>OX451215.1:172770574-173104834 GCA_949628195.1 Phasia obesa | reverse complement strand
CTAATTTGTATTAAATAATGAAATAATGTAATAGATTTTAACTCTAAAGCAACACATTTCATAACCATTATACACCTAAAGATTTCAAAAGTGTCCGTCGCATCATTAAAATAAAGCGTTGATCCTTTCCATCTATTAACTTCATTAAATATTCAACAGACACAACAACAACTAAACGCACACAAAATTAATAACAATATTTAACTCGTACATAAAAGCTACAAAGATTTGACAAACAAATATATAAAGGGAATTCCATATTTTAACCCAAACAAAGGAAAACAAACGTTTAGTTGTTTGTTTTCTAAAACAACCTTAAACAAAAACTTATCATTTGCTTTTAATTCGATTCTGAGAAATCTCAACGATATTCTAGGAAAAAACTCTAAAATTCCAAGAATTAAAATACGAATGAAAAAGTTGACTCTACAAAAAAATTAAGAAGGTATTCCCTTGTTACTTGTTATCAAGAGGCGCATAGTGAAGTCACACACATACACGAATTTGAATACTCAAGACAAGTTAGGAGACTGTATAGGGATCCAATGCAAACATTCAAACACATGTATACGGGAATGATGGTTTAGGAAGATATACTGAAAAGTATGAGTGTGTTAGTGTATGCAGGTCTTAACCAATTTCATTATCGTTTTAATTTTTTTTTTTTTTTAATAAACCATTTCAGCATCTTGCTCATGCCAGGGAAAATGTATGTGTATTTGTTTATTCCCAAGCCTTGTTTTTTTCCAGATCTGTAAGAGTGTGTTCAACATTTAGACAGACAAGTTAGACAGTCATTTCACCTCTTCAACGTGCATCGTGATTGCAGCTGCTAAAAGATTTCGACTAAAAATACAAAAAAAAAAATATTCTGAGCGCTTATCGCTATAAAAGAGTTCATCTGGTAAAGAAATGTGAAGTTTCGTTTATTTATTCTTTTTGTTTTTTTTTTTTTTGTTTCTCTGAAGTTTTTTAGAAGATTCTCGTGCAAGCGTATGGAGATTTGTTGTAAGTTTTTCGTATTTCTTCCTAAGTAAAGCAATAAAGTTTTGGCTTAAAACAGATGAGTAAAATTAAATAGTGATTGCATTTAAAAAATATTATTTGGAATTTTTTAATTTACCATTATTTGTGCATAATTCCTACTTTTAAAATTTACTTAATAAATTTAAAAAATATATATAATAATTGAAATGATTACTATAGGAAAAGCATAGCTATTTCCAGATAGCTATTTCGCTAGTACATACTTAACTAGCTCATCAGTGGATTTTCCCAAATTTTCTAAATAGAACCTCAGATTCTTTTGCAATCAATTTTGTTAAATAGTAATTGCTGTATTCATAAAGAATTTTGGGTGTACAAAATTGTATAAGAACTAATTTATATGCCTAAACCGAGTTTAATGAAGTTTAAAACATGGATAGATTCTTCTTCTATGCCGGGGACTTTTTGATCAGAGGAGGTTTAGTGCCGAATTACATTATGCCACTTTTGTCGTTGCAATTCATCTTAGTTGGTGAGAGGGGAGAGAGGCATTACATAGGCAACACATATGCATGTACTCTTGAAATTCGTTTTATCCTCTCATTCGTAGTTTTAATTTTAATGTTTAAAATGTAATCAAATGTATACTTCCATACAAATTGCGGCAATAAAAATTGCACGATATAAACACGATATAAAGTTTGCAGGAAAAAGTTGACTAAAGAAATTCGTTAAATTTAACTTTAGAAAACATATTTGAATTGACATATAAAATGGAAAATTTTTTCAATTAATATTTTGTATTTTAAACATTTGTGGCAATAAATTACACAGTGCAACACGAAAAAAACATATACGGACAACACTATGTGATAAAAGACCAAAAAAAAAGACCCCTGTCTCCCAGTTTTGCCGAAAGTCCTCCAAAGTGAATTTAAAAATTTGCGGGAAATTTTTCACTTTTGCGGCTACCTAAGCGCTATTGAGATCTTAGGTTCATTTTTGTAGTTGATTGTTTCCTTGAATTTTGAACGGTTTGCTACCTATGGACCTGAACAGAGGAAAAAAGGTAAAAAAATTGAATTTTTTAAAGTTTTTTGCGATTTTGACCTTGAAGATGAAGTTTTTTTGATTTTATATGTTAACAATTTTTGTTCTTTATGACAAGAGCTACAACTTGCCTCAGAGAGTATATCAAAATTTCAAACGGTTTGCAAAATATGAGCTTGAGTAAATGATCATTTTTTGCAAAAATGACATCGAGGACCTGGAGGACTTTGGGCAAAACTAGGAGATAGGGGTCTTTTTGGTCTTTTATGACGTAGTGGTGTCCGTATATGGTTATTTTGCCATGACTTAAAAAATGACACAGTATGTTATTTATGTTTGCGGTCAATTTCGGCGTGTTGTGCAAATTAACACGCCAATACATTTTAAATACATTTTAAAATTATTAGCGATTTGGAAGAGATATAGTTTTATGGAGAATATAAAAAACATCAAATGCCTTATTAATTTATTATTATAATGAGACGGTAATGGTATGCAGTTTTATTTTTAGATTATCTTGCAGACTTATATCTTTTGAAGATAAACATTTAAACAACGAACAAAAATAGTCATATTGAAGAAATTTCTTCAATAGAAGTAATTTAACAAAATTATTTTTTTTTACTAAAATCGACTGTAGATTTGATTAAAAAGTTTGTTAGTTGTAATAACCTACTTTTCTTCAAATCTACACCACATTTTACAGTATTTAGGTTGAGTGTAAGAGACTGATTTGTCTCGGATTAGATCAGAGAGAGAGCTTCGATAGACCAATTGGTAGCGCGCTAGTCTATCAGTGTGGAGGTTGTGGGTTCGATTCCCACAGGGTGTTTTCTACAGACAAGCAAAAAGCTTCGCAGAAGTAGTTTTAAAAACTATAGATTTTTACTAGAAGCAATTAATGACATCTTGGTAGTTACTTTAAAATAAATTAGTCAAGTGCGAGTTAGACTCACACACGTAGGGTTCCGTACTATGTTCAGTATAATTTAAAAATCCAGTTGTTTATTTCTTTATGTCTAATGGGCCACCCTTAAATTCTAAAATTAAAGTAATATTCGTGAAAATTGCATCATAATTAGAACACCCTTTAAATTTTAATATGTAATTCATTTTATAGCGGCCATGGTATTAAAAATCAGAAGCCTACCTATTGCGGTTAAAAAATAAGGTAATATTTGTGAAAAACACGTTACTAATGGACACACTTCAATTTTAAGTATTTGTTATAGCGGCCGAAGTAACACATCTACTGTAAACATTTCAAGAGGGTATCTACTACGGTTTATAAAATCATGTTACTGTCGGAACACCCTTTAATTTTATTATTCATTATAGTGGCCATGGCAACTACCTTTCTATAAATATATTAAGAGTCTACTTATTGCGCTTAATAAATAAGTCACTATAAGTGAAAAACATGTCACTGTCGGAACACCCTTTAATTTTTAGTAATTGTCATATCGGCCATGGCAACACATCTTCTGTATAAAATTTCAAGAGTCTACCTCTTACGGTTCAAGAAATAAGGCTTTATACATGCAAATCACGTCACTGGCGGAAAACCCTTTAATTTTTATTATTTGTTATAGTGGACATAGTTATACACATCCTGTAAAAATTTCAAGATTCCACCTATTCATTCAAAACTTAGGATATATACATGCAAATCACGTCACTATTGGAACACCCTTTAATATTTAAGTTCAATTTTGTATACTTGTTTATAAAACAAACATAGTTTTAATTACAGTCTGCAAATTGTAAGTGGTTTTCTCTTACAGCTCAAAAAAAAAGACATAAACGTAAATAACACGTCACTTTTGGAACACCCTACGTTTTAGTATTTTTTGCTATTGTGGCCGCAGTTATACACTTTTGGTAAAATTTTCAAGAGTCTATCTATTATGGTTCAAAACATAGGCCTTACACATACAAAGCACACCACTATCGGAACACCCTTTAATTTTTAGGTTTATTTTTTTAGACTTATTTATAAAGCGAACTAAGTTTTAAATACTGTTTGTAAGAAATAAACACATATTCGTAAATAACCCCTCTCTTTCGAAACACCCTATAAGTTTTAATATTTTTTGCTATAGCGGCCACAGTTATACACCTTTGGTAAAATTTTCAAGAGTCTACCTATTATGGTTCAAAACTTAGGCCTTATACATGCAAATCACTCCACTATCGGAATACCCTTTAATTTTTAGATTTATTTTTTTCAGACTTGTTTATATAGCGAACTAATTTTAATTTAGTGCTTGCATATTTTTAGTGAATTCCTCCCACAGTTCAAGAAATAAGCACATATTCGTGAATAACACCTCTCTATCGGAACACCCTATAAGTTTTAGTATTTGCTAGTATAGCGGTCACAGTTATATACTTTCTGTGAAAATTTCAAGCGCCTACCTATTACGGTTCAAAACTTAGGCCTTTTACATGCATATCACACTACTATCGGAACACCCTTTAATTTTAAGCTTTATTTTTTTATACTTGTTTATATAGCGAACTCAGTTTTAATTACTGCTTATATATTTTTAGTGTATGCCTCCTACAGCTCAAGAAATAAACACATATTTGTGAATAACACCTCTCTATCGGAACACCCTATAAATTTTAATATTTGTTGCTATAGCGGCCAAAATTGTACACCTTCTGTAAAAATTTCAAGATTCTACCTATTATGAATCAAAACTTAGGCCTTATAAATCAAAATAACACCACTATCGGAACACCCTTTAATTTTTAGGTGTATTTTTTAGACTTGTATATAAGGCGAACTACGTTTTTATAACAATTTGTAAATTTTTAGTGTATGCCTTCTACAGTTCAAGAAATAAACACATATTCGTGAATAACACATCTCTATCGGAACACCCTATAAGTTTTTATTTTTGGTTGTTATAGCGGCCATCGCTATACACCTTCTGTGAAAATTTCAAGAGTCTACCTATTATGGTTCAAAACTTATGCCTTATACATGCATTTCACACCACTATCGGAACACCCTTTAATTTTTAGTTTTTTTTTTATATACTTGTTTATATAGTGAACTAAGTTTTAATAACTATTTTTAAATTTCAAGTGTATCCATCCTACAGTTCAAGAAATAAACACATTTTCGTAAATAACACCTCTCTATTGGGACACCCTATAAGTTTTAGTATTTGTTGCTATAGCGGCAACAACCATACATCATCTGTGAAAATTTCAAGAGTCTACCTATTACGGTTCCAGAGATAAAAGGCGCTGACAGACGGACAGACGGACAGACATTGTAGCGAAAACAATAGGGTTTCGTTTTTACACTTTGTGTACGGAACCCTAAAAAGGCTAAAAAAAGTCTAAATTTGTATTAAGTAAGGCATCTATTTATTGCTGGTATATCCTTGTTATAGTAAAGAACCTACATTTTTTCAATCTAAACATTCCACATAATCCACCCGCTTATCTCTAGGTTTAGAAGCTTCTTTCATTTATTTACCTATTCCAACTATACAATAGATCTCTTATTATATAAATATTAACCTTAAAGATAAGAAAAAGAGACCATTGTGCAGACCCACTCTCATAATTCCACACTACATGAGCACTTTACCTAAAATAAGTTTAGTTATTATTCTTTTTTAATTTAAGACATAAATAAATGTAACCTCGCATAGCAAAAGGGATCACTAAGGGTAGTTTGTCCGATTTTTTTTTTTATTTGGGGTAAAATTTTCTGGCGAATCGAAGAGATACATATGGCATTCAAAAAAGGATGCAACCTAATGAGTCATTAGTGTTCTATTGTACTTTTAAGGTTTAAATTGTACTAAAAATGGTAAAATCACCAACTTTAGCAATTACCAATTTTACCAGCCTTGTTTCATATCACAATCTTAAAGAATTTCAAAATAAGCGCCTAAAATTATTATTTTAAACTGACTGAAGTTATTTTTTTTTTCTTCGTTATTGATTAAAGTTTATCTTTTAAAAATACTGAATTGTTCTCGATATTCGTGGAAATTGAGGTACGGTCAGATTGAAACACATATACAATATCGACAGAAACATTTAAATGAAATATCTTAAAAGATAAAAAGAAATTGCTAGAAGATCAAACTTGCGGTACTTCGGTGGGCTAGTAGGTATAGCTTTATTACGGCGGTATTCTTTTTCCGATTCCGGCTTTGGGATTTTAGGAAATATAGGCTAAATTCAAAATTTCGACGTAAAATAGGTGAAATTGAAAGACCTTCATCTTCCAGAATTTCACACGAAATTTGGTTTAAACGTACGTACATATTGTTAGCTTATACAAAGATGTTAAATTTTTATATATTCCTTAAGAAAATTGATTTCTTTAAAAAAAAATACAAAAATTCAATAATTTTGGAAATTTTGGATTAAAAATCGTCTAGATTTTAACTTAGGTAAGAAATAATCTTGAAATTATTCCACAATGAGAAAAAATTTTAAAAAATTTGCCTAAAATTGTTTAAAATAATTTGAAAAAAATATTGAAGGAATGCCAAGCTCTAAAAAAAAAATTGCAGAGGAGAGGTACCCAACTTTGAGATACCATAAGCCACCCCTGTTAAACGAATGGTGGCCACCGTCAAAACTTAAGCTGAGATACTCCTCTGCTATACTCATGCCAATTTTTATATCAATAGGCCTAGCCCTTTAGAAATGGCTGTGATATTTTGATTCTGCCCCACTGTGCAGTCTAGATTAAAATGCTAGTGACAGCATGAGACTCAATGAAAGTAAGTTATTCGTAAATATCCAGTCTGATACCAGAAATCATTGAGGAACGAAGAGGGTGGAAAAGGAACCCATAAAGTTAGTGCTCTGTTTCGGTATCCCCCATACAAAGAAAAAAATGCGTACTGTGTTATAATATATTCCAGCGGCTCATACACTATACAATAATTTTTAATGGTTTGTTCTTAATAATGTTGTTGTCTTGCAGAGCAACATAAGAAGAAAAAATTAGAACAATAAAAAACGTAAAGAGAAATATTTAACATAAGGGCCAACGCATTAATTACACAGTATAGTACTTTTCTTGATTGTGCAAAATAATCAAAATTCTTTTTTTATTTTTTCCAATATATTGTGCCACCTTCTAATATGAAAATAAGCGTAGAATTAAATTGCGTACGTGTGAAACTTAAATAAAATTTGTTTTGCCAGCATTTGTGTGCTCTTTTTGTGACCATTTCTGTAAAAAACAACCAACTACAGATGAAAGGATTATTATTAAGTTTCACTGTTGTGGTCGTATTTAAATAGTCTTTGGCATACAAAATGGATGATGGGATTAAAAAAAGGGATTTTGTTGGCGCCCATAAAAACTTGAAACAAGAAATATACAAAAATAATAGTCAGTTCGCGTTAAAGTAAAAATTCTATACGATTTTATACTAAAGTGAAAAGGTAAATAAAATCTACAAGTGTGAATGTGGCTGAAGCTTGTTTGTGGTAATTTAGACGGCGCCTCATACCATGTTTTGCACTAAAACACTATCGCCTCGCCTCACTAGGCTTTCTGCTGGTCCACTTAGTTTGCTTTCATTTATAAAATGCATCATATAAATACTTTTATTTCTTTTGAGTCTGTACAATTTTTGTATGATGACTCTTATTTAGCTTTTTTGTTTGCAAAAAAAAAAAAAAAAAAATTTGCAGATATTTGCAGATACTGCTTCTGCTTTGTTGATATTGATGATGTTTCTCTTTGATTGTTGTTTCTTCGTACAAAACGCAAAAATATTTTAGTGTGCATTTTTCAAACATTTTTCCGGCCATTTCTTTAAGATCGTTTCAGCCAGCTAGCCAGCTAGCCAGCCATCATCAATCAAAAAAAAATTTGTTTTGTGTTTTAAATATGTAAATAAATTCCTTTAAACTTGCAATTTTTGAAAAAAAAAGATATAAAAGGAATTGGTTTTATCATTAAAATTTTACAAATGGCGCCATTTTAATTTACAGTATGCAGATTGCTGGCTATATGGTTGATAAAAATGATTTGTTAGTGCTTGACATGTAGTATATCCTGATAAAATTTTAACAAATTTTATGAAGTAAAATTTTTATTTGTCAACTCCCTTTTTAAAAGTTTTTGGCAAACAGGTGCTGAGACAAGAACTTATATCTTTTTTAAGGTTTTTTTTAAGTTATAATAAATGAGGATTATTTATGTAAATTTGATAAACATTTTAATTAGTCCCTAGAATTACAGAGATACAGGGAATCAAAAGATAATAAAAAAAACTTACTTTGTATATAAATTAACCGGGGAAAAAAATTCTGTACATTTGCCCAATAGCTTTGTTCAAACTGCATTTGCAATAACTGTAGGATGATTTATTTCTCGCAAGGATAAATTATCTTTATAGCTAGACGACGACATTCTAGAACGCTTTTGTTACACACTATTTTAAGAGCCTTATAGCAAGAAGATTATCTCCACGAATCATGTTTCCCGGTTGCATTGTTGACCAATATAATAGAAACCCAGATCCGGATCATCCATTAGGCAACTGCCTAGGGTCCTACTCTGCTTTTAGTTTGGAAATGTTTCTCTGAGTGATTTGATTTATTTGAACGTGGTTTTGTGGTAGTCTGTGGGTCTACTTACAGATCCACAAACTTTAACTGATAACACAGACATTTTTAACTCCTTTGGGTTAACTAAGTATAATTTTATTTAGCTCTGCTTTATTTATTATGCAATTGAAATAAATACGTGTTATATCGACGATAACCGGGACTTAAATAGATTTGAAACGAGATCAGTTGATTTATAAAATAATAGGCTCCACTATAATAGATCGACGATGCGCCAATGCAATAGTAAAATGATTTCTTAAGGTAGGGAACAGGAAACTGAAGTCGCTGTTGGGAACAGTCAGTCGAAAGACCGCTGTTGGACCAGTTAGCCGAATCCGCTGTGGGAACAGTCTACCGAATTTAGATATATTTCAAAAATATAAATTCGTTTATTAAGATAAACTAGTCGAGTGCAAGTGTAGTATCCAAGACTTATGTATGTGATGTAACAATTGCCTGTTTTGTGGGGATCGCAACGTCGTGGTTGTTTGCCAACCAAATGAGAATTATAAACATACTGCTAGTTGATTGCTTTATATTATGGGTGTTATTATATTTTAATTGTTAGGGGTTATATATTTTAATTGCAGATACAAAAAGAATGTACGTGGAGATAGATAAAGTGACAGATAAAATCCCTCAAAGCTATTGTGGGCTTTGTTTGTTTATTATATCACTATATACGTAAGTACTTTTCGGAAGGAATTCTAAAATTTTTATTTTTATAAACATGTGTTTATATTCTTTAAATAAATATTTAGCACCAAGAAAAATCCAATGGTTTGGGTATATTGAATTGAAGAAACAATATTCAATTGCAATCATTTTTCTATAAAACAACTTTTAATAGACACGAAGAATACTGAAGCCATAAAAAAAATTCATTACATTCTGCTTAGCTTTGTAAAATTATTGTAATTATTCATTTTTAAAAATTAATACTGATATAGTTTAATTGCCACCTGTTGAGGCTAGTGTTGGAGTACCATTATGATTCGAATATAGTGATATTGAGAGCGCAATATCCAATTTAAACACCAAAAAATCCCCTGGCGTTGATAAAACCAGTAACAACATATTATTTAAGTTGCCCCTAATAGCTCGCAAAATTATTTTTTTTGTTTGTAAAGCCCACACACACTGATAGGTCTCTTTGATAACAAAGCCAGAAAAAGACCACACAAAAGTAGAATCATAAAAATTTTTAAGAAGGGCTTAGTTACTAAGCTGAACCCAATTTTGAGCGAAAAAGAATGTATTCTGAATCATCTATCATCAAATTGAACAAACGCACAGTTTGGTAAATGTACACGCAAAGAAAAAACATGGTTATTGTATGGTCACGGCAACCACACTATGTTCTCTGTAACAATACATGTTTGCTGTGAACAAATTATAGTTATTTTAAACAATACTTTGGCCACGATAACCAACTTATTGTTAACAGTTAATTATTCAATGGTTATACGCACCGAAAAAGCAACATGATTGATTTCAACCATATTAATATTCAACCACAATCAAATTTTTTTTAATATGTAAAAATAAAATTATATATAAAACCATAATATATTGTTATTAAACATAGTAGTAAAGTATGACTAAAAATAAATTACATATTTTAGTTTTGGCCTTTTTTCAGTTCAGAAATATGTATGTGTGTAAGCTATCGGTTCATCTAAAACCGTAAAAACATTAAATCATATTTTTTGTCAAAAAATAAATTTGTTTTTTATTTTAAATTAAAAATATCAAACAAATAAAAAGATAAGCAGGAAATATCAAAATATGTATTTAATTCTAAATGGAAATATTCGAGTTTTTTTTTGTTATTTATAAATATATTCACACGTTGTCACATATAACCATTTACATTATATTATAGTATGTTTATATTATAAACATAATTATGGTTGTATTTTACAATGTGATTTGGTTGCCGTGACCATACAATAACCATGTTTTTCTTTGCGTGTATAAACATCAGAAATGCCAATTAGCAAACGAGTCCACACTTCAATCATTCACGATAGCTAGCCCTCAAGTGGGATTCCAATATCTACATGATCATATATTTTCTTTGGAATTGTGGTTGCAAAAATGGAGAATAAAAATTAACGAACAAAAATGTACTCACATAAACTATACGACAACACGCGGAGGTTAAATACCTTGGTATAGCTCTTGATCGACGCTTAACCTGGAAAGGTCACCTAAAAGCAAAATTAACTCAAATGAAGTTTAAAGCACTGCAAATAAATTATCTCATTGGTGGAAACTCAACCCTAAGCTTCTTCTACTTTATTATTCAATCCTTACCAATATGGTGATATGGCATTCAGTTATGCGATACTGTGTCAGCTTCTAATATAGAAAAAAGTCAAAGGCGCCAAAATAAGATTTTACGAACAACATATTTAAAGAAGCTTGAAATGCTTTCGATCGAACATCTGAGGTATGAGCCACAATTATAGTGCACGGAAGTAACCGTCCACTATAATTCTTATGTATAGAATTGGCTGGACTTTAGATTTAAGATTTAAGATATGACTACTTATTGGTAGTTATTATACTTTGAAAATACAATAAATAATATAAAAAAAAAATTCAAATAAAATAAAATCAAAATCATACTATTTATGAAATAATTCATATTTTATATTTATACTATTTATGTTCACAATTTTTTCAGTGTCCTGTGTACTGCACTGTTTACAGACGTTTCTGGAGCATTCGATAAGGTCTGGCATGCAGGATCTAATATATAAGTTAAAGCTCAACTTGCCCGAAAACTTCTATAAGCTTATTTAGCTGATACAAACATTATACATATAGAAGCATTATACATAAGCTCACCTCAGCCCACTGAAACCAGAGTTTTCCAAGGTAGTATATTGGAACCCATTCTATACTATTTTACTTCATATATGTTAACTAACAACCGAGTTCACACATCGACATTTGCTTATACTCAGTTTTTTTAAGTATTCACTAAAGCGACTACACACTCAGTTTGGAAAAATGGTTGAGGAATGGATTATAAAAGTTAATGAACAAAAATGTTCTCATATAATCATATCATAGATAGAATCGGTGTTAGCACAAATTAAGTTAAGAGCATTCCAACTAAAAAAAAAGACTCGAAAATCAGCAAAGATCTAAAGCAAAAATAGCGAAACATGAAGTAACGTATTTAAAGAAGCTTTGGCGCGTAACATACTATATAAATTAATCTGGTTATATTTGACCCGCAAATGTTAGCAACAACCGTGAAGCAAACATTATTTTTCTCTAGCACTGGCTGGACTTAAAAAGTATATTTTTTATTTTAGACTTAAGATATGAGTAATTATTGTTAGTTCAAAAATATTGAAGATACAATAAATAATAAATGTACTCCAAAAACAACAAAAAATATTTATTTTATGTTAATTCAAATATATTAAAGATACAATAAATGAATTGTGAAAAAATAGTTTAAATAAGTAAAATTATATAAATTTTTCTTTTTAGTTTTATTTGGTATGTCATGTAGACTTGAATCATAAAAGCACAATTAAAGAGCAGTTGACAACCAAAAAATCCAGTGTTAAGAAAACAAGTATAAAAACCGAAATACAGTAGAGTTTAAGACTAATAGGTGGATTATGGATAGCAACCTAATAGTGCTGGCAATTTCTACTACTTTCAATTACTCGATACTACTCAATACTTCTCAATTGGGTACTCAATAGTTCTCAATACTTCCGTTTAGGATAGCAGCGGAAATTTATTTCTAAAAATAGTACCCCAAAATGATCTATTAACTACTTTTTTTATTTTTTTTTTTTTTATTTGATTTCAAATTTAAGAACTAAGCCTTTAAGGCCAAATATGGTTCAAATTTTCAAAAATTACAAATCACGAAGAAAAAAAAGTTATTTTTTAATAAACAATTTCTTAAAAACAACAAAGTTATATAATTAACCTAAATACTAAAAACTAAAGGCTAGTTAGGGCTGATAACAGAAATTTATATAAAAAATTATTATGTGATACTGTGTCAGCTTCTAAAATTTATATAAAAAATTATATGATGAAGTGTGGAGGAGGGGGAGGGGGGTTAAATTAATCGATTAAAGAGCATCAAAATGTTGTTTAAGTTTACGCTTAAAGGTGGTATCTGTGAATTGAAATAATTTTAAATTTATGGGTAGGATGTTCCACACCCTAGTTATACGTACATGAAAAGATCTTTCATATATAGATGAGGATATACGGTGACATATTATCTGAGGGTTTCTACTTAATAAAGAAAATTTAAAATCATCTTTAATGTACTCGGGACAGTTTCGCATAACGACTTTTCGAAAAAGTAACAAAATTCTCAATTTAATAAAATTCTCAGAAGAAAACCCAACAAAGTCCTTTACAAAGGGAGACACATGATCCCTTAATCTCAGTTTGTAGATGTATCTAATAATACGGTTAAAAGTAAGATGCAGCCTTCTTAGAAAAAAGCTGTTGGTACCTGAAAATACTTCCATAGCATAAATAATTTGCGACATGAGCAGTGATCTGGCAACATGCTTTCTCACGCGAAGAGGCAAATATAAATCTAATGAATATAACCGTCTAATGGTTCTATTAACACGGGAACATATGTGATCAACATATTTAGAGAAACTCAAATTATTATCTATAAAAACGACTAAACATTTCATTTCAGAAACGAAACTTAGCCTCACATTATCCAACGATAAACTGAAGTCATTCGAATCTAAACCAAAACACATTGCCCTAGTTTTACCAGGATTAATATTCAACCCATTCTCCCGCATCCACAGACTGATTTGGCTAAGAAAAAAATCAATATTGGCTTTCAAAACATCTAAAAATTGTTTATCTGATGAAAACAAAATCTGAACATCATCAGCATATAAAAATGTCTCAATTGAGTTATTATCAAAAACATTAACAAAATCATTCAGGTACATCATAAACAAAATGGGGCCAATTACTGATCCCTGTGGTACACCACTAGTAACCTCCAAGGTCAATGACTCCCTACCACCAACTGATACAAACTGCGATCGATCACGGAGATACGACTGCACCAGTTTACAGGCTGATTTAGAAAAATTATACATACCACTTTTGTGTATTGAGTACTCAAAGAAACTATCGAGTATCGAATACCCGGTACCCACTACTCAATACTTTGCCAGCACTACAACCCAACCTCAGTTGTGTTGTCAAAAGGCAATACAACTGGGGAAACAATTGGTATTGTGTAAGGCAACTTTTTTCAGTTGCCATAAAGTTATCTATAATGCTATTCTGACAATCTAGCATCTGGAAAAAAATGTAAACAATAAAATAGTTTTTAATACAACCAAAAAATTTATTAATTCATGTCTACAGTTTTAATTCTTTTTGAAATAATTATTCAATCTCTTTAAAAAATGTGCCTTAACACACTCACTAATTTAATGCAAGTTTATCATCATGTTCCAGCCAAGGCGATAAATCTAAAAAGGAAACTCCTCTTCCACCTAAAGATCATCCTGTGAATTACAATCCTCCGTGTCTTGAGCATGAAACCTTTGATATACCAGCAGCTATTTTTCGACCAATTTCATTCAAAGTTAAAAAGCTGGTACCAAATGCTTATCAAATATGTACAATTGTGTCTATAAAAATCTATATTATTTATATTATTTATATATCTATATTATTCGTATCATCGTTTTTCTTTTTTTGGTTGATTAATTACGCGAACAACGCAGAAAGAGGGCCAATATGAGGAAGGGTATGAAGAAAAATAAACTTACTTTTTAGTTTTAGTACAGTTTTTACTTTATAATTTGTGAAAAAAATCAACAGCAACCACAAATTTATGGTTGCCATTTTGGCAACTAAAATTAACAAGTTTTAGTTGCCAGTTGCCATACGTAATACAATTTCGGCAACTGACAACGCAACTGTGGTTGGGTTGGCATTCATAATCGACCTATAAATATTAGGTAATGCGACAATCAGACCGCAAAACTCTTGAAGAAAGTGAACAGAAACTTTGTTAAAAAATTAAAAACGAAATCAAATGAAAAACATGTTTTTCTATATTATTTTCCCATGTAGTTAGCAGTCGTGGCAATATCAATTTTTCTGATACGTATTAATTCTATTTACAATAGTACTCTCCCTCGCCGGTATTATCGTATAGCATTAAATAAACCGGCGAAATAAAATAAATAGAAATTGACTACGATTAGAATAGCGCCTAAAAGAACACTAGAGGCGCTGAAATACTGCTCTAAACATAAGCATAACGTGCAATTGCAGTGAGCCGAAAGTAAAGCTTTTAATCTAACCGTTTGTCTTATCTACTCCTATCCCTTTCCAAAGGAAAGGAACTCGATTAACACATGTAGATAATCATTAAGTGCCTGAGTGTTACATCCCTTAAAATAAAACAAAATTTAACACGTTCACTGTCCAAGGTAAAAACTGAGGAGTGCCCCACACGTCCGATTTTTTTTTTGCATAATCGGTGTATTTCGGATAAGCCCCAATAAATATAAATATCTTCATATTTTAAAATGTATATAAATAGCTAAAAGGGTGTTTTTGGTAATAGCCCACATATGGGCTGTGGACTCCATGAAATAAAATCTTTTATAAATCGTCTTCAGAGTCGATATGCCACATGTGGGCTATTAAAAAAAAACACCCTTTTATACCTACATTTTAAAAGATGTAGATATTTATATTTATTGGGGCTTATCCGAAATACACCGAATGTGATATTGGAATACAATGATCGAAAGAAAGGTATCGACTTATCGGACGAATTATTAAGCTACTATTCGCCAATTCGCAAGAGTCTGACATGGTACAAAAAAATTGCCTTCGATGTTATTAATATTAATAAACGCAGTTTATTTGTAAATCAAATTGAACCAGCAGACAAAATGTACTCTTTTGCAGGCACATACAGATATTGTAAAAAACCTATTAGGCGTACAGGCAGCCAACTTACCGGTACCAATTACGCCACAGAATGAGTCATCTACAAGTATCTCCCAAAGAGATAATGATCCGCCGACTGTCTCGAACAAGCATTTTCTTACACAACTGGATAGAAAAGACGCAAAACTAAGAAGACAGTACAGGGTGCTACAATAAACATAGACTGAAGGGCGAGACAGCTGCAGCTAAAACTAATAAAACAAAAAAAGTATCACAAATATGCAATATTTGTACTAAGCCCTATTGTTTGCCATGTTTCCAAAGAGTTTATAAGAATATTCCGTAATAATTGTTCTGTTTTTTTCAATAAATATAATATCTTTCAACATTTTTTGTTTTTTTTTTCTATCAATCGTTTGGATTGTCAGGTCCCCGTCAAGAAAACGAAATTTCCTCCATGTCCCAGCACATATTTTGTTTTTTATGGTCTGTTCTGTGAAGTCCAAGTCAAATAAACGATGTTCTCTCAACGTCCACAATTTTAAAGTACATTAAATTTGTATGGGTAAACAGCCCACATATGGGCAGTGGACTGCTGGTGTTTTCCGTTCATAGCCCATATATGGGCTGTGGGCAGTGAACTGGAACTTTGTCCGTATGGTCATTACATTATATTTCTTTGAATGGTTTCCTTCACACTGCTTTCAGTTAGGAAAGCCTGCCGCTGCCGGTTTCTATAAATTGTTGATCGAAAGTAAACGGAGTTCAAAGTTGAGATCTTGATTTGCTTTTGTAGCTTAACATTGTTATATTTGACAAGTCTTTGTGTATAGTTTTGGGCTCTGGATCCTATAATATAAATATAATTCCAATATATTTAAATTATATAATCTAATAACCTCTTATAGGTTTTAAGCTTTTATTTTTGTTAATTATATTTTTTAGCTCTCATCAATATTAATCTTATAATTTATTAATTCTTCGAAATAGTAAAGTTAAATTTGTTTGCTTGGAAAAAATCATTTCCTAAAAATATCGATAAATAGATATTCTATCCGATAACTAAGGCGCCAGTCTAAAGCAAATTTCATACATTAAAAAACTCTTTTATAATTTTACTTTTAACAAAGCTTTTAGTTTGCGGTTTAATAGCAACAATAACAAGTGATTTGTATGTGGTTTTTTTCTAATAAATTAATTTAATTCATGTCCGGGTACATTTCATATGTGTACAAGTGAGTGTGTTTTAAGTTGATATAAAAAATGCAAGAAGGTGTAACTTCATTTTACACATGTATGGTAATTAAATAGTGCGCTTAAATTGTTTTCTCAGAGATTGTGGTTTCTTCTCACCAACAAGCCGCAGCTTCACTAGAAGAACACAAATTCTATAAGTGTGTATTCGTACTGTGTATGTTGGCAACAAGAATTTATGTAGCACGATAACTAATGATCTGCAACAGCGGGCATTTTTTTGAAAGCATTTAATTGGTGACTATCTAAGAGTGATGCCCCTTTTAAGACTCAACTCACACATGTAGCAGCGAATTTATGTTTTAATTTTTAACCAGTTTTTTTGTTTTTTTTTAGGAAATTTTAACTTTATACTGTGGTGACATGAAAATGTTTCATCTTGTAGTGGAAAGAGGATGTTGCGTGCAATAAGAAATAAAATAAGTAAATTGTTTAACTATAAGAAAAAAATTTTAAAAAATGGGATGATTTTAATTAAAAGATTTGCGTGGGTTGGAAGATAATTAAGAGGGGTTTCTAAATGATCTACAAGTCACTTGTGGGAATTAATTTAAAAACTTAGATAAATAAAGAACTTTATTTAATATTGAATATTTGAAAATTTATTAGTCAAACTATTTTATTTGCTAAGAGATGAAATTTGGAGTCAAACTTAAGTTCGTTTTATTCTCTGTAAGAAATTAAAATTTTTACAATTTACAAATAATTACAAATTAGATGATGAATATCAAAGAATTAGGAAAATTTTATTTTAGACACTAGCGGTATGTAATGCATTTTCTGGTCCGCTACGTCCATTTGGTTGGTTAAATAGATGATGATTACAACTAAACACTACCCAAAGTTGTAGATGATTCTTCGCTGATGATGGATGGATGTATCTAGCCAGAAAATACATTCCATTCTACTAGCGTCTAAAAATATAATTTTTCCAATTTTTCTTTAAATTAATTACCCAATTTGTAATTAATATTCTTTCAACTTAACAACGAATTAAGGCTTGACTTAAAATTCAATCTGAACTTTATTTAATATTTTTAACAAGTATTATATTTTACATCATCCATACATAGAAGTAATGCATTGTATTGACTAATATAATTAGCAATATGCCAAAATCGACTTTTGAGAAAAAGAACTTTTTAATGTTGAAAATGGTTCTTTAGGGCTTCGGTAGCAAGTTTTGTTCTTTAACTTTTTTATAATTCCGTTATTTACAAAATTGCCGTTATTTTTAGGTTATTCAAGAAAATCAAAATTTTGACCATAAAATTTCCAGAATTCGACCAAATAATGTTTGGCAAATTTTTACAAAATCCTTTGGCGATAATTTTTGCTGAATATATGAACTCATAGTGTTTGCAAATACCGGGTGTTTTGATACATTTTTCAATAAAAATGAGCTTTGCGCCGTCTAGCGGCAATAATTTGTACTAACTATATTCAGCAATTTGAAAGGTAATTTGAATATTTTTTCATTAAAAATTTTTTTTTGAAAATCGGTTGAAAAATAACCGAATGAGAAAGAGCAGACCTATAAGATATTTAATAGTTTCAAACTTTTTATTAAAATATGTATGTAAATTCGTATTTAAAATTTTGTACGTAACTACATTTTTAGTTTTCCGAATAAAATTTCAGTTATTTTAATAGAAATGTATTTCACAGAATCTTTATTATTTATACTTTTAAAAACATCAAGTTATTTTTAATAAAAATAATCATAAAAATTTTATTATTTAAATTTTCAGAGGTCTGCATAAGAGTGTAAATTCTTTAGTTTTTCTTTGAGTTGAGGAGACTCTAAATCCAAATTTTCACCGTGATATTTATAATTTAAACCTCTCAAAATGTTTATTTGCTTTTATATTATTTTTATCCGATTATTCTGTACATCGACATAAGGTAGTTCATGTAATAAATTAAATAATTCCATAGGCTCATCCATATGAATCAAATTTAAAAATAGGACTTTACTTTCCTTTTTCGTTGCTCAGCATTCCATTTTTTATTTTCCCGAAAAACCTTTTTCATTATTTTTATACCATTTTCCATATCGTACTTCGTTGGATGGAACTGCAGAATGTCAAAAAGAAAGTGAATGCATTTGTTTTGCTGGGCCTTTACTTGGTGACATCTGGTGTATATTTCTTTATGAGGTGCCATATCCTCGTTCCTCTCCGCCATCGCAAACACTCTCTCCACATTGACATTACTGTGGAATGAGTATACATCTACAGGTCTATCGATATATCTTTTTAACATTGAATCTTTCGCAGCCGCTAAAACTGTTAGGAAATTATGCAGTAAGCAAATTAAGCTTGTCTGTGTTAAAAGCATATTGAAATTTGTGGGGAACGAAATTCAAAAACGATGTTTTATTTATATCTTTGAACTCTAAATATTCGAATATTCGTTCAATTTACCAGACTTGGGGGATATCAATTACATTTTGTAATTAATTACACACCCAATTACTAATTACATGTAATTGTAATTCAAATTTTGTAATTGTAATTACAATTACTTGTAATTAGGAATTGAAAAATTTCAATTACACATTACCTGTAATTGTAATTTAAATGTAATTGAATTCCCTCATGTCTGCAATTTACTCAGCTACCAAACTTTACGGAAAAAGTACACAAACAAACATATTATTGATAACACTAATATACTAAGAGATTAAATAACAGTAAATCAGTAAAAAATGTTTTAAACAAAAACCTTGCCTTGAAATTCAACGTAGTTGTTGACAACTATAATATCTTAAATTCTGCGGTGGTGGTTGAAGATTGAAAAAAGCGATCGTCACGCACCACCGTAGAATTTTAGAACTTGAAATCATTAACAACTGTGTTGAATGGCAAGACATAATATTTAGCCCAATTAGTGCCGCGATAAATGTAGCAGCAATATTTTCTTGCTTCCAAGTTTTTTGTTGCCATTTTTTTTTTTCAGTGTATATATGCAACAATAATAATAGTAGATGGAAGATAACTACCCAAACTAACTATGCAAAAAATAAAAACCTTGATTTTGTAGCTGTTAATATAAATATTGCGTTAAATTCTTGAAAAGTTAAAAAATTCAAGACAAGTGAGGGACATTTTAATTACCAATTAAGGTAGCTGACTCTACACCCGAAGCAATAAAAATCATTCGGCATTCATAGCCTGAAAATTAAAAATTACTTTTTTGGCATATTGCTAAATATAATTGTCTATTTCACTAGCATTAGTTGATACATAATGCTATTGAACTTTCATTACCTTTTTTCATTAGTAAACACTTATAAAAACAAAGTCATTATAATTAGCCAATGATTAAACGACTTCAATCATTTAAATCCACATTTTTCTGCAAGACACAACGAATTTACAGTGATCAATTTCAATCTCAAACCTAATCATCTCGCACCATTAACAACAGGTTTGCTTCAGGTTAGCCTCCTAACAGAGTCCTCAGGAAATTGAAACCCTAAGCTCTAAGTATTGAGCCTGAATAGCTCGAAAACGAGAAACACGAAAATATTAAGATGATTTTATATAGTAAAGGCATAAAATACAATTTACATAACCTTTAGTACCGCAAAATAAACATAATAATATATTCCAAAAGTATGTAAAAATCATTAGCTAACGATTATAGCATAAGATTACAAATCAAATTATTGTAAAATATATGACAAAACAAGACTAAAGATCTCCTTCAATATTGTGCAACCGAACAACGATTCGGTTCGATAAAATTTTAGATTTTTAGTTAATTTAAAATATGAAACTATTAAATTTCGAAAACTAGTAAGGGTGTTTTCTATAGAGGTATAGAACTTTAAGTTGGCATTACTTTTCAAGATGGCGACCGATTTAACAGCTGTCAAGTGATTTATTCTCAGTTTGGTTTGGCAACTCATTATGAATAGACTCACGCCTGAACAACGCTTGCAAATAGTGCAATTTGGGCCCAAAACGAGATTACAAAACTGCCGCATTTGGAGTGAAGGTAAGCCTCAAGTGAATTTCGAAACACAGTTACATTCAGAAAAACTGACTGTTTGGTGCGCTTTATGGGCCGGTGGAATCATTGGTCCGTACTTTTTCAAAAACGATGGTGGCCAGACACAGTCAATGGTGATCGGTATAGAGCCATGATTTCTAACTTTTTCATTCCTGAATTGAATATCCATGATGTCCAGGAGATGTGGTTTTAGCAAGACGGCGCAACATGTCACACAGCTCGTGCCACAATAGATTTATTGAAAGAAAGACACGTTTGGTGACCGCCTAATTTCACGTTTTGGACCTGTGAATTGGCCTCCAAGATCTTGTGATTTAACACCGCTAGACTACTTTCTGTGGGGCTATATAAAGTCATTGGTGTATGCGGATAGGCCACAAACGCTTGACCATTTGGAAGACAACATTCGCCGATATACGGCCACAAATGTTGGAAAAAGTCATCGAAAATTGGAAGTCCAGTTGGACTACATCTGCGCCAGTCGTGACGGTCATATGCCAGAAATCATATTTAAAATGTAATGCCACAAGATTATCTTTCGGATAAATAAAATTCATGTCAATCGAATAATCCATCGTTGTTTTATTGCAACTTAAAGTTCTATACCTCTATAAAAAACACCTTTTATAATGATTGATAACCAAGTTTTTTTACTGGTCAAATATGTGTGTATACAAATCCATAAAACTTTTAAGCGAAAAATAGGTAAAAAGAATATAAAGATTAAAGCGCCCCGTAGACGTTATCGTCCTTCAACGATCTATGTACACCAGGGATGGAAACCCGATTTTGTTCAGACGTGAACAGGTGCCCTATACAATTTTACAACATTGTATAGTATTTTTTATAAAATTTTTAAATGTGTGTTCCAATGCAATCAAACTTATATTTGTTTTTCCTAAGCCCACTCCTTCTACACCAATCGTCAAAAATACAATAAACACTTTAAAATAAGGGTATGGCGAATACGCAAATTTAGAAAAGGTCACTATAGTAGTTCTTTAACTAATTACTTTGTATGGGGATACCCTCCTGTCACCAAGTTTTAACTCGAAATCACACATTATTCTCAGAATAAAAATTTCAACACTGTACCCACTCGTATTATAACTCATTAGTTTCAGGACAATAGTTTTTAACTTTGTATGGGAGGCACCACAGTCACTGTTTCAATCCAGCTAGCTTTTTGCTAACCTATGCAAATTAGTGAGAGTATTCAGTATTCTACCTATAATAACGCTTTATTATCATTTGAAAGAACATTCTTCGGCATTAAGTTTTTTAAAGATTATGTCTATAAAATGTTGGCCGTTGCTACGTCGCAGATGGTCCATCCGTTGAGTCCAATTTTCGATGACTCGTTCGATCATTTCGACTGGTAACTGGCTAATAACACGCGTGATATTTTCCTTCAAGGCCTGAATCGAAGCGGGTTTGTCCGCATAAACTTTAGACTACATATCCATACAGAATAAATGTGATATCACACGATCTTGGTGGTCAATGGACCGGCCCAAAACGTGAAATTATGTGCTCACCAAAATGTTCTATCAATAAATCTATTGATTGATGCGATGTGTAGGAAGTGGAGCTGAAACCTCGCTGAAACCAAATGTCGTCGAGATCACGAGTTTCAATTTCAGGCATCAAATAGTCGGTTATCATGGCACCGGCATCATTTTTAAAGAAATATGGACCGATGATCCCACCGGCCCACAAACCACACCAAACCGTTGTTTTTATTTTTTTGGATGAAGTGGCAGCTCTTCAGGTTGCTCTTCGCCCCAAATGCGGCAATTTTGATTGTTTACATAAACAAAATTTGCCTCGAAAACGTCAGACATTTTAGGAATTTGCTATATTTTCTTCACAGCGTGCTGGACGTGGTCTATTAATTGAGTGATGGTGTTGCGAATAGTACGCTCAGCAGGCCGATTATGTTGACCATAACTTGAGCGAAGTGCACGAAATACATTCCTCACAGAACGTGGATTTTCGTTAAAAAGTTGAACGATTTTTAAACGTTGTTCAGACGTAATTCTTTCCAATATGAAATGCCAAACAATACTAAACAAAAAGAAGTAAAAGTGCTATATTCGGCCGTGCCGAATCTTCGGTGATTTTATTTATACAGACATGTACAGCATTATCCATATTGTTGACTCTTTACTTAAATAAATTCGTATGAGAAAAAATCATTATTCATAAGTTAAAAAAATAGAAGACAAATGAAAACAAATTCCGTTTGCTACAATTGTCGCCGTGTTGTCAGCTACTTAATGATATTAAAGACGACAGCTACATCGTAAACTCTGACATTGTTTGAGAAATACTTATTTTGATTTTATAAAATTAAATAACTTTTTCAAAAAATTATAAATATTTCCTCCAAAACTTTTTGTTTATATATGAATTTGCAATTTACAATTTTGTGACATTTTCTTTTGTTGAATAAAATAGAAATTAGCCTAAGTTGACGACAGCCACAACGTTTCATTTTTGATAGTTTGTAGTCGGTATTCTGATGATGTCTATGTGTTTAATGCACCTAGGTTTTAAAACAGAGATATCATATATTAAAAAATCAAACGCATTTAAAAAAATATGTTACTCTATATACACACATACATACATATGTATATTCTTAATATTAAATATATGTTATGTTACAGTCATGATTTTCATTTTCAAAGAAATATTGAAATTTTTGTTTTAATTTTTCGAAAATTGTGTGTAAAAATTTTTTGTAAAAATATTTTTTTAAAAATTTTTTGTAAAATTTTATTCGAAAATTTTTTTAAAAATTTTTTAAAAAATTTTTTTTTCGAATATTTTTCTGTAAAATATCTTTTTGAAAATCCTTTGTAAATTTTTTTGTAAATATTTTGAGTTAGAATCGTCAGACTAAAGCAAAAAAAAAATCCTTACAAAAAAAAAATTTCCTCATATTGACACATGGGGGGTCCTTTTAACTGCTCCTATTTATCAGTGGGTACCCTGTGGGTCCATTGGCTACCTCTATGTGTATTGCTTTCTATTAAGGTCACTAATACAAATCAAAACAGAAAAACCCTACCAATCTAAAAACAAACAAAAATCGCCCCTCGCAGGGGGTTATTGATCCCCCGAGATCTGTATGCACTCCTTGCGATCTACCTGTCGCAGTCTAATATTT
This sequence comes from Phasia obesa, assembly GCA_949628195.1. Taxonomy (NCBI): domain Eukaryota; kingdom Metazoa; phylum Arthropoda; class Insecta; order Diptera; family Tachinidae; genus Phasia; species Phasia obesa. The sequence goes on along the minus strand of OX451215.1, from coordinate 173,080,785 downwards.
ATTTGAGAAAAAAAGGCAAAACAGAATCATTAAAGCTGAAAAAAATTTAAAAAAAACCTGAAAAAACGTGAAAAAATATATTTTGGCCCGCAGCCTCCAAAGGAATGATCCGATGTTGCTGAATTGTAATACCAAAATTTTCGAAAATATGCCTGACAGATTGGTGTGCTTAAATTTTTTGTATCTCTTCTCGTGCCTTGGCAAATGACATTACTACACTAACACGGACAGACGGACGGACTGACAGACGGACAGACGGATAGACGGACAGACACATCGCTTAATCAACTTCTCTATGTATAAGGATCCAGAATATATATACTTTATGGGGTCGGAAATGAATATTGTAGAAATTACACACGGAATGACAAACTTATATATACCCTTTCCACCTGTGGTGAAGGGTATAATAACATGACAGCATGACACGACTCACACGTGATCTGTCAAAAAAAAGGCTATTGAAAAAAGTATCTCTACTTGAATAGAATTAAATGTCTCAGATCATTTTTAATATAGTATAATTGTACTACCCTTTTTCCATATCCGCCTGGATGAAAAAGTTTTCAAAAGGCTTCCAAAGTAAGCTTGAGGTATCAAAGCTGATCAAATGTGCTTGCATGGTCATATGTCCTAGATCGCTGCCATCTAGCCGCAGTACTAGTGTGTATATCCATTACATGAAGGTCTATTAAAATCAAATACTGTTTAAAATTTGGAAACTCTGGGGACCTACTTACTATACATATACAAGCAGATTTTTTTGGTCCTGTTCATTTTAACCACTTTTTTTGGTTGGGGGCCTTTGCTTATAACCTAACACACAATTATTCATTACTTTATTTTTTATGTATTTGATAAGAGAAATTTAATTTAAAAAAACTAAATACAAAACTTTAAAAAACTAAACAATATTTTTACATAAGTATAAGCAAACTTATCATAATTTCTTTCATAATAATGTATGATGGTTATAAATACAATATTATTTTGAAATACTAATAAAACTTTTGTTGCGATTTGAAAATTATATAGTTCAAACCAATAATGTTATTGTATTTTTTGCGTGTGGTAAACATTTATTTATCAAATAGTAACAAAAACTTGTTTGTGGTGACCATGGTAATGATTAAAACAACTATAAGCTGTTCATCGCAACCATATATTGTTAGAGAGAACATAAGATGGTTCTTACCATGATACCATTAACACCACACTGCCCACTTATGTTAAAGTCTAAACCCGCTTATTGCCCAATTTAAGATGGACGAAGTTAACAGTAAGAAGACATAATAATGGAGATACCACCCTGCATTGTGGTAACTGTGGTTTAATGTAGTTGTAAATTTTTATTCGCTTGTGATATATCTAGGCGAACGGTGTGTATTGTTATACAAACCCATTGGCCCTGTTTTCTCTAACAACTTTGTTTCCATTAAAAGAATCTTAAATCAGATAAAAGAATCAGACAAACAGGAGGTCAAAACGGACACTGAGGTTGGTCCAAAACCTATCACTATAATTTTATTTATTGTAGTAAAAAGGAACTTAGGTTTCATTTTTACCTTAGTACTTTCAACAAACGAAATTTTTGAACAGAAACTTAGTCTTATTTTCACATTTATGTTTTCTGCGGTCTTGTCTATAATTATATTGTTAATTTTTTTTTGCCTGCCAAAATAATTGAAAACAGCTGAGACAAATTAGGGGGGTGCTGTAGTTTAAGTGGTTAGCACGTTGACTACTAAGCAATGGTCACGAGTTCAATACTCAGCCAAAGCAACATCAATTTTTCTGATATGTATTAATTTTTCTTTATAATAACGCATAACGCCCTCCTTCTCCAGTATTACCACATAGCACTAAATCGTCGACGAAGTAAAATAATTATAAACTGGCTATGCTAGCTTCAAGCTAAGTCGCCTAAATAACACCAGAGGCGCGGCAATACTGTTCTAAAAATAATCATAATGTGCAATTGCAGTGTTGCCAGATGAGAAGTTTTACTATCACACTAACCATTTGTCTTATCTACCCCTATCCCTTTCCGAAGGAAGTAACACATTTAATATAGGCATTAATTGACTGAGTGTTACTTCTCTTTAAAAAAAAAATATATATAATAAAAGAGTAACTTATTTCCTGTCTGTCTGTACGTGTTCGCATCACGTAAAACTTACTGGATGGATTTTAACAAAATTCTGTGAGGAGATAGTTTAGTATCCTGATTCAAATATAAGATACTTTGCGAAAAATTATCTTATTTCCAAGAGAAAGTGGAGAAAAAGCAGTGAAAGTAAGCAATTTTAGCAATACGCAATTTTAGAGAAACATTTGTTTTTTTTTACCAATTGAAGGTTATTATTAGTTTTAATTTAAAATTCAATTAATTTTTTAATTGATTCAAATAAATAAAACAGAATAATAACATTTCCTTTCTAAGCAAATAATTGAATCAATTAATTATTTATTTAAATTTTAATCTAAATCCAATTAAAACCTTTAATTGGTGAAAATATTGTTTTCTAAGTATACATATCTACTTGAGACCATCGATATGTGAGTCTATGGGTTTCCATCATCAGGATCAGAAAAAATAAGAAGCCAATTTGACTGAAGTCCTTTACATGTATGTAGTTGTGAGAAAGAAAACGTTTATTCAATCTATGCAGGCAGGGAATGACAAAGTGTTTTGCTTTCTCTAATATTGGTGGCAAAATGTCGCCAGGTTCTGGTGACTTGTACACTGAACCAAAAATCGTAGGTAATATTAACGAAAAATATCACACTGTGTAATTTTTTAAGTCATGGCAAAATAACGATATACGGACACCACTACGTCATAAAAGACCAAAAAGACCCCTGTCTCCCAGTTTTGCCCAAAGTCCTCCAGGCAAAAGTGAAAAATTTCCCGGCTACCAAAGCGCTACCTAAACGGTATTAAGAATCATTCCTAGGAAGTTCATATGTTCTAGACAGTTGTTTACTGAGATCTTAGGTTCATTTTTGTTGTGGATTATTTCCTTGAATTTTGAACGGTTTGCTACCTATGGACCTGAACAGGGGAAAAAAGGTAAAAAAATTGAATTTTTTAAAGTTTTTTTGCGATTTTGACCTTGAAGATGAAGTTTTTTGGATTTTATATGTTCACAATTTTTGTTCTTTATGCCTCGGAGAGTATATCAAAATTCCAAACGGTTTGCAAAATATGAGCTTGAGTAAATGATCATTTTTTTGCAAAAATGACATCGAGGCCCTACATCTTTGAGGGCCCATAAAAAAAACCTGCAAAATATGAGCTTGAGTAAATGATAATTTTTTTGCAAAAATGACATCGAGGCCCCACATCTTTGAGAGCCCATAAAAAAAAACCTGGAGGACTTTGGGCAAACCTGGGAGACAGGGGTCTTTTTTTTGGTCTTTTATCACGTAGTGGTGTCCGTATATGGTTATTTTTTTCTGTGTTGCACTGTGTATTAGTAGAACTTTAACGACAAAAATAGTTAAATCAACTTAATTTTTATTCAAATCTATATACGATTTAGTCATGTAAACTAATTTTATTCATATAAACAGAATTTTTTTTTGTTAAAAATATATTTCAATAAAGCTTGAAAAAACTTACATATAAAAATTTAAATAAAATTCTGTTAAATTAACAAAAAAAAATTGTTAAAACAGTAGTAAAACATTCGAAGAAAAACAACCCATAAAATTAGTTAAATTTACATCCCTAAAAGAAGTTAATGTGACTAATTTATTGATTGATTTGCCAAATTTTAGTTTATATTACTAAATTTTTTTATTTAGTTTTTAAAGAAAATTGAATATAAAATGATATGTAGATTTGACTAAAGAGTTTGTTAGTTGTATAACAACATACTTTTCTTCAATTCTACACCCCATTTTACAGTATTTAGTTGAATTTTTGGTTCAGTGTACTGAGAAAATTATAAATTTCCCATGAGTTCTTCTCTTGGGAAATTGTGTCCGTAACCGTTGTATCTGTACAGCCAGAGATGCATGCTTTCGTAAATGAAGGAGGCATCTTCTATCGTACAAGTATATCAACACATTGATGTTAAAAGATAATAATTATAAGAAATTAAATTTATTTTATTTGCGATACCGACTTATTCAAATACCTTTATTCAAATACCATATACCAGCTTTTACTCGGGTATGTTCTGTAATCTGAAACCGAGTGAAATTGAATACGAATGAAATTTTAAATTGTTACAATTTTTAAATCTTACAACATTTTGATATTATTTTTTATACATTTGATTAAAGAGCATTCACAAAACTTCCTTGATTGCTAATGTTTTAAAATAATAGGCGCAACTAAGTTATATTTTTCTCTAAAAATTTATTCGATTTCAATTTCACTCGGTTTCGGATTACAGAACATACCCGACTATCTCCTGGCAACACTGTTTCTAGATAATGTTTCTTAATAATAATAAATTATTCACTGACTCGTTAATATTTTCAGATAAGATTTCTAGCACAAAATGAATCACTAATATTAATCGTTATACTGACATTTACAAGAGATTTATTTATAAATGCCTGTACGAGTATAAGAGTTGGAAAGATTTTAAATTTAATTTTAAAACTTAAATTATATGTATGTGTTTTATGACCATATATCGCTGCCGAAAAAAATATTTTGTTAAAAATTGGTTTAAGTTCACATGATTATTATAGAGTGTTTTTTTTTTAATTTTTTTAATTATAATTTTATTGAATTAAATATTCAAAATCTATCGCTTTGAAGGTTAAAATAGAAATTTTTCTTTAAGATAATTAATAATACTATTTCCAACATTTTAATATTCAAATTTATTTGTCGAATGAATTTTAAATTAAGGCTTGAGTTTTCCATAATCTTATATTTGTAGAAAACATTTGACAAACTAGATTTAATATTTTCTTTCGCCGTGAGAATTTCTGATAATAACCATAAAAAATTTACCAAACCAAAATTAAGCGAAAAAAATTATAGCCATATAATTTTTTTATAATTAAAATTATATTAGAGTTAAAATACAATAAAAATGTATTAACTTTTTAAAGTTTTCGGTGTAAATGTACAAAAGGACAAGACCAACGAGTTTTTTTAAACCACCATTGCAGGAAAAAAAAAACAGCATTTGTGGACTCCATTATGAATTTATTTTATAATAACAACTGGCATGTGGCATGCCACCATATTATGCCACATTTTTTAGTTTTAGTTTCTTCCGTATGTGTGTTAAAAAGGTGTTTTATTTTTTTTTTTTTTTTGTTTCGTTTTTAACGTTGCTTTATTCCTGTATTAAAGGCAGTTTGGTTAAGATGTGTATCGATGTTGAGGTGGCTGGTAATGTCTCTTTGACGGTGCCTATCTTCTTTTGGGAATGAGTGTATCAATTTTATTCGCCTTCTTTATCATTCATACCATCAACATTACAGATCCTTGTGTGAGTGTATAAGATCTGTTTTGGTATAAGTGTTTGATTGTGGCTATTAAACCTTTTATTCCTTTTGGTAGTGTTTGTGTGTGTGTGTGTAATGTGACGTTGCATAAAGGAAAAACTAGTTTCATGTTATTTGGCAATTGTATTATAATTTTTATTTTTCTACTAACTCTTTTAATTTGTTTTTATTCCTTGTGTCTGCTGTATTTTATTTTTCTATAAAGGTGGAGTTTTATGTTTTTTCCATATTTGGGTTTTTGATTGGTTGGCACGCCTCAACATTTACCAAATGGGTTTTAATGCCTGGGGTTTTTCTTTTTGAATTACTTTATTTTTTTACTTCTTTTTCTCTTTAGCTGTCAGTTGTTTTATTTGTGCTGATAAGCATGAATAAGAAAAGTTTTTTTTTTGTCAAACTAAAAACGAGGTACGCACGCAAAAATCATTTAAAATAATTTATTTTTACCATGCACTTTAATTGATTTTATATTCAACTAGCTGTGCCCATACACGTTGTGTGCGTCCTGGCAATATTTTGTTCGATGTTGCTTTGAAAGTAATCCACACCAAATTTTAAGGCTCTTACGTACCCATCCTTGGATAAATTTCCAAAATTTATATAACATTTTAAAATTATAAATATTATTGTAAAGCTCTGTAAAAGGCGTGTAAAATATTTTAATAACAATGTAATTCACAAAATAAAAATACAAATTTTGTTAAATTAGCTATTTGGCAGCAAGTAATTTATATTTTGTTATTATTTTAAAACAGAGCAATCTGTTGCGCAGCCGTGTTTAAAATATCCCGATTTAAATTTATATTTTCTCATTATTTTAAAACAGCGCCATCTGTTGCGCAACCGTGTTTTAAATATCCCGCTTTCAAAATTAGATGCCTTAAAGTATGCAGTACCTTTAAATCGGCAAAACAAATAGGCGTAATTTCAATGCTTTTTCTCCACTTTCTCTTGGGAATAAGATATTTTTGCAGGAAAAAGATTATCCTATATTGGAATTAAGGTACCTCCTCACAAAAGTTTGTTAAAATCCATCTAGTAGTTTTACCGTGATGCGAACATAGACAGGAATTGAGTTACTGTTTGATTATATGTTTAGATATAAATTTATGTATCTTCTTTAAATAAAAAATACACAGTGCAACACGGAAAAAAATAACCATATACGGACACCACTACGTAATAAAAGACCAAAAATAAAGACCCCTGTCTCCCAGTTTTGCCCAAAGTCCTCCAGGTTTTTTTTTTATGGGCCTTCAAAGATGTGGGGCCTCGATGTCATTTTTGCAAAAAAATGATCATTTACTCAAGCTCATATTTTGAAAACCGTTTGTAATTTTGATATACTCTCTGAGGCAAAATTGTAGCTCTTGTCATAAAGAACAAAAATTGTAAACATATAAAATGAAAAAAACTTCATCTTTAAGGTCAAAATCGCAAAAAACTTTAAAAAATTCATTTTTTTTACCTTTTTTCCCTTGTTCAGGTCCATAGGTAGCAAACCGTTCAAAATTCAAGGAAACAATCAACTACAAAAATGAACCTAAGATCTAAATAAACAAATTTTTAAAACATATGAACTTCCTAGGAATGATTCTTAACACCGTTTAGGTAGCGCTTAGGTAGCCGCAAAAGTGAAAAATTTCCAGGCTACCTAAACGGTGTTAGGAATCATTTATGACGTAGTGGTGTCCGTATATGGTTATTTTGCCATGACTTAAAAAATTACACAGTGTGATATTGTATTTTTTTATTTTTCAATAAAAATTAAAATAATATTATAGGTTATTGTCACTTTTATTTTAATGTAAAATAATAATAATAAAATATAATCACCCAATTTTTCTCGGGAATATAATTCTCAATAGTCCTTTGTTTAAGCTAACAATTTGAATTTTTAGAAATCTGAAACGTAAAACGTAAATATTAACCAAAAAACTTTTAAAACCAAAATAAAAATAAAAATGTTTTATTTTTATTTTGGTTTTAAAAATTTAAAAATGTGATTTTGAGCTGAGGATTCAGTACATTAATGCCTCCAATCCCGGTGCGTAATAGGACTCCTTTTGCAGTAATTTTATTGAATTTCAGCTTGAGCAAGAGTACTAAATAACATCAATAAATATTCATAAATTAATAACTTATACTTTACTAGGCGAAGATGGATATATTCCTGAAGCATGGCTTCTGACTCCCTCCCTACAGATCTTCACCGGATGAGCCTGTTGAAATAAAATTTAATGAAAATCACTTAATGTATGCTAATGTGGTTGAACAACAAATAGAGCCTCGAGCTGCACTAGTTTTAGCATCTAATATAGCGATGTGGTGTCCTTAGCCTCACCGCAATATTTATTCTTTGGCCAAAATATTAAGACTTTTTATAGGAAATAATCACTAATACATTTATATCCGCATTCAACCTTATCCCTTTCTTTATTAGACTTAAAATAAATGATAAACATTAATACTAACATCATGTTAGTATAAGGCTATGTTAATGCCTATGTTAATGTTTGTTCTACGTCTTAACATGTTATTGAAGCTATTTTATAACATTTAGTTTAACAATTTTATTTTCAAACAGCGCTATCTGTTGCTCAACTGTACTAATAATATCTGCCTTGACATAAGCATTCAAACAACATTGATGGAAAACAGAAAATTATCCCCCGTCTACATTAGTCTTTAATTCGTCTTAACATAAGTCAAACTTCATATAAAAAACATTATTTTTAATACTGTTTTTTTATATGAAGTTTCACTTTTGTTAAGACATGTTGGTGACTAATGTAGACGGGGGCTTATGGTCAAACAGAACATGAACATAAACACTTATGCGCCACCTATAACAACAGGAACATACTTATACCTTTGCTCTGCCGGCGTCATATTTATATATTCTATAAATCGATGGCTGGTAAAGACGGGGTGTTATAAATAAATTAAAAACCTAAACTCCAAAAATAAAAAGGAAAAAGCTAAATAAAACTGTTGGTTGTGTTTGACCTTAAAGTATAATAAAATGTGGATGTAATATAAAAACAATATTGTATTGTGACCAAATACAAACATTATTGCTCATATCACAAGCTCCCTTGTATCGTTTAAAGTTTATTAAAATACACTTTAAGTCAAACAGCTTGTGAGCAGGCCTTGAAATTGCAGAATTGTATAGGTTTTTACTCAAAAAATAATAAGACTCAAAATGTAATAAATATTTTCAGAACCAAAGTTACCCTTTTTGGGTTTTTCCTCTCAAATTTGGTAGATCTTTTTGGGATAGATAATTTTGGTAAGATTAAGATAATATATTACTTTTGAAATAATTGTAAAAACTACTAGAATAGCGCATAAAAAACAAAAACTTACTGATTAGAATCTTCGAGTTCGGCGGAGGAGATATATGTATATTTCTTAAGTTAGTTCTATCTAAGCCAGATAAACAATCTCACCAAAGAATTCCAGTCAGAAAGTTAATGTTTACAATATTTATATTCAAAAATAAATTCTATTTTTTTAACCAATTTGAGTAATTTTATAAAAAATAATTTAGTCATTAGTAACAATACTGAAATTGATTGAAAAATTGAAAAATTACCGCATAGATGCCTTTTGGCTTAAAATCCGAAATATCCATTGATACACATTTTAATTCGAAGAAATTTTGGAATGAAATTAAAAATATTGTAGTAACTAACCAAAATTACTCTAAATTCGATTTTATGTGTGAAGATGCCAAACTTTTACAAATAATTACGTCTTCCATAGTATTTTCTACAGAAAGTTTGACTGTATTGTTCATAGTTTATATATTTTGTAACCTCTACAATTTTACTTCCAATTTTTTATAATAAAATAATACTTTTACTAATTGCATATGTATGCATTCAGATATGCATTCATATAGCTAGCAAATTTGTTGTAAAGGATTATAGTAGATAAAAAAATGGTAAAATAAAAACTTTTAGCAACGGCAACGTTGTTCAGAATCGTAAAATGAAATTGAATCATGCATGGGAAGTAGTAATTACAATTATAGTACAAAATAATTTTTACACAATTTGTAATTTTAATATAGATTGAATAAATTTGCGTTGTAAAAGCACTATAAACATATAACATTAAATATAAAATAAAATAAAGACACCGATTATTACATATTACGATTTTCATAATTTAATCAAATAAAAAACTTAGTCCCAGGTATGGTCTCGATACAATATTTTCAAAACATATGAAATGAAATTGTATATTTATAACAAATTTTTCAAAGCAAATTATCAACAACAAACATAAATTATTGTAAAATAAAGCATTAAACACATAGACGACAGCAGGATACCGACTACAACCTGTCAAAACTAAAATACACACGTTTACATGAAGACGATTATTTTGACAACAGCATAGCTACAAGGCTACACGACCACCGTTGTGGCTGCAGATAACTTAGGCTAATTTCTATTTTTGTTTGCGACAATTTTATTTTATTCAACAAAATAAAATGTCACAAAATTAAAAATACAAATTCATTTACAATAAAAACGTTTTGACTAAATATATTTATTTGTTTTGATATGATAAAAAAGTATTTTTTTTATAAGTTTTGTATTTAATATATGTACATCACGTTGTATGCGTCCTGACAATATTTTGTTCGATTTTGCTTTGCAAGTAATCCACACGAAATTTAAAGACTCTTACTTTTATAGTATTTCCTTATGTAAATGTACCCATCCCTGGATTAATTTCTAAAATTTATATGAAATTCTAAAAATTATAGTAAAGCAATTTAACCGATATGCCTTAAATTATGCATATCGGTAAAATCGCGTACTTTCACTGCTCTTCCTTCACTTCTCTTGGAAATAAGATATTATTGCGGAAAAAAGGTATCCTATATTTGAATCCAGATATTAATGTACACTTTCACAAAATCCTTCCAGTAGTTTTTATGTGATGCGAACACATAAAAACTGTTTTATTATATGTTTAGTATGTATAGATATATAATATTTTTAGGCTATACGTGGTATATGTTTTTTAAGAGCACTCATAATCGAGTAGCAAGATGCACATGGCGATTTGTTTAATTCCTCTTATACATATCTAAATACATATAATAAAACAGTAACTCATTTCCTGTCTGTCTGTATTTTTCTTTGTGTTCACATCTCTTAATATGGATTTTAACAAAATGTTGTAAGGAGGTACCCTAGTATCCTGACTTTTTTCTGCAAAAATATCTTATTTCCAAGAGAAATTTTGAGAAAAAGCAGTGAAAGGCGTTATTTATTTTTTAAAGCGGTTTATTTTTAACACGGTTGCGCAACATAGCAATAGATGGCGCTGTTTAAAAATAATTGCAAAATATGAATTACTTACTGTCAAGTAGTCAATTGAACAAAATTTGATTTGTATTTTTACTTTGTGGAATTACAGTTTTATTTAAATATTTGTAACACCGTTTCCAGAGCTTTAATATAATTTTTAGAATTTTATATAAATTTTATCTAAGAGTCTTAAAATTTGGTGTGGATTACTTTCAAAGCAAAATCGAACAAAATATTGTCAGGACGCTCACAACGTTTATAGGGGCAGCTTGTTAATAATAAATTTTAATCTTGAAAAGTAAAAATTGGTTGGTATCTATGTACATACTTATGTATATACAGGTGTATGTAAGAGTCAAGCATGTCTTATACGAATATGATTTCTGAATTATTATTAATTAAAAATAAAAATGGTTTATAAATTATTTTGTTTTTTAAAATGTCATTCATACCAGTTTTTAAAAACTTTTTAGTGATAGCCTCGTTATTGCGAAGAAAATAATCATTTGTTGAAAATGTGTTATTTTCAATACTGACGTTTTGTTATTTACCCAAATTGGTGGAAAAAAGCAACAAAAAAAAATGCAAAAGTCACGTTAACGTTCAGGTTTTTTCTTCAAAATTACGACTAGAACCATATTTCTTTTCTTGCAAACTACTACAATATAAACATTTATTTTTATATTTGTATTTATGTTGTTTCAACATGATTACAAACATATCGCCCAGCAAATTATAAACAGTCACTATTCAAAATTTCTCAAAATCATAAAACAATTTACAGCTCAAACCTCTAATGATCACGAAAGTTTCGTTTGCAACACGGCCTTGCTAACTGAACAAATACCATTACTGCGGAACTCAATTTGATAATAAAATCACAACCATATTTTTAAATACAGTTTCTCCTGATATTTGTGAATATTGAGTTGCTACTCTTTCTGATTTAGTGTGCGATATGTCCATTTGCATTTACATTTCACATGAACATACATACATATGCGCATCGTGCATTTAATTTAACATTAGATAGTGGCTTATTTATTGTTATTATTTTTTCGGTTAAAGTTTTTGTTTTAATGGTCTTTGACCTTTTTTGTGGATAAAATAAATTTACAGTCGAAAATGTTATGATTTCAATTTACAAAAAAAAATGTATGAGGAAAATTCTGGATTTTTTAATTAAATTTAAGAAAGTACACTTTTCAATTAACAAATTTCGAAATAAAAATGTTAATTCTTCAATAATGTGTTGTGGCATTCATAATGCAGTACTGCCTCAGCTTCAAACTTAGAAAATTAAAAAGGCGTAAAAGAAATATTCTCCGGTATATTAAAAACTCAAACATTCACAAAGTTCTAAAGCGTAATTGGTTACAAGAAAAATCGCGAAATATAAAGTAAAGTATTTAAAGAAGCTTGAAAGGGTTCCAATTTCTTCAGCCCGTAACATCCTAATTGATCGACATCGACTAGGAAGTAAATATAATTCTTTTCTCAGAGAAATGACACCTAAATTATAGCAGCAACCATAAAAAATACATTTTTCATCTAGCAATATACTAAAGACCCTTGTGGTAGAGCATGCGGAGGTTCGGCAATACTAATAAAGGCCCGCCTTAAGCACCATCTACTGTGTGATTTCAGTTCTGACAACATGCAAGCAACTAACATCTGCGTCGAACACTTTGATCGAAACATAGTTATTTTTTCAATTTATTACCCTACTAGATCTTCGATATCGGAGTGTCAGTACCGGGGCTTGTTAAACTACTAGGACTCCGTATTTTGCATTGTAATCGCCAGAAGGGGTCCAGAAGGTTTGACGTAATTTAAAAAATGCGTTTAAATGTGATTTCTGTTATGTGGGCAACCAACTTATTGACCTATAGATCCACAGAAAATTCCTGATGTTATTGATTTTGGCGTAATAAATAGTATTCCAAGAGATATGCTTAAAGTTGAAGCATCACTTGAATTATCGTCTGATCATTCACCTAATATTGTTTCAATATATGACCCCCAAGAAATAGTTTCACCGGCGGCAAACACTCGTGTTAATTGGCTAAAATATAAAAAATACCTAAGTGCTCCAACATACTGTTAAGAACATCAAAAGACTTAGAGCTGCGTCTTACTGATCTTGATAAAAACCTCAAATTAGCTGTTCAACATGCAACAATAATCCGGCAACAAACAAGAATCTATCGAATTGGCTCTGCAGACATCGAAATGCTCTTGACAGAATAAAAAAACTCAAAGAGAGTGTCAATATCGCGGATATCCTCAACTCAAAAACAGACTAAGAGAAATCACGAAATGACTAAGTGAACTACTTGAATCGCACAGAATTGTATCACTACAAAAATTCTTGGAACGCCTTGATGCTAGCCCTCAATCGGATTATTCATTAAGGCGTGCAACATGAAACCTTAAAAGGCCGGTCATACGCAAGCTTACCTTACGTGCTTCTTTAATAACCATTTAAAAAATGCATTTATGCCGAATATACCTTCTACTTTAGTGTAGTTGCCACCCTTAGATGCCGAAGCAGTTTTCGTAGGCTTTCGAGGAAAAAATACTGTTCTGCGCTTTTCATAGACGTTTACCAAGCATACGATAAAGTATGGCATGAAGGCCTTGTTTACAATTTAAAGCAAAACCTGCCCAAAATTATTTATAAATTGTTAAAAAGTTACTGAACTGGTCGTAAGTTCATAATTAAAAAAGCTCGACTCAACCAATTAATACTGAAGTTCGCCAAGGTAGTATTTTGGGACCCGTTTTTTATTAGCTGTATACATCCGATATGCCAACTAGTAATCGAGTTGACACATCAACACTGCTTTTCTAAACACTCATTAAAGTCCCCAAGTAGCATCCCAATACTAACAAGAACACATTTTTTTATTTGGAATTTTAGTTAAAAAAAAAAAATGGAGAAAAAAACTAACGAAAAAAAAATGTACTCACATAACTTTCACACTGTGTAAAGACTCATGCCCTCCTGTTTAAATCAATAACCAGAACATACCTCAAAATTCAGAGGTCAAATACCTCGGCATACCTCTCAATAGACGATTAACTTGGAAAAGTCACATTGAAGCAAAATTGATACAAATGAAGTTAAAATCAGTGCAAATAAATTGGATCATTGGCAGGTTGAGTTTCTGTCTAGATTTCAAACTTTTACATTATAATTCAATCCTTAAACCAATATGGTGCTATAGCATTCAGTTATGGGGTACTGCCTCAGATTCAAAAAAGAAAGGAAGAAAAAATTCAAGGGTACCTAAATAAGATTTTACAAATAATTACAGCCGCATATTAAAAACTCGAACATTCACAAAGATGTAAACCTGCCACTAGTTAATGCAGTAATAGCGAGACATGCCACAACATAACTAAAGAAGCATCCAACTCTGCTGGCCCGCAACATCCTGAATTATCGTGGTTATATTCGACTAAGAAGGAGGAATATTGCTTCGCTTGACCGAACATCAGAAACGTGACCAAAATAATAATAACAACAACCGTTTCATCACACAGTATAACACATGATTTCGGTACTCAATATTGATAATTGTTTATAAAATTAGCCCCAAAAATAGGAACTTCTGCATCATTCGTTTGGCCATGGTACATCAAATAATAATTTAAAAATTAAATTGAAGTTAGTTAGTATTGTATAGGGGAATTTGTCACGTTTAAGGCTCTTTTGTTTGTCATAACTCGAGAACCACTAGTCCGAATAAGCTCAAACAAATTTAAAAAAATTAAGAATTACAATTCCTTTAATCTGTTCATACAACGTTTCGCTACATAAGCAACAGTTTCGCTGTTATAAGTAAATGTATGAAGAAAAAAAACTATTTTTTGCCTAAAAAATTTAAATTTTTTATTTTTAATTCATAAAAAATCCAAAAGGGTAAAAAAGTGCCATAAGTACCTGCCAGTAAAATATTGCAAAGTTTGTAGTATTTATAGGTGTTCTTTGATCGATTTTTGTCATTTACTAACTTCAAATTAATTTTAAAATTATTATATGATGTACCATGACCAAACGAATGATGCAGAAGTTCTTCTTTTTGGGGTTACTTTCATAAACAATTATCAGAATTGAGTCCCGAATCAATCACCTCAAAAATGTTTTACTGTGTCATGCAAGCACTTATTGTTAGTTCATGTAATTTGAAGATACAATAATAAATACTATGAAAAAAAAATCTAGCAATATTTGTATTGAAGATATGAACACTTATTGTCAGTTCAGTTGCTAAAAATTCAATTAATTAATTGTAAAAAAAATTATCTATTTAAATTTTAGACTTGAACACAGAAAAATTTGTTTGCACCAATAAAAAGTTTCAATTGCTTTCAGCAACAGTTTTAATTAATTTTTTAATTGATTCAATTATATTCTGATATAGCTGTGCCCAACACGTCGTATGCGTCCTGACAATATTTTGCTCAATTTTGCTTTGAAAGTATTCCACACCAATTGAAAGACTCTTACTTTTATAGTGCTTCAGTTATGCTTTAGGTATTTACTTTATATCTGTGGCAATAAGGAAAAAGTGCTTAAGTCTGATTTTTAAGTTTTGTAGCAGAGCAATTTTAAACTTTAAAATTAATTTCTTTTTTAAATAGCTTACCTTAAATCTTTACAAAAGAGAGTCAAACGTATGTTTTGGAAAAAAATCTTATATCTACCAAAAAGTACGCAGTTGTTGCAATAAATAAGTTGTGAAAGAAGTTTTTATGCTTTAAAAAAATAACTTAGTAGTTTCTTAAGCTTTTTTCCAAATGCAATTAGACATTGAAAAAAGATAAGCAGAAAGTAATTTCGCTATAACTTCCTGAAAAATTGTACAAAATAATTGAAAATTTGCACATGCGTACTTTGGATTACGGAGATTACAAAGGTGCCAGTAACTAAAATTTTGCTTAAGTCGACTTAAGCACTTATTCCTTATTGCCACAGATATAATGGGTACCATCCCTGGATCAAATTCTAAAATTTAAAAAAAATTCATTAATTATTATTATTCATTATTATTCATTAATTATTTTAAACCTTTATAAGAGGTGTTTAAAATATTTTAATCTAATTACACAAACTAAAGATCAAATACAATTTAATTCAACTGGCGCCATCTGTTGCGTAATAGTTAAAAAATAACCGAGTTGAACATATCCTAGTTTTAAACCGAAAAATTCAAAAATAAAACAATATGTTGAAAAAATAATCGTGTTGAAAAATAACCGTGTTGAAAATAATCGAGTTTTGAACCAAAATTGTCAGTACCTTTGAACCGGAAATTGCGTTTTTCACTGCTTTTTATCCACTTTCTCCTGGAAATAACATATTTTTGCGAAAAAAAAGTACCCTATATTGGGATCAGGATACTAAGGTACCTCCTCACATAATTTTGTTAAAATCCATCCAGTAGTTTTTATGTGATGCAAACACAAATGAAAAGCAGACAGACAGACGGAAATAATATATTTTATTATTTTATTATATGTATAGATTAAGAACGAACAAATTAAATTTCGAATTAAATAAATAATTGAATTAATAAATCATTGAATTAGATTTGTGTCTGAAACTAATTAAAACCGTTAATAAGGACAAACAATTTGTTCGGTGTATGAAACTTATATTTCTTATAATCATTTTTATTATATGCAAGTAAAAATTTGCATGTTATAGAAAAGTATTCTGTCTTTTAAGAGAGAGTCCTGCTCATAGCAGTATCCTCTTGAGTTTTTTTATTCTTCACATAACTAAATATAAAAAAATGTTGTTGTATAAATTAAAGGTTTTAATTAGTTTTAGATATAAACTTAATTAAATTATTAATTAATTCCATATATTTGATGGGTATTATTTTGTTCTTCGTTAATTACTAGCAGTACAAGTATCCACGAGGATATTGCTGTGGTCACGAAAACTATTTTTGTTACTATTTGATCAATAAATGGTTGTTATACTCAAAAAACATGGCTGGTTAGAACTACATATATAATTTTCAAACCACTAAAAAGTTTTATAAGTATTCAAAAAAAAAATTTTGTATTTATAACCATAACAATAGTATGACTAAAATCTAACAACTAATGTTGGTTTATTATAGTTGTCTAAACTACTATTAAGACACATTCAAAATATATGAATTTTCTTTAAATCCAATTTTTATCTCATTTCAATTTAATTTAATATTTTCAATTTCAATTAATTTATTTATATCATAATATATTAATGTAATATGGTATAAATAACGCAAACCAATGTTAAGTTGTACTCACTGCAATTTAGTACTTTCCAGTTGTCAAAAATCATCCGTCTTTTTATTAAAACCGAGGGTTACTTACATCAGGCTGAACGAAATAATGGCCACTCACTTATTTCCTTCCTTTTCAACAAGCGTGATAGAAAAATCAGTGAGAACAACTCAACATTGGTTTCTATTAATTTTACATCTAAAATTGTAAATAGAATCAACAACTTAATTCAACTAAATCAACAATTTCGGTGAGAATTTTCATCGCACACTTGTGAATAAACCCTAAAATTGAAAAGAAACTAATTCTATTTTATTTGT
The DNA here is from genome assembly GCA_949628195.1 of Phasia obesa. Lineage (NCBI taxonomy): Eukaryota > Metazoa > Arthropoda > Insecta > Diptera > Tachinidae > Phasia > Phasia obesa. The sequence goes on along the minus strand of OX451215.1, from coordinate 173,063,360 downwards.
TTTATTTCTCGAAAACCCCCTACGATTATAATTACTCTACTCTGAGTAATTTTCAGTCGTTAACTTTTTCGCCTTTAGATTACTGAGGAATTTCCATATTACTTTTAACCTACCATCGTGGTCTGGAAGAAAGATTCTGGTGTCCATCAAACATCAGCCCAATTTCGCTCAGTAATCCAATTGATTAAACAAAACCAATAATCATCACTTGTACATACTGCAGTTGTACATGCTGCAATTGTACATGGTTTTGTACAATAGTTTTGATGTTTCATTTTTTACATTATTACACGCATATTTATAAAAAATAAAAATTATTTGAAATGAAAAACAACTTTTGTTTGAAAAATTTGTTCTAAAATAGATTTCAATTATATTTTATTTTTTAAAAATATGGGGGTTAGAATCTAACTTTACGGGTTTATCTTTCAAAAAATAATAATTCATAAATGAAATAAAGTAATAAATAATTATGTGAAATAAAGTATAATTAATTATGTGTTTAATTATAATGTGTGTTTATACAAACAAGTAGTTAACGTATGTTTTTATAAATATACGAGTATATACATACATCTCACTATATTTATTTAATTTACATTGAATATTTAAATTTTTAATTAGTCGAACTAGATATATTTATTAACATACTAATGAATTTTTGAAATTAGGCTTAAGTTCGTTTATTCTCTCTAAGTTGAAAAAATAGTAATTACAAACTAAGTGATTAATTGAAAGAAAAAATTAAAAAATTAAAATAATTAATTTAATTAATAAATAAATTTGTAATTGTATAACTTATAGAGAATATAACGAAATCAAGCCTAACTTTTAAAATTCATTTGTGTGTTTAATTTATTTCATAATAAAATATCATATTTTACATTCTTACTTTTAAGTTAGACAATAATATGGTTCTAACATAACAATAATATTATTATGTAAATAATAATATGCTTTGACTACAACTATATAAATAAATCATAATAATATTTTGCTCTTAGATTATGGTTACCTCACACATGTTCTTTCTTAGCGTGAATTAATTAATTCAACCAATGTTACATAAAAAATAAATTCTTCAAAATTTCTGCTATCCTTTGGATGACATCTTTCTTATTTTCGGAAAAGAGAAGTATTATTACTGCTTTTTAGTCAAATATAGCTACGATCAGTTAGGATGTTACGATTGCGTTTTATGATTTGCGTTGATACACAGAAAAAATTTTTTGCACCTAACAAAGCTTTTAATTAGTTTTAGATATAATATTAATTAATTTTTTAATTCATACAATTATATATTTAATTAAGAAAGAACAAACAAAATTCTAATTAAATAAATAATTGAATTAATAAAATATTAAATTAAATTTTTATCTAAAACTAATTAAAACCTTAAAATGGAGCAAAAAATTTTTCTGTGTATATCTAATTACGGACGCTATAATAAGTTAACTAAACAAAAAGACGATTTTATCATTAAACTTTGTTTCAAGACCCTTTTAAATCAAATTAAATACCCAGTGATACCGCTGGGAACCATCGCCACTAATGTCAGGCGGAGTTGTTAGCACGTTTACTCTGTTTACACTTGGGGCTACTGCTGTGTCGTAACCAACCATAGCTACATCATTCTATAGACACTAATATCTTATGTTATTTTGTTACAATTAGTATTTGCTAGTATTTTCTCTAATTCCCTCTTCGTTATTAAGAACAACATTCTGTTGAATGTTTTAACCATATTGGTGGGTAAGCCTTATGCTGAGATGGATCAAATGGTCTCTTCGTAGGACATTCCCATGTTAAATTCACTAGATAAATGCATGGGAAAGGGATTGAATTGGGACCAGCGGTAGATCTTCAACAGCTGACGAATGTACACGTGGGAAGCAGTAATAAATAAGCAGTAATAAAAAATAAAAATATAAACAGCCTATTTTTAAAAATACGAACTTAGTGTTATCCAATCGACGGTGTCATTACTTAACATAAATATCAACTTTATGTTGCTTTAGATTACTTCCATAAGAATTGTAGAAAATATATTTATTTTGTTGTAAAGTTGCATATAATAATTTATAAACACAATTTCGATTAATTTCAAGAATAATAGAAACAAGATTACAACATCCCGCTCCTAAAGCTTTAAATGAAGCGTAAATGACGTCACGCAAATTGCGTATTTTAAAACAGTGTAATTACGCGAATGGCGTAATCTTGTTTCTGTCAATCTTCCATAATTTTGATATCAGCTTCTTATTTGTTTATACATTCGCAATGAAACAGTGTAATTCTTTTTCTTTCATGTGTGAAATTTTTTTCTAAAAGAAATTTATTTGTATGAATATCATGAACAGATGATTTTAACCAAAAACCAGATGTGTGCAATAAAAAAGCGGAGCAAGCGAAAGTAAAATATCAAGAAAAAGCAATTTAAATCAAATTTTCATTAGTAGGCCCGTTTATACACTCTAACTACTGCATTGAGTTTAAAGAATATTTGTTACAAATTGGGTGATTCAAATAAAAACGAGAAAATTTAATTTTGGACATGAGGAAAACAAAAGCAGTTGTGCATTTGCGGCGTCGCCACATACTTTCTACTTGCTACCTACCAAATATTTAAGTTCTCTTGGTAGTGCCAGACTTCGCTTTAACACTTGTTACTAACTGTTGGCCGAATTATCGGATAATAAAATAATTTTTATAGAAATATATTTATTTAAAACAGGACCTTAAGCCAAAAATCAAAAAATTTTAACTATAATAAAAAGGTCTACAAAATCATAACTGTCACAAGGCAGTTATACTCATCACTTGTATGACCGACTTTAGAATTAGCTTACGTTGTTTGGGATCCACAATATACATACTAAAAATATAGAATCTGTTCAGAAACAATTCCTTTTATTTTGCCTACGTAACCTCCCATGGAATCCTAGTGTTAATCTTCCATCTTATGAAAGTCGCTTAGAACTCAACAAACTTCCTACTCTAAAAAATAGACGAATATATATGAACATCTCCTTTATTATGAATTTAATAAACGGAAATATTGATTCTCAGTTCCTGCTCCAGAGATTAGAATTTATTGTTCCAAATCGTTCCTCAAGATATTATATTCCTCTTAAACTTCAATATTTTCGTACTAATTACGCCAACTTTGATACGTTCCGAAGAATGTGTGCTGAATATAATAATAGATATGTTTCTATTGATTTTCCATATAATCCAAATATTATTAAAAGAATAATTAAAAATTTAAATGTTCTTAATTTATAATCAAACTTTTTTTTTAAATGTAGTAATATTTTACTATGTATTCTAGCCTGTAGGAAATTGTTATTCATTGGCTAAATATAAAATATAAATAAATAAAATAATTTTTACATTGTTTTAATTTAATAAAAGAAATGCAATACATAATTGATATTTCTTACAAAACCATTTCTTTCAAATCGTTTTCTTATTCCTAATAAAACAACATCGCAACAGCGTTGCCAGAAGTGTTTAACAAAAAATAATATTTTGACTGATAAAATCATCAAACTTTAAGTTATTGATGTCTACATCATCTAAGACATTCAGATTTGTTATTATTGCATAAAAAATTGCAATTACAAGCCGGTCTATTTTTAGTGGCTTTAATAGACGAAGAATATTCAGTTTAAGACTCTAAATAAATTGATTATTTTTAAATTGAATTAAAAACTTAATAATATTTTCTGCTTTCTGTTTAGGATTATAGTCTTACAAAAGAAATATTTAATATCGATTTATTGTGTCATTTTATATAGAATTGAAAATATTTAATTAAATTCCTCAAATTCCTCTTCTTTTAGACTTAAAATTTTAATGTACTTAAATAATAACATGGAAATAAACAGATATAAAGTAACAAATATTATAAACTAAAATAGCTGTGCCCAGATTGAACGTCATCCACACTAAATTTTAAGACTCTTGCGTATTTACTTTATATAAAATTCTAGAAATTATTGTAAAGCTCTGTAAAAGGTGTTTAAAATATTTTAATAGCAATGTAATTCCACAAAGTAAAAACACAAGTAAAATACAAATTTTATTCAATTGGCTATTTGGCAGTAAGTAATTCATATTTTGTCATTATTTAAAAACAACGCCATCTGTTGCGTAGCCTTGTTTAAAATATCCCGCTTTCAATTAATATTGTGTCATTACTTTAAAACAGCGCCATCTGTTGCACAAACGTGTTTAAAATATACCGCTTTAAAAAAGGATGCCTTAAAGTATGCAGAAGCTTTAAATCGGTAAAAATTGACGTACTTGCACTGCTTTTTTTACACTTTCTCTTGGAAATAAGATATTTTTGCGGAAATAGTATCCGGTATTGGAAGACAGACAGGATATGAGTTACTATTTCATTATATGTGTAGATTAAAATACATATATTTATTAATTCATTTAATAACTGGTGAAAAAAGACTTTGTCCGTGCTGATTCCCAATCGTTCTATTACATGTTCTGCATATTTAATTTATAAAATAAGGATAAAGCATGGGTGCCTCCTGTGATGTGTAGCACCTGGGTAAGACTTCTTACTCGTTGGACTGAGGGATAACGCCATATAAAGTTTGCAGCCTTCGTAATTTGGTGGAAACCTGGAATTTTACTATAGGCTTATAGCTTGGCTACACGAAATGTTGTTTGCATCATCTGAGAGTAGGATAGCAGAAACAGAAAAATTCGTTGCTTGAAAAAAGATTGGCAAAAACGTAGATCCAAAAATATAGATCCGTACTATGTTCAGTACAACTTTAAAATGCAAGTTGTAATTTTTTTACGTCTTATGGGACACCCTTTAATTTTTTGTTTTTTTTTTTTTTTTTATACATACTAGAGCATAGTACTAAATACCCTGTGTAAATATCAAGTGTCTTCCTATAACATTTATAAGAAAAGGTAAAATTTCTCAAATTTGCGATATCTAGGGAACACTATTTCATTTTTATTAAATTTATTTTCGTTTCTTAAATTTTAAGTGTCAGCCTATTTCTCATCAAATATAAGGATTTTCTATGAAAATATCAGGATCCTACCTATTACGATTCAAAAAATAAGGCAATATAGGTGAAAAATATGTCACTATTAGATCACCCTTTAATTTTTAGTAATTATTTTAGCGGCCCTGGCAACATATCTTCTGTACAAATTTCAAGACTCCGCCTATTACGGTTCAAAAAATAACCGATATAAATGAAAATCACGTCACTGTAGGAAAAAACCTATTAATTTTTGCTATATTTTATAGAGGCCATGGTAGTATACCATATGTTAAAATTTTAAGAGTCTATTAATTATGGTTGAAAAATTAGGCCACATTCATGCAAATCACGTCTCTATCGGAACACCCTTTCATTTTCAGGTTTAATTTTGTATACTTGTGTATAAAGTGAACATGGTTTTAATTACTGTCTGCAAATTTTAAGTAGTTGGCTCTTATAGCTCAAGAAATAAAGACATAAATTCAAATAACACATCACTTTTGGAACACCCTATAAATTTTAGTGTTTGTCGCTATAGCGACCACAGTTATACAACTTCCGTGAAAATTTCAAGAGTCTACCTATTATGGTTCAAAACTTAGGTCATATACATATGTGCAAATCACTATCGGATTACCCTTTAATTTTTAAAATTTATTTTTTATACTTGTTTAGGTAGCGAACTAAGTTTTAATTACTGTTTGTAAATTTTAAGTGTATGCCTCCAACAGTTCAAGAAATAAACACATATACGTGAATAACACTTCTTTATCGGAACACCCGATATATTTTAAAAAAATCATTAAAATATTTTAGACCAAAGAAGTCTTAAAACCTAATTCGAAATAAGGTTTTTGCGAATTTCGAAAATTCATAATTTTAGAGAATAATTCAATAAAATTTTAATACATAAAAAAATCAACATTCTGGCAACTCTGCTTCCTATTCAGTAAAAAGACACCATAAAATATTATCACAAATCCAAACGATACATACAAAACACCCCCATACCAACCCATATAAAAAAAAACTTTTTTTCTTAACCACATTATCGCTGTGTTAACTAAAGTGGGCTGTCCCCAGAGATATGAGAGTATTGTTTGCTATACACATTCATACAATACTCTTTTTGAATATGGGAGAAAAAACAAACATATCTAAACAAAAAATCAAGCTTTTAAAAAGGGGAGCCACAAGCTCACATACACACATGCAAAAATGGGAGATTAAAATAAAAATAAAGAGCACTAATCTAACAAAATAGCAACATGTGTGATTGTTCAGTTATACGAATGTGTAAATGAAAAGGCAACACCCACTTTTGATAGCAAAAATAATAAGGAACAACACTGTATAGATATGGTGTTTGGATAGGTATTGTTGTATGTGTTTTTGTGTACAACAACAATAAGGTGGTTTAACAAGTTTTTAGTTGTTGTTTATATTTTTCTTCTTGCTTTTCGTACGTAATGAAACAGAACAGAAGCAGTTCCAACTTTAATTAAACAATACTGGCCAGACTGTTGTCCAACCGGAAGCTTAAGAATTTTCAAGAGCGTCCGTCGGTAAAGTTAGAAAATTCTTCAAAAGTGAAAACTTGTTTATTTTCGTGTGCTTGCTTGATTGTGTTTGTAGTTGTATGCACATAAATACCTACATGCATACATATGTTTTAATTGTGTGGATTTAAAAATTCTTAACTCCAAAAAAGAGGAGTTTGTGATAAAAGCTCCATCTTGAATTTGTTTTTTTTTTTTAATGTATTTTGTCTTGAAATTTTGGCTACACTACCACTTACATATGTATGAATGTAATTGAAGTGTTGTTTTTTTTTTTTTTCTCAACATATTGAGTTTCTTGAAAGGTGTTTGCTTTTATATTCTGTTTAATTGTTGTTGTTGTTGCCTTTTGTTTGTTTTGTCTCCTAAAAGACTTGTGTGAAATGAGATTCGCCAACGCGCTACTAGTGTAAATTCGTCTTTTTTATAATTAGCGCGGAAAACGCGCGTAATTGAAAATTTTTATGCAATTGTCGATAGAATAGAAAGTTAAATAAAAAAGCCTTTTCTAACAAAAGAAAAAGCCGACGTTAGATATAATAAAAATACTAGTAATATAAAAATAAAAGAAAAAAAACCTATGCATTTGAAACAGATTCACAAGAATTTTAAACAAAATTTTGAAAATTACAAAAAAAAAGTTGATAAAAAAATAAAAATGTTATTTAAAAATATAATAAAAAATACGCCCCTTATCTAACAGAAAACATAGAAGAAAAAAAAACTTAAAATAAAAAATTAAAAAAAGATATAACTACTTGGCACCGCTACTCTAACATCATTAATCATCATAAAAATACTCAACAAATCTTTAAGTTTGAAGAATACAAAGATTAACAACAAAAAAAGAAAAATTAAAATAAAATTTTACACCAGAAGTGTTAAGTTTAAATACCCACTACGCAGCGCATGTGGTTTTCGTTTGATTAATTAACTTCTGCTACTAGATACGAGTACAAAAAAAGATTTTTGCATAAAACAACATTTTAATTGTTATGCAGATTTAAACAAATTATAAATAAATTATACTCAAACAGTCGCTTTGATTTTACTCAGTAATAATTTATATTAAAAAAACCGTATTGAAATATTAAGTGTTTAGTGGAATTTTGTCACTTTTATCGTTAAGGTAAATCATTTCTTAATACATTTTAAAAATTGATGTGAACATAAACAATTTAAAAAATACAAACACAATAATACTAAAATTGGGGAGTTTCATATGAGAGCTTTATTTAATAACAAGTGAGTATTTTTTTCTATTATTACCATCTATTAATTTTTTTGCTGTGTTAGGCTAGGTAGGCAGTGTGTTAGTCTATCATTCTGAGGGTTGTGGGTTCGATTCCCAACAAAGATTTAGGATGTTTTTCTATTATTTATGTTTTGTAATGTAACATTTAATAAATAAATAAATAAAATAATAATTTCTTTATTTTAATAACAGTCTCTAAGATAATCCCTTTAAGGTAAAGGAGACCGAAAATAATTAGGCAAGATTTATTCATTTAAAGGCGGATGGCTATGGGATTCTTGGTATTATTCTTTGGATTTCAATAACTCTATAAAAATATATCTAAAAAGACTAAATCACATAAAAAAGGGAGTCAACTCCGATCACCGAAACCAGAGTGTAAAGCTACCCATACACGACATGTTTTTACATATGACTTTTTGACAAAATAACTTGTTGCTGCCCTAATGCGCTACAGCATTACTGACGACTTATCCATTTTTAAGTTCTTTTTTTCCTTTTTTTTTTTTCTTTTTTTCTTTAATATTATCACCTAATTTGTAATTTAATTAATTCTTTCTTAGAGTTCTTATTTTCCTCTAAATGTAAAGTTTGCATTAAATGATGATACACGAGTTAAACAATTGTTGTCAAATAAACTAAATTAGTTAAAAGCATATTCAGATATTCCTCTTGTAAAATATTACCTTTAGCCGGCTAATGCTTTCGCCAATTGTTAACCGCGATTGATTGTTTTAACACGGCAAAGGTTTTTGGCAACACTGAAACACTGTTGATGTCAGATGCTTTGTCAGATCAAAATAGAATATCTTCTAAATATAATTTTGTCAGATCACATTTCATATGTATTTTACAGAAGCAATGTTTTAACAGTCCCACACGACATGTTTGTGTTTTACATTGGGAAATTTGACATGTCAGATGTAAAAAATATGTCGTGTATAGGTATCTTCACTGAACATAAATATATAGTAAGTGAATTTTTTCACAAGTTGAGTGGATATGGCCCAGCGTTGGGATTTGTGGTATAATTGTACAATTCATGCTTTTTGATACAATTTCATATAAAATTTATTCAATTATTGTTTTTCATTTAATCAATATTTTTTACTTTTATCAATATTATATAATAAACATTTCTAATTTCACAGTTCTCTAACCCTAAATTACAACCTTCTTGAGTTACATATGTTTAGGATTTTTTTTTAGTAATAAGTATTTTAGTTGCAATGACTTTTTACTGAACTACAACAGCGTTTGAACTGTTTTACATTGGCTCATTTAGATTTCGGCGGTATTCAGCTGATATATTTTTCCTGCCTTCGTTAGTTATAAGATGACTCTGCAATTATTCTTCCAAATAACTACAGGCGTACTCTATCGGGTTAAGATCCGGTGGCTTTGGTGGAGTTTCAAGCAAGGAACCAAGGTCAATTGTAATTACTTTAAAACAACCAAGAATAATAGTTTTAATTTGTCCTTTTTAATGTCGAACTATTGTATGTATATTTCATTTTTTGAAATTTGTCATTTTTTTCGTCATAATCCTTTTATTTCTTAACATAGTCTCTCTAAGCTCGATACATTTAGTCTAGCGCCGTTTTTTGTTTGTTTATCCAAGGATTGAATCTGTTACCACCAAGCATTATTTCAAATTTGGAAACTGCAAATATTCGCAATGGCTTAAGGGAGAGTTTGTTGAATGATGGGGTAGCGGATTGTTACCCAATTCATAAGTTTTTTTTCCTAGTGACTACACATACTATGTGTACCATGCAATTTCATTATTAGGGCACCCATCCCACCCCAGGTTTTAAAATAAAAATGTAATTTACCCGCCTGGTTGAGTTGTCTACAGCACTATTGCCAATATGGAGATTTTGCAGCTAAATCTAGCGTTTTTGCAATGCCATTCGTTGGGAATATGGTCTCTAGCTATTTTTAAATTGATTTTAAGAGATACAATTTTTGTCAATAATCATTAAATTATCAATTTATGAATTTATCAATTTATGTCAAATATTTTGTCAAATATGCATTTGAACAAAGTTAATTTGCTGGGGGGAGTAAAAACTCTTTTTTTGTACAGAGTGACAGTTAAAAATAATTTTCGTGACTTTGTGGTTCTTACTTCATTCATGCGAGAACCATGACTTCTCAGCAATAGCACGTTTAGTGCCGTTTTTAAAGACATAAGTGGTAAATAACGAGCTCTGGGATAAAATTTTATTCACAATAAATCAATTGCTACTGTGACTATGTGGTAGGTGACTTGGAATTTTGTAAAACATTTACAAATTGTATAGAATACCTCAAGTAACAGTACAAAAATAATCTTATTTTTTCGAAAATATATGGGACGAATTACTCTGGATGTGCTCTGGTAGGCAAGTAAGTGTTCTTGTCTTTTAGTTTGCGGGTTGCATTTGTGTCACTTCAGCAAAAGGTATTAGTTACTACTCGTGTAAAAATAAGTTACACTTTTGAATTTAATTGCAACTGTAGTGTAACAAAAAAGCCTATTAATAAACGTTGAAAATAGAACTGTATTAAAAATAAACAAAATTTTCTAAAAATTTTACAAGTTGTTGTTTGAGAAAGGTTTAATTGTCAAGAAAATGAATAAATCGTTCCTATATCTGATAAAAATTACTTTTAAGTTTGCCTAGAATGCGACAAATGCGAAATTTTTATGAAATTTCCCTTAGTCATTATATAATCAAATAATATCTATAAATAAAAGAAATTAACAGAAATCGCTTTTAAATTTAAATAAATTTAAATGTACTGAAATTTTAATGTAGTTTTTAAATTTTTAGCTATTTTTTCACTTCAATTACCGCTAAAGAAAAAATTTTGCGGTTTCTAGCGTTTTTCACTACAAATTTGGTGGGAAATCTTAAGAAAAAGTTGGCAACAGTAGTCTGCAGCCTCAGTAAGCTTACGATCGGTCATTCCATAGTTTTTATCGACCATTTCTAACGCATCATCACAACGGAACACCGCAAAACATTTTTTAACTACTGAAATTTAGTATATACTAACAAGCATATAGTATATATGTATGTTAGTATATCTGTTGAAAAAAGCAATAACTGCTTAAATCGACTTATGCTCTTATCTTTTGGGAATGTAAAACTACAGATTTCTTAACTAATAAAATCCTAATAGAAAGAAATATCCTTAATTGGAATGGAAATAAATTAATAAGAACCAGCCACAATGCTTTAAAGTAAAGAATAAAACATAAGCAGTTTTTCTTTGTAGCCACAGATATATAATAGGCTTGATAAATTTTATATTTGGCATCATCAATATTGTCGTCAATTTTGAGTCAACATCACATCACATTAATGCAACATCAATATTCAGTCATGTCACGCATTCCATTCGAAATGGTTTGACTTTATTATTTTACTTTCTTTAGATTCCGATCGAGAGACTATACAAACTCCTTTCTGTTGAGAGTGCAATAGCACACTTAATCAAGCGTGCTGTTCATGCCACCACGTGTACCCCCGAACGGAATCTTACCAGCAACCGTAAACAGAGAGGAGCGGCTCTCTGTGATGCTACCGGTTCCAGTGGTACCAGTTACCAGTCTGGTGCCCCCATTTTCCCTGAGAGCTCTTCGTCAAAGTTTTTTTAAATACTGCAGTGACAGTTTGTACCCCGGGGGGACCAGCATTGTATAAACCATTGCCCCTTTGAAATTGGACTTCTAGAAAACCCTAGTCCTAATCTAGCCCTGGGGCCAACATGTTAGAATGTAATAATAGCGTCAAGATATCATGCAAAAGGTTTGAATTATGAATTTGAATACTTAATTAGGAATGATCGAAATAGTACTAGAAATAGTACTTATTGAATCAATTAATAATGAAACTTATAACCGAAACCAATTAAAACTTTGAATTCCTGCAATAAGTTTTGTCAGTTAATGTGTTAGCATTCTTAGTAATGGTAATGCGTAATGCAGAACGGATTAAAGTTTCAATATATTAGCAGTAATAGAGAAGAGTTCTTTTGTGTCTAAATCATTGTAATGCAAGTTTCTACTGATTAGTTCCCATATGTACTATCCTTCCCTGTTTACTTAAGCTTTTATAAGGAACCCTATACCAAATTTATAAGAAAATTAAATACCTGATATTCTCTAAATCCAATGAGAATTAATAATTCTCAAATAAATTATCAAAATTTTAATTTATAAAGAATTAATTTAAAATAAATATTTATATGAACCTCTTTAAAGTATTTAGTAGCAATTGCATACTTTAATTTTCAATAGAATTCCTTGGATGCATTTAATTGTAAAGTTGTCATAGATAATGAAATGAATAATTTTTAAATTTTAGGCTCAAGTTCGTAAATAATTATTATTTTTCATTAGATTTTTAAATGTTTTTAAAAGTTTACTGCTTTTAATATTTAATTATAAAGTCAATCAAGTAAATTTAAAAATATTAGAACTATATTAGTCTCTTTCTTTCAAAGTCTCTGAAAGATAATAAAAATTACTTCAAAGATTTAGAAGAGTCGATAAAATCTTTGCCGTATAAGTATAACTTTTTTAAATAGTAATACAACGTGACGTAATATAACCAACAGCAGACTACGCAACCACACAACAACAAATGCCGCTAGATGCAATCATTGCCGCACAGTGGACGATTTCACGTAACCACATTACTGCGGTCACACTAAGCCAGTTTCTGTTATCATTTTATCATACAATGATTTCTACTCCCACAAAAAGAAACATGGTTGGTTTGAACTATAAAATGTTTGGTTAATTTCTAGCTACAACCAAAGTGTTATTAGTATTATTAATAAACAAAATAGGTTAATTTTATAAAAAGTATGACTACACGTTAGGACAAACAAATAATGTTTGGTTTAGCCAAATCTGATTTTAAGGGTTTGCGTTTATAAAAACCATAACACTGGTGGTCAAAAATTAAAAACCTTATGTGATTTTATGTGCTGATCCAAATCTGTTCACGGATTTTTTCTATCACGTCTAATTTTCGAGGTATTCTTATTTTAATAAAATACTGATATTGGAAGATTAAGTACGTAAAAAAACGAAGTAGGGAACAAGAACTTTGTTACTTGAACTTTTGTGTGCTGAATTCAAATCTGCACACAGATGTTTTTTAAAACGTCTAGTTTTCGAGATATTCTTATTTAAATAAAATAAAAATATTAGATATGTAGTTATTGTGATAACAATGGTCGGCAAAATAAATTCAAAAAAATTCGATAAATTATAATTTATCGAATAATTCCTAAATCCTAATTCGTAGAAAATAAACTATTAAAACTTCGTGTCTTTCGTTAGAAAATATGCTTTGCAAACGTTTTTTACGTTACATTTGATTACACAGTGCAACACGGAAAAAATAACCATATACGGACACCACTACGTAATAAAAGACCAAAAAAAAGACCCCTGTCTCCCAGTTTTGCACAAAGTCCTCCAGGTTTTTTTATGGGCCCTCAAAGATGTTGGGCCTCGATGTCAAAAAAAAAAATACATAAACTGATATCCAGCATAGTTTAAGGCGGCACTAAAAACGTAAAGGTCTTTGGTGTGGATGGCTTTCAAAGCAAAATCGAACAAAATATTGCAAAGACGGCGACGAAGTGGCGGGCACAGCTAGTCTTATATATGTAAATACATGATTTAATTAAAAAAATACTAAAATGTCTATTCTAAGCTAGCTTTAAACGTGGCTTCTTGTGTTTTCGTTTGATTGTTTTTAACAAAAATATAAACACAAAAATTGTTCAAAAACTACATTTCTATTGTAGTTTTCCGAATTTTTTGACGAATTTCTAAGCCTGAAAATACGATTCTTTTATTTTTATCAATAAATTGACTTTTTTTTCTTTTAAATTCACCTGGCAGCCCTGAGTAGGGAGCAGTTTTGAGTTTATGTGTATATTTTCTGCATTTGTAGATGCAGGAAAAAAATAATGAAGCGTTTTAATTTTTTATTTTATTTATTATGTAGTTGTTAACAATTTAAGTTTTTAAAACAAATCAAAAAGCACATATTCAAAGAAAAATCAAAATAAAATAAAAATGACTCTTATGTACTCAAAAACATTTTCCCGATCGACTTTTTACAATTGACCACAAATTATCAACAGGACTGAGGTCGAGTCTTTCCGGAGGCCACAGCATGAACTGAAAATGAATATCAGGTGTGTTTTCAATCTCCAACCCGTTACAAAAAATCGGGACGACAGGTAGGCCATATGTTTAAATAGACTACCCCTCTCATGATGCCATCAATTTGCCAACATGTCATCATGTAAAACCACCCCGCTCTATGATGTTGCTTCCGACGTGCTTGATCATTTGTTTAATATGGTGTCGTTAAATTGTCTCCTGCTGTCGGCACCAGTAATACTGTTTACCATGAGACTGATAATTTGGACTCATCTAATCATATTACGCTTTTTCAGTGATTAACAGCCTAATCTTTCTGATGCATGGCTAATCGTGAACGTGCCGAAATATTTTTATGTATCACTGCAGGTTTAGTTTTCTTCACAGCTGAGATGTAGCTGTTGTGTAGCGCTCTTCTTGCTGGCCAACATTTTTATTAATTGCTATGGAAGCTTGCAGAGTTACATTTCGCCGTTTTATCATTACCACTGATTGGCTATTAAACGCGGTGAAGAGCTCTCCATTTTCATATTTACACTCGAATTTTTCACATTTTGCCATAGTTTCTTCATCGTTTTAAACAATATTAACTTTTTGTTTAAAATTAAAAAACAATATTTTTTGGTATACGAAGCTATTCAAATACAATTTAAAAGTAACGTGAATATTGACAAAGCTCATGGTTATTATAGCAACCAAATCGAAAAATGGATTTAAAATACCTGTAAAAATACCTTGAAATTTTTCTATTAATTTACGCTGCCTTTACACATTCAATTAATTGCATACAAGTTTTGTATAGGTATTATCTACGAAAATGGCGGAGAATTATACGAATTTTGAGCCAACTGCGTCTATTTGATTCTGTCAGCCATTAAAAGTATACAAACTTTCAACAATAATAGAAAAAGGTAAGGTTTGAAATTCTTAAAACGTACTTACCGTTTTGTTAATAACCAAACCAAACAGAGACCAAAAGGGACTCAAACTACTATATTAATGTATTAGGTTCTATTAATGTTTTAGCTTCGAGTGCTAATTAACTGATTGGCCCGCTCCTAAAATTTTTTAAAATTGTACTTATACATATTTATTTTCAGTATTTGTATTTTTCCAATAAAAATGGGGTTTGACCAAAGCTGCATAAAACCTACCCACCCTTGCCCATATGGTCCCTAAGGAGCCAGCCTAAAAAGGGGATGAGCAGGAAGATTCGTCTGCAGTGCAAAAATGAGTCCCGGATAAATAAGTTTATCCTAGTAATATAGCAGTCCGATAGGTCTGAATATTTGCATGTGAAAAAGCTATCCACACGAAGTGAAGTTCTATAACTGTGATCGAAGCAGGTTTCGGTATTTTTAATTTAAAATTATCATTTATAATAAAAAACAAATTTATTTGTTGACAACAAATGTGTATTTAATGTTTTTACGTGTTTAGGTGTACCGATAGCTTACACACATATTTCTGAACAGAAAAAAGGCCAAAATCAAAATATGTATTTTTAAAACCAAAAATTATTTGTTTATTTTTAGTCATACTTACCATACTATGTTTAATGATAATATATTATGGTTATAAATATAATTTTTTTTTATATATAAAAACAAATTTGGTTGTGGTTTGAATTTTAATATGATTCAAATACTAAAATACTTCAAATTAAAGTGTGTTCCAACACGACCGAGATATTTGCGTATATGGTATTTTTTGGACCTTAATAGGTAGACACTTGAAATTAACACAAAGTACTAAAAACTATGTTCGCTGTACTAACAAGTAAAAATAAATAAAACTCAAAATTATATATGACCTATTTGAACCATTATAGGTAGACATTTGAAATTTTCACAGAAGCTGTATTACGAGTACTATGAACGCTATAACCAAAGATACTAAAAATTAAATGGTATTCCGATAGTGATGTGACTTTCAAGTATGTGAGGAGTATTCAAAACTATGCTCGCATAATAATAAATAAAGGGTGTTCCCATAGTGAAGTGATTTTAAGGTATCTGACCTTATTTTTGAACCTTTGACTCCTGAAATTTTCACAAAAGGTGTATTGCTTTAGCCATTATAATATTTTTTTTTATTGTACCTTCAAAGTAGTATATGAACTTACAATATGTGCTCAAATCTTAGGACTAAAAGTGTAAAAAAAACTAAAATATTAAAATATTAAAAATGTATATACTTAAGTCCACCCAGTGCTAGACAAAAACTGTATGATGACACGGTTGTTGTTATAATTAAATTGGTCACATTTCTGATGTTCGGCCAAGAGAAGCAATATTCCTCATTCTTAGATGAATGTAATCACGATCATTCAGGATGTTGCGAGCCAGCGGATTTGGATGCGTTTCAAGCTTCTTTAGATATATTTTTGAATGTTTCGCTATTACTGCATTAACTAGTGGGACGTTTAGATCTTTGTAGATGTTCAAGTTTTAATATACCAGGGTGCGACTGTAACTATTCGTAAAATCTTATTTTGGCGCATTAGAATTTTTTTTTAATTTGAAGCTGAGGCAGTACCGTATAACTGATAGCCATAACACCATATTGGTTTAAGCATTAAATAATAAAGTTGAAGTTTGCAATCTAAGGTTAGGGTTGAGTTTTTTTGGAGTGCTTTTAGCTTCATTTGTATCAATTTTGCTTCAATTTGACTTTTGAGTTTTATACAGCAAATATAAAACGGATTCCAAAATACTTCCTTGGGGAACTACAGCTTTGATTAGCTGAGGCTGCAATAATTACGAAAAATTAAAGGGTTTTAGGGTACTGATGTGATTTGAATTACATAGCATAACTTTTTTGCAATTAATTAAAATTTGCACAGAATATTTAAAACTATATTTGGTATATTAACAAGTAGTGCATGAGTTATATTTCCATGGCTATTACTAAAAATTAAAGGATGTTCCAATAGTGACGTGATTTTCAACAACTAGTAGACATTTACAATTTTTTCAATAAAGTAATTACAAAATAAAATAAAATTTTAAGGGGGCCCATAAATGACATGCAAAAATTAATATCTTGTACTTCGTGTATGATTCTGGCTCGCACTAAATCGATATTGGATGTAATTCCAAATTACATTGCAGTTGCATAATTACAATTTATTAATTTTACTAAATGACAAAATGTAACGTACACTCCTCAGGTCTGGTCCAGTTTAACGAGATTACGTTGAAAAATACCAAAAGTAAATTAACAATAAAAGGCTTTCATACTTGTCCTTCCCCTTGCATTTTAAAATAATAGAACAGCTCAGAAATGATGAACGCAAAACAAAAAATTTCCTATTGGAATTTTGGCTGCAATAGAGGGTATTCTATACCCTCTAATTAAGAAAATATTCATTCAATTACAAGCCAAGCGAACATTGTCCAAAATTCGTCAGTAGTCCAGTAGAAGATAACTGTTAACGAGAGAAAAATATGTTGCATCGGAAGTAGTAAACAAAAAAAATCACCGAATTATCAAAGTCTCCTTGTAAAAGACCCATTATGCTTAATTAACGGGAGCAGTGTTGCATTGAAAACTACTGCACTAGAGTTACAAAAAATCTCGGATACATCAAACTTCCCAGGTAATAGACGCAACTTGCTTAAAATTTGACTGTAGTCTAGTACTAGATTACAGTTAACGGCAACAGTATTTCTTTGAAATTTTTTGTGGAAATACTAAAGATCACGGAATTATTAATAATAAAATTCGGCAGACAGTCCAGTAATAGTTATCAAGTAAAATTTTATTGTGTCCATTTTAAAATTCTTATTTCCTTTTTTGGTTTTTGGATTTTAATTTTTTCATATTTTTTGTTGATTTTAATTTTCATATTTTTTATTTACTTACATACATATATTGTCAGCTGTCAGTTTGCAAATGCTTAAAAATAAAAACTATGATTTTTGGTATTAATTATTTCCAAAAGTGTAGCATATACATTTCTGTACATTTTGTTAGTGTGTTGTAAAATTACCCAATCCAATTTTGCAAATGCTACGATGGAAGACCATTTGCACAAGATTGTGAATTGGGCTAATATAAATATTTTTAATGAATGGTTTTTTAAAGTTTACGTATGATTTCCATTATATATAATTAAATATTTACCTTTAGAATGTTATTTCGTGTGGAATTTCGCATCGCAAAAATTGCCTCCACTGCTTTATTGGCGTATGAGAACTCCTTTGGCGAAAAAGAAAAAATAGTTCGTATATGCTTAAATGTAATGGACTTCCTTCTTTTATGATCATGCGGATGTAGGTTTGTTAAAACCCTACAGTAAGTGATCCACCCTATAGAAAGTAATCTATGCGTCACTTCGACTTTCTCTTTATTATTAAAATAAGGTAGAAAAAATTATATGTTGCGATTTTAAGCATCAATATTAGTCATTCTATGGCCATTATCATTTCCAAAGAAGAATGGTCCAGTGATACCCTCAACACAAGCACTTGCCGAATAATAACACCTTGTAAATGCATTCATTTTTCGACCAACAAGATAAAAATGTGTGTAGCCACCAAACTTTCATTAAATTTGAAATATTGGTCAGTAGTAAAACAGATTTGTATCCCCTATTCTCTCATGGTACATTATTACTCACTCGAAACTGTCAGCCGTCAAATTGTTCCTTTTTTTTTTTTTGTTTTGCCAATACTTTACTGCATTAAAAAAATTCAAATCTTGTGTGAATTTGTTTGACACCTTTTAAATAAAAAAATTAAAGTTATATTTATTAAATATGTAAAACTACTATCATGACTCCTAATGAGTTTAGCTACAACAGAAAACGTATTTTATTCTATTTTTAAATCTTTTAAAAAAAAAAAAAAGAACTTTAAGGTGATAATGTATATGTATGAATATACAACTGGAAATCGCAATTAACGGTTGCCTTATCACAAAACATTTAGTGATTTAAAAAACACTTCTTTACTAAAAAAAAAATAACAACAACCTGATTCAAATTAAATTCATTATGGAAATAAAAACACAACTGTCATACGCTTATGTTAATTTTGTTGTTTTTGCATGTTTGTCTAATCGTAAATGATGTCAAGTTATGTAAATTTGTTTGTTTTACTTTTGTTATTTTTTTTTTTCAAGTAAAATATAAAACATAGAAATTTAAGTTTGTGAGAAAATTAATTGAAGATTATTTTGCTGAGTGAGAAAACGCTAAAGATTATTATCTATAAAACAGACAATATAAAAAATAACAAATTTATAGATTACAATTTATAGATACAAGATATAAGATACATACACATATCCGACAATTTAATGGTCTATAAAAAAATTAATTTTATTACTTAAATTTTAAGCTTTTAAATATTAAATAATACTGACTCACTTTGCAACACAATTAAAGAAAATGTTGATCATGATTTTTGAGTTTGACAAGAGTTTGTTTCTTCCAATGCAATGGCTATGTAACTACAAAAGTCATTATAAATTTATGGAAAAATTTTAGAAAGATTTTTTAAATAAAATATTAAATTTTTGATGAAACTGCTTGATTTGTAGCTAGAAGGCCATAATACGAGGGGAATTTAATAATTTCCTGAGTTTTAGAATAAAGAATATTTTTTCGGCAAAAAATAGTTTTATACCTCCACCTGGTTTCTTTTAAGCCCCATACACTTAGTCCAGCATCTTACTAGATTTTGTAATTCCGTTCTAATGATAAGATTTCTCACGACCCTAAAAATTGGCGTTTGTTTCAATTATAACGACTTCGCTTAATCTCTTGCGCAGCCATTTATTCAAATTTAGAAATAGAACACAGTCGCAGGTTGATAACTCTGTAGAGTTGGCTGAATGGGACAGCTATAGTGATTACAGAGGTACAGAGGTTTAAAACTGTTTGAAGCTCTAAATAAAATTCGACGGAAATCTTTTTACTATTTTCCAGGCAATCGATCTGAATGACACCGCATACATCCCAAAAGAATTATGGCCATTAGCTTGTTGGCCAACAAACCCAACTTAGTCTTCTTTAGTGGATGTTCACCCAAAGCAACCCACTGTTTCTACTGTTCTTTGGTCTCTGATATGTTGTGATGGATTAATATTTCATCCGAATACTTATTCTGATTGCGCCTGCACAACACCAAACACTTTTTTGAAGCTTTTACATTGCTGCCTCTAGAGTGAGCAATTACGGCACCCATTGCGCAGATAGTTTCCTTTATATACAAATATTAATGAAAAATTTGATGTAACCGCTCGGTTGAAATAACTTCAATCTCGGACACCCCATGCGCTTTCATTCACCTATCTACGAATCGGAGGAAATACTCCGTGACAACTTTTGTTAATCGCGCACAAGTTTTGACGTCATCAGCGCTGGTACGACCACAGTGGAACTCATTAAGCCAGTGTTTAATTATTGATGGGACAGAGCCCACGTAATATTTATTTTGTTTCGGTGACTGTTTTTCTCAAGTAAAATTGTGTTTAATCAGCACACGAAATTCACTTTTTTTCATTTTCGTTGAAAATTCCTATTTTGGGATTTTTGTTATTTGTTCTGGGAATAGTGGGAATTCCTTAATCTTTATCTTGAAAATTTTAATACCCTTCGATTTTCCTTCACAAATTGTATATTCACAAAATGTGGAAGAAAAACTAAAGAAATGTCAAGCTCTAAAACAATTTACAGAGGCGAGGTACTAAATTTTAAGACCACATAGCGCCTCCCCTGGTCAGTGGATAGTACCCAGCGTCAAAACTTAAGCTCGGAAACTCTTTTGTTATACTCATGTCAAATTTTGGATTAATCGGCCTAGCCCTTTCCAAAGGGATGAATTATTTTCCAAATATTTTAATTGTGCCTCACTGTGCGCTGGAAATATCGTGTGGTTAAATTTTAAGAGCCGATGTTGAATTTGAACCACACCTAAACGTCAAGTTTTTTTCTGAATTTAATTTGACATTTCTCAATTTCAGACTAACTCAATTTGAACTATGGAAGGATACACAATCGAACAACGCTCGATTGTGTATCTTTTGCACGACAAATTCAATGGCCGCGTTATCTCATGTAGTGTTGATAACAATTGGCCGCCAAGATCATGTCATTTGACACCGTTGGACTTCTTTCTTTGGCGTTATTTGAAAGAAAAGATGTATTTTGATAAGCCAGCAACAATTCAAGAGCTAAAGGATGAGATAATTCGGCACAATAACGGCATACACTCAAAATTATGCCTCAGCGTCATCGAAAATTTGGAGCATAGGATGGAGGTGTGCCACCGAGGTCGCGGCGGCCATTTGGCCGATATTCTGTTCCATACATAATTGAACCAATATTATCTAAATAAAAAGATGTGACAATAATTTCCTAAATAATTTGTGTGATCATCAACATCGGCCCTTAAAATTTAACCACCCTTTACAAAAACCCAAAATGGATATTGTAACAAATTTTCTTGTTACAGAACGTTTCATATTAGCCAAAATAAATTTAAAAATTAATTTCCATAAAATCAAACAAATAAATCAAGATAAAAGAACAAGACACAAAACTACAATGGCAAAAAAACAACACCTTTTGTAGCTGTTTATTCGCACTCGCATACAGATTATTAAAATTAACCTAAAAATTTAATTTATACAAGTCATATTCGTATTCATATTGGAATTTACAATTTACCAACCGAAAAGCATAAATTCTAGCACTTAGAGTTTTAATTCTTTAATTTTTTCATTTATTTTATACTTATTATTTTTGTTTTTTGTAGATACATTTGTTTTGCGTGCTTGGTGTTTGTATGCGTGTCGATACTAATTTATTCATATTTATTTTTTATTTCACTTTTTTTTCTCAATTCAAACATTGTAGGCTCATAAATAATGCCATGATAAATGTGTTTCTTTAGTTGCTTATTTACTTAAATATTAGAATTGCTAATAAATCATAAACATTCTACACTGCCACAAGAATACAACTAAAGAAAAAACCCTAACCTTAGTTTTTGCGCTAATGTGCAAAATTGTTCGTTCTTTGAAGTTATTTTATTATTTTTGTTGTTTCTTTATTTTCTTTTTTTTTTTTTTTTGTCTATAAAATGCTCCATTAAATTAAGCGAAGCTCATAGAAATAGTTTAAAAGAAGCAGTTAAAAAATTAAATTATCTTTTTTGATAATTAAACTGTTTTAAAACATGAAAATTTTATTAAAATTGTATTTACTTTAAATTCATAAAACAAAAGACTTAAGACACATACTTCGTTTAATGCCATATTGCTGAATAATTTGAAAACAAAAAATAAAAATCATTAACTCATGTTTCACAAATTATGCGACTATAAAAACTGGTTAAAAAATAAATATTGCATAATAGAAAATTAAAAATTAAATTGTCCATAAGAGGATGGTAAAGGTGGTGCTGTATAAAAGCAGAGTACTGATAGAAAAAAATGGAAACGTTTGCTACCTTCTGTTCTTTGTAGTGAGTAATACCCTGTTCAGACATGTTTTTTTTTATTTGAGACAATTTAATGTTAATTGAGCAATTTAATTTAGTGTTCACACATGCTCAATTAAGCTTACTCACAAACATTGTTTTTATTATTATCGTATACAATTTTTGGATTTGTTTTGAAAAAAGTGATAAAAGTTGCGCTTTAAAAAAATTTTGCTATTTTATTTGATACAATTAATAGAATTTCAAAGTAAAAACTTACAATTTGCTTTGTAATTTTTTAAGAAAATTAAATTTCAACCCACAAAATACATGTGCTTTATGTTGTTGTAGTAAAGCTACTACCTAATATTATTGTGCAGTGAACTTAATTTTTCTCACTGAACATAATACATAATAGACATACAGCAGGGTAATATATCGTATTTTATTCAATTAGTGACGAAATTCTGTACTAATTGCTCAATTTACTGGTCACCAACAATTTTGCCACAAAGGTTTTCTTGGCTAAAATTAATTTGTTTACTTGATTAATAATAATCCTATTCTTATCTTACTGTTTGCAATTTTCTCACCCCACTTGGAATTAAAGGGGACAAACCGTGATTTAACTTGGCGATAATAAGCTGAATTCCTGGTATAACAAAGTGTAAAATAAGTCGATAATATTAAGAGACCGTAGTAATAAAAGGATCACGGTGAACTGTAAGTCGGTTTTGTATTCCGCTTTTTAGTAATTTTTGTGTTTTATTGACAGTCTTGAAAAGTGTCGGAAGTAGTGTTTAAATGGGCCTGATGCCATTTGTTATGTTTGTGGTGAGCTTACATTTATGTCACAACCCAGACACATTACCCCTAGATTAATAGATATATATTTTGAATTTGGTTTAAAAGTAAGTTATCTAGATAAACTTTGGGCACCTCATGTATTTTGTTTAAAATGCGTAACGATAGTTTTCTGGAAATACACATTCAATACCTTTTGCTATTCCAATGATTTGGAGAGAACAGTCAACCCATTTGAACGATTGTTCTTTTCGTCAATTTCCAAATGTGTTTAAAAAGGGTTTAATAAAAATAAGAAACACCCTGTTGTATCCTAATGTGTCATCAGTAGATCGCCCTGTTCCGCATAGTATCAATTTGCCAGTACCAATACCACCGAAAAATGTTGCAAAACTTTACTGGAAATGAAAATTCTGACCGAGATGAAGCTTTTGTCTTAGAAACATACGAATCTAAAAGTGAAGATTCTTATTTCGAAGCATCTGGAGGATTTAGTTCCCCTCACATAACCTGCCAGGCTGAACTTAATGATTTAGTTAGGGATTTGGACTTAAGCAAATCAAAGGCTGAATTACTTAAAGCTCGCTTAAGCCAATGGAAATGGTTGGTGCCTGATGCAAGAATATCTATTTATCGACAAAAGGCATTGAAACGT
Source organism: Phasia obesa (assembly GCA_949628195.1). Taxonomy (NCBI): domain Eukaryota; kingdom Metazoa; phylum Arthropoda; class Insecta; order Diptera; family Tachinidae; genus Phasia; species Phasia obesa. Next base: position 173,039,447 of record OX451215.1, on the reverse strand, counting down.
TTTTGGAAATGAAAGACAACCTAGTTTATTGTTCCGACATTGAGGAGCTTATAAATTTTATTAATTTCAAACACAGTCCAGACGACTGGAGGCTATTTATTGACGCTTCAAAATTAAGTGTAAGCTGTATTATTACACAATTGTGATATTTTACATTCCATTCCTGAAGCCCATTCAGTACATATGAAAGAGACTTACGAGAATATGAAGAAAGCATTAGAAAGCACTAACTACGAAAAATTTAAGTGGCATATATGTATGTCGCGATTTGAAAGTCGTGGTAATTCCCTTAGGATTGCAACTTGGCTGCGCCAAATTTTGTTGCTTCCTATGCGAATGGTATAGCCGTGCTAGGGATTTACGTTATAAAAAACGAGACTGTCCAGGTAGACAAAATTTCATATCAGGATCGAAAATGTAAAGTATTTTCCCTTGATACATCCTGGCAATATGATTCTTGTGTCTTTGCACATAAAACTAGGATTGATGAAAAATTTCGTCAAAGCACTGAATCAAACCGATCCCGGTTTTTTACATCTTCGTCAACAATTTCCTCAATTAGGTGATGCAAAGGTCAAAAAAAGGAATATTTGTGGGCCCACACACTTTTAAATAAAACAGAACAAAAATCATGGACAAACAATTACAAAGAATTGTTTGTCCATGTAATAATGTAATAACTTTTTAATTGATTCAAATATATTTGTTTGAAACAGAACAAAACTAATCAAAAATCCAAATCAAGTAATTGTTTAATTAAATTGTAATCTGAAACTAATTAAAACCTTTATTTGGTGAAACCTCAAATCGGAAAAGCAAAACAAAAATCAAATCAAATTAATTTTTAATTTCTTCTTTGACAGTCGATTTGAAAATTGTTGGTTATTTTGGCCTTTTAAGCTGAACAAGTGTTTATATCTTAATCTAGCTCTTAATTTATTCCATAATTTAGTGCTTAATTTAGTCCTTGATTCAGTCCAACCAAAGCTAGACGGGGTCATCTGTCTTATGCTTGGCCACGATAAACAATTAAACTTCTTCTTACTCGAATGTAACCACGGTCATTAAAAATGCTACAGGACATCAGATTTTAATGTAATTTAAGCTGCTTTAAATGCGGAATCGCATTTCTCTTTAACCAAATGCCAAGTTTATATCTTTTCGGTTTTTCAGTAAACCCCGGAGCGGCTGATATAATGGATATAATCTTATTTTGAAAAATATATCAATTGATAATCAATTTATCTGTACTTTCCCTTGCTCCACCATTTAAGTACCCCATTAAACATCGCTCTTCAGTACAAGTTCTATTGATTCCAATTGGCTGATACTACATTGTTGGAAAATGCACTTGCCATTCCAAATTAAATAAACCTTATAATAAACTTTTCTGGAGAGGTACCTTAATGAAAATATAAGACACTTTTTTCTCGTAAAAATATATCATTTCCAAGAAAAGAAATTAGAGAAAAATAGTAAAAGTAAAATAGTACAGTACCGATTTAATGGTACTGCAGACTTAGCAGCAACTTTCATTTTTTTCAACGAAAAATTATAAACACTATTTACAGAACTCTACAAGAATTTAGGAGTTTTACATAAAGTTTAGAATGTTATATACGTCGATGTTTCTGGGTAATTACCCAGGAATGTTTACCTTTATATAAAGTAAGTACATAAACCAAATTTTAAGACACTTACTTTTATAGTGCTTCACATTACTATAAAAGTAAGAGTCTTAAAATTTGGTGTGGATTAGATGCTGCAACTTTTCGCTTCGATTCTTGCTCAGAATGGGAGAAAGGAGGGTGGAAATAAAAAGGCGTACACATGAACGTATTCTTGATTTTGTTTGTTTTACATAATGTAATTGGGCACGTTCAAAGCAAAATCAAACAAAATATTGTAAGGAATAAATTAATTATTTTCAGATAAATTATCTAAATACTATAAAGTAATAAATTAAAAAAGGTATTTTTATTAATATTTTTGGGTCGTGGGGTTCCGTTAGGCATTGGGAAGACACCTTCTCTTCCACATAAAAGCTTTAAAATTTATATTTTATTGGAAATTAGAAAAAAAAAACTTTAAAAATTTCACATGGACGTTTGTATGATACTAAGGCGTATGTAATCCATTTTTTAATAACTACATTATTTTTTCAAATAATATTTTATGTCACCGCCCACAAAAGTGGGCGGGGCGAAAAATTGCCTTTTCGAATTTTCTGGATCCACGTTTAGGTTTTTCATTATACGCTCACTTTTAAAGTTGGATTTGCTAAACAAAAGTATGTGAAATCTTAATGAATTTTTCAGATGTGGGATTAGTTCTTCTAAGGGGAACTTTTTTGTCATTTGTCCAATTTTTCTTATTTACAAAATTTAAAAGGCTATGACATTTTTCTGCAAAGTTTTATTCAATAATTTTTCAGAGCTAATGTAAAGAAAAAAAGTAATATCCGGCTAAATTGCAGAGATAAATGTCGAACTGGCCTACATACTTGGTTTTATAACTTTTAACCTTTTTTCCAATTTCAAGATGATATTTTCAATCTTAACAATGATAATAATAAAACGACACATTTTTTTCTATTATCTTGAGACAATATACAAAAAATTATATTTGGAATCGTGTTATATACATTATTTATTTTTAGTCACGCATGATTCCTTTGTAAATTTATTAAATAAATATTTTATGATTATAAAATATTTATTTCCAAAAAATATAATAATCGAAATTGATTACTATGGGGAAAGCCTATCCAGATAGCTATTTCGCTAGTGCTCAACTAGCTCATCAGTGGATTTTTCCAATTTTTCTGAAAAAAAAACTCAGATTCTTATGCTTAAAACTTAATAGATTAATGAGACGTTCAATCAGTCTATAAAGAAAGCCAAATCTAAATTTCTAAACAAAACAAAAAACCATAGTAACCATTTCGATTTCAAAAAGTTTATTTTATTTTTCTTACCACAGTAGTTGATAACCATTTAAACAAAATGAGACTAACAAGTATAGATAAATATATGTTAGATAAGGTAAAAGAAGCTGAAAAATTTTTGTAAAGGAACAAAGATATACTTATATTAAAAGCAGATAAAGGTAACGCTTCCGTAGCAATAAGTAAACAGGATTATAGTATACGTATTAATAATATTTTAGAAGATAGAACAAATTATCAAATATTAAATAGAGATCCCACTAACAAATTACAAAATATAACTAACGGTTTTGTTGAAGAACTCTTCAGATTAAAAATTATTTCAACTTTAGACAAAAATAAATTGAAAACAAATGTATCTAATGCACCTAGATTGTATGGACTACCAAAAATTCATAAAGAAGGATTTCCTTTAAGACCTATTTGCTCATGCGTCAATACTCCTTCTTACGAATTATGTAAATATATTACAAACATTTTAAAAAAGATAACGGAACATTCAAAATATAACATAAAAAACTCTCTAGAATTTAAAGATAAAATAGTAAATCAAAAAATAAAAGATGACGAAAGGTTGATATCGTTAGATGTAGTTTCATTATTTCCTAGTATACCTGTTGATTTAGCAATTAGTACTATTGAAGAAAAGTGGGATATCATAGAAAGACACACAAGTATAGAAAAAAGTTTGTTTTTACGTATCTTAAAATTTTGTATTGAAGATAACAGATATTTTAAATACGATAATAAAATTTATAAACAAGAGAAAGGACTACCTATGGGATCTCCTGCTTCCCCAATTGTAGCAGATATTGTTATGGAGAAACTACTAGACACAAGTATTGAAAAGTTAAGTATTAAACCAATAATATTGACTAAATATGTAGATGATTTATTTTGTATAATATCCGATAGGGCAATTGACAATTTACTAACGACATTTAATAAATTTAATCCTAACATTAAATTTACAGTTGAGATAGAGTCTGATTTTAGACTTCCGTATTTAGATACATTACTCATAAAGAGAGGCAATGACATATTAATAGATTGATATCAAAAACCAACGTCTTCCGGAAGAATTATTAACTATTATTCGAAACATTGTAAACGAATAATAGTTAACGCAGCTAAAAATTTAATAGACAGGGTTCTGACAATTAGTAATAAAGAATTCCATAAAAATAATAAGGAAAAAATAAGAAATATTTTAAATGATAATAATTTTCCAAAACAATTAACAAATAGATTAATAAATCAATATGGGAGAAGAAGTAATCAAAATACAAGAGATATTATAGAACAAAAAATTTATAAATCTTTAATATATGTACCAGAAATATCTGAACGTTTAGAAAAATCTAAAATCTTTGATAATACTAAATATAAAATGGCTTTTAAGACACAAAATACTCTAAACAAATTATTCAGTAACACTAAAGATAGAATCCAAAAATTAGACTTGTCAAATATAGTATATAAAATAACTTGTAACGGAAATGAAAATGAAAATTTTAATAAAGTATATGTAGGCACAACGAAAAATAAACTTAAAACTAGAATAGCAGGACATAAATCAGACCAAAAATATAGGAATATTAATTCACAAAAAACAGCATTATCTTCTCATTGTGCTGAATTAAATCACTATCCCAATTTTGATAATGTTTCAGTACTAAATTCAGAAAACAATTATAAACGTCGTTACATATTAGAAATGTTACAAATTATTAATACACCAAACACACAGAGAATTAATTTTAAGGCAGACACAGATAATGTAGCTCAAATTTACAGACATTTAGTAAATAAGAAATAATTTAATTATTGTTTGTACTTGTTTAAAAACTTTTTAATAAGTTTATGACAAAAATTTTTTGAAATATGTTTCTTTGAAAAAAATTTTTTCAATACTTTTTTAATTGTAATTTTTCATAACGTTAATTTGTTAATTTTTCCTGATGATGCTACACAAAGGAGTAGCGAAATATCGAAAAAATAAAAATTAAAATTATTTAAAGACCTAAAGCTTAAATAAAATAGTTAAATTAATATTAACAAAAAGGTCAAATAAACTATATAAAATATTTTACATTATATTTCATAAAAGATAGAGCTTTTTGAAATTTAAAAAGCATGCATTCTGCTTTGCTGGTATCTATTTTTTTATCTCTTTATAATTAAGAACTTAAGCCTAAATAATTAATTTATTAATTGAAAAAACATAATATTATTCTAAGTAATTATTTTAGTTTTTGATTATTTTTAAGGCACAATGTCTTTCTTATAAAAACTATATTTTTATTATAAAGACTCTGTACCTAAAAAATTTTATTACAAAATTAATATAAGTTAATTAATAGCTAAAGCAATCTGAATATGAATCTAATTAAAACATTTAATTGAAGCAAACTTTTTTCTGAGTGCATTTATATTCTTCATTTCTATAAATACATATGTATATGTATATTCTTTCACAGCTTGCTTAAACGTTCCATAATCAAATTTTACACAAACTTTAAGAAAGCGAATTTACACCACAAATAATAGTGTTGAAGATGGAACTTTTTTTAATTTATTAACTACTCGCATAACGTTTTGGTTAAAGGAACATAAAATTTGTGATGACCAACTATATCATTTAAAATTTTTCATTTTATAAATTCAATACAGTAAATAAAACTGACTAAGTAACCGGAACTATTAATAACTCCTTTTGCTTTTCAAAATGAGTTTATTTTCTCTATCTGAACACATTTATATCTTTTGACCTAGAATATCATCTCCTGCATAATAGGATCTTTTAGATAAGTAACTATATTAATTAATTTATTGTTCCGTAAAAAATGGTTAATTATTCCTTTCTTCCTTCCATCTTTTTAGCATACATCAACATTTTTATTTTAACAACAACTTAACAACCTGTTCAATATATTTAACCCTTTAGATGCAAACACGCTTGCTGTGAATTCTAAAAGAAATTGTAACAAACCCTATGCGCTTTTATTCTTTTTAAGACACTTGTTAGAAAAATATAAATGACCTTCAAACCAAATTCATTTTTAAACGTTTTAAAACCCATAATAAGACTACAACGTTAGAAATCCTCATAAAATTGTACACTAATAAATAAAAAAAAAATAACTATTATTTTTACTCGTCATGCACAAGATTCTATATTTCTTCTTAAATATTGTATGCTTTGGCAATTAAATGCTGGCGCCTTCATTCAACAATGGCCAGGACAATGGCGCAATTGTTATGCATTGTTTAGGTCAGACGGTCATATAACTAAATGACCGTTGCTACAATAGCTCAACATGACACCTTCTTTAGCTAACAATCTGTTTCCTTTTCTTCTATCCCTGGCATTGGTTTCTTTGTTGAGCGTTTAGCTCGTGCTGGCACTTGTTACCCTTAATATCCAATAAGTCAAAAATTCTTTTGACAAGCAAAAGACTATAAATTTTATGTAATGACTTTGAATAAGTTTAAAGTAAGGAAGAGAAATAGAAGGTGTAATAAGGAAGATGGATATTTTGTAAAATATCAGAGAAAATCTTTGGATTATTAGCAAGTCTTTATCAGCAAACACACGAAAAAATTGCTATCAAAAACTCTGCGTGTAACCATACAATTTCAATTTTGTTTTTTTTTTTTTTTTTGTTTTTTATATTTCCTTAACAAGTTAGAAGTTACGTTTAAAATTCCATTATATAAATCATACAAATTTTCGGTTTAAAAATATGAAATATATAAAAATATATATAAAATATAACAAAGTGAAGATTCTTAAGATAATAAATCAGTCAAGTGCGAAGGGTTCCGTACTTTGTTTAGTACAACTATAAAAATTGAAGTTGTTAATGTTTTTATGTCTTATGTCTAATTTTAAAATTAAAATAATATTCACGAAAATTGCAACACTAATGGAACACCCTTTAAATTTTCGTAATTGTTGAAGAGTCTTGTTCAAGAGTCTACCTATTACAGTTTAAAAAAATAATTTTGTTATTTGTTATAGCGGCATGACAGTTCTCTTTCTATGAATATATCAAGAGAACCCTTTAATTTTTACTGTTTTTTATAGCGGTCATAGTGAAAAGTTCAAGAGTCTATCTATTATGGTTAAAAAACTAGGCCCTATTCATGCAAATCACGTCACTATCGGCATACCCTTTAATTTACTTTTTACTATTTGTTATAGTGGCCATAGTAATACACCTCCTGTAAAAATATCAAGATTCTACCTATTATCGTTTAAAACTTAGGCCATATACATGCATCACTTCACTATCGGAACACCCTTTAATTTTTCGGTTTAATTCAGTGATTAAAAATGCTTGACTATTTTCAATGCATTGCTTAACTGTTGCTTAGAAAAAGTGTGCAGCAAAAGCAAAAGCAAAAAAGAAGTGCAACTCATTTGCTTAAGCTTGCTATGTGTCTCTTGCTGCAGCAAAGCAATCAGCAAAGCAATTACTTTAAAAACATTTGCTGTTGCTTAAGCAATAAGTTGTTCTTCATTTTTATTTTTGCTTATGCTTAACTCTTTAATGCGAAGTTGTGGCTGACTACGAATGCTGTTATTATTTGCTGTTACTCGCTGCTTCAGTCTTAAGTAAGAAAATTTTTTGACAGAGAGAGTTTAAATAAATGGAAAAAAACTAAATTTTGAAGATCTGCAAAATAAAGATTTCCAATATAGTTTTACAGCAACAGTAAAAGAAGAAACAAACATTAACTTATTGCTTAAGCAACAGCAAACGTTTTCAAAGAGATACATATTAAACTTAAGCAAATGAGTTGCTCTTCTTTTTTTTTGCTTTTGCTTTTTGCTTCGTTTATAACAAAATGTTATATAAATGCTGAGGAATTCAGAGTTTTTATTTGCTGAAAAATATGTAAGCAAACCAAAGATTTTAGTGCTGTTGCTATTTTTAAGCAAGCAAGTCAAACCCTGGCTTAATTTTGTATACTTGCTTAAAAAGCGAACATAGTTTTAATTGCTCTTTCCAAATGTTAAAAGGTTGCCACCTACAGCTCGAGAAATAAAGACATAAACGTAAATAACACGTCACTTTTGGAACACCCTAAAGTTTTAGTACTTATTGCTATAGTTATATACTAAGTTTTAATTACTGTTTGTTAATTTTAATTTTTGCAGTTTAAGAAATAAATCTATCGACATACCCTATAAGTTTCAGTATTTGTTGCTATAGGGGCAACAGTTATACATCTTCTGTGAAAATGTATATTCTGTGAAAAGACTCTACCTATTATGGTTCCAGAGATAAAAGGCGCTGATAGACGGACGAACAGACGGAATGGGAATTTTTTTATTTTAGACACTAGCAGAATATAAAGGTAGAAAGTGCTATATTAATGGTCCCTACCCACGTTGTATGTTCACAAAAGTTGTTCATTTTTATCGTGGCTACAATTTTCCAATATAATCTTAGTGAAAATTTAGGAGTCCCTGTAAGTTAGTTTTAAAAAGGCAAAAAAAAATTTTTTCGTCATGAAATGTTTATAAAATTTATTCAAAGAATCCTTGTCTACATTATTGCAAAAAAAAACGACTACAAAACAAATATATGTGCATCAATTCTAAACTAAAAATTTTAAAGTAAGTAATCTGTAAGAACTAGCACCCAAATCAAATACTTTTATACTTGTTGCTCTAACGGACATAGTTTTATACGTTCTGTACATTCAAATGTCTATCCATAGCAGTTCAGCAGATAAAGCCATATACGACAAATTACATCAGATATGAGGACACCCTTTATATTTTTAAGCTTATTATTACTGACACAGTAATAAAAAGTAACGGTTCCAAAGATATGGCCATATAGCTTAAACAATATCACCTAGGGGTCACCCTTTAATGTGAAATTTTAAATTAAACACTTATTTTAAAGGACAGATTCTTTGTAAATTTCAAATGTCTGTCTAAAACGGTTCAAAAGTTTGGCCATATGCATCAATTTACATCAACTATTGAGACACCCTTTGTAATTTTAAATATTTATACAAGTTTTTATACGGGACATAGTAGTGGAGACTCTTTCTAATTTTCAAGTGTTTGTCTATAACGGTTCAAAAGATAGGGATAGATAGGTAAAATTACATTAACTATTGCGACACCCTTTAACTTCTTATTATAAATATTTAATTTTTGATTTTAAATATTTCACATTCTGTCCAATTTTCAAGTGATTGTCTACAATGGTTCAAATGGTTCATATATTTAAATTGACGTCACATATGGAGACACCCTTCAATTTTTAAGTTTATTTTTACGGTACATAATACACGTAAAAAACACGTATGTTGTATGCGGATACTCTTTAGTTTTAAAAATTCTGAACTTCTTTTAAAATGGGACCAATCTGTAAGCATTTCCTTTCTAATAAAGAAAAAAACTTTTAAAATCGGTTTCGAAATGACTGAGTTCTGCGGGCACAAACATAAAAAAAGCAACATTCAGACGAATTGATAACCTCCTTCTTTTTTTGAAGTCGGTTAAAAACAAAGAAAAATGTGCGTTTATGTTTGGTATCTACGGAAAGATAAGAGAGTAAGTAAAAAAACATAAGAAATAAAGTACAAAAAGAAAGGGTAATAAGCTGTGAGAGTATAAATAGATAGAGGTATTAACACATAAATCCTGATTATAACTCGAAACGACGACAATCTAGAAAAGGAAGTTACAATAAGTGCTGGCAATGTGTTGGGTGTCTGGGGTCGAGTTTTAGTATAGGATCCATTTTTTGAATAGTCAATAGGGTTAAAGTGAATAGAACATTTTTTTAATCCTTCACTCAGTCCATGTGGGAACATAGGGCTTCTACAAGACTAATTCAACTTATTCTGTAGTGAGATAGTGTTTTTATTTCTTTAAATGTTTTATTTAATTTCTACACTTATTTTGTGGCAGCTCTGCACAAGTATTGTTCGGTCGCCCGATACGCCTAAATGATGGAGTATCATTTAATTGCGGTTTTGTTTATGGTACCGATCGGTAGTGTGTAACCTATCTACCTCCATTTTTTGCTTGCAATTTATCGATTTTATGGCTCTTCTTATGTTCGATTACGTTGTTATTCCGTAGATACTGTGTTCGGCCAAACAATTCTGCATATTATTCACTAGCATATGTTAACGAATGTGTCAATTAACAGAGTTTCACTTCCATACAAAAGCCTAGACTGCACACAGGAGTTATTCAATCGACCAAATACAGATCTCGATTTATTTATTTTGTTAGTCGTTAGTCGTCTTGCACACCATTATCTATTGGCATTATGCAACGAAGATAGTAGAACTGTTCAACGAATTTACAGGCACTACGCAAACATGTTCACCTAAAAACAGTTTGATACTATATTATTATAACGGGTGGCGCAAAAGTAATCCCTATCAGAAAATGCTATAAATTTTGCGATAAGCCCCTAGTGTCAATTCTGTTTTGACATTTGTGTAGTAAACACTTGCGAAATACACGTTAATAAACAATATTACGCTACACTGCTTTACAAAAATTACAATTTACAAAAATTACAGCCAAAAAAATCAGAAGGTTATTTTTGCGCCACCCGTTATAATGTTAGAAAAAAAAAAGTTGCGCTCATTGCTAACCCAAGGTTGGCTGAAGAAATCTATACATATAATAAAATATTAAGTAATTTCCGTCTGTCTATCTGTCTGTCTGCTTTTCATTTATGTTTGCAACACGTAAAAACTGCTGGATAGATTTTAACAAAATTTTGTGAAGTTATTCCTGATTCCAATATAGATTTTTTTTTTCGTAAAAATAACTCATTTCCAAGAGAAAGTGGAGAAAAAGCAGTGAAAGTACGCAATTCCGGTTTAAAGATACCGAAATTTTCGGTTTAAAACTGAAATATTTTAAACAGGGTTGCGCATATTTTATTTTTGAAAGTGGAATATTTTAAACAGGGTTGCGCACCTTTTATTTTTAAAAGTGGAATATTTAAAAAAAAATGCGCAACAGATGGCGCCAATTGAATAAAATTATTATTTTTACTTTCTGGAATAACGTTGTTATTAATGTATTTCTAACGCTTCTTACAGATCTTTACAATAATTTTTAGAATCTTAGAATTTTTTATAAATTTTAGAATTTTATCCAGGGATGGGTACCTTTATATAAAGTAAAAAACATAAACCATATCTGAAGCACTATAAAAAAAGGGTCTTACAATTGGTATGGAACACTTACAAAGCAAAATTTGGCAAAATATTATCAGGACGCCCAATATTAAAAGAAAGACATCAAACAAGAGCAAAGCTTTAGGTGGGGTGGTAGACTTGGTAGTCTTGGTTCTCATGGATGATTATTGAATATAATTTTCTCGTATTTTATAATCTGAGTTTGTTAGGTTACAAATAAATACAGCGCGAAGTAGATGGATTCAAAGAATGATGAGGATGGATGTAGCGATCTAGAAAATCCATTACATTCTGCTAGTGTCTAATTAAATTTTTCTAATTTTTCATTAGAATTAATCAACCAATATGTGAAAAAATATTTGTTCAACCCTATTAGTAGTTCGAGAAAATAAAGGAACTTAATCCTTACTTTTACAACTCATTTATATGTTAATAAATAGTTCGACTATTAAAATTAATATTAAGTGTCTAACTATTTCTCTATAGATATTTGTTATTTCTAACCCACTGTGCAATAAGTAAGCTATAAAAATTAGTAAAAAAATTAATATTTTTTACGTCTCTTAAATAGTTTTATGTCCCCGAAAAATTATTGATCTCGATCGTTTGACTATTAATTACTTCATTTAAATCTTTATTTCGATCCTTATATTTAAAATTATTATTAATAAGAATGATTAATGCTTTCTTTGTTGATAAAAATATTTAAATAAAAAATATTTCTATAAATTTTTTCTTTATCTGTGTAAACTAAAGCACTTCCGTTTTGCAAGCGATAATTATAATATAAAGAAAACAAGAGAAAAAAATGCTTAAATTCTATTGAAAGCTTAAAGAATCACTATTAAATTATTTTGAAAATCTTAACATAAAATAATTTATTTATAATTTATTTTTTTTTTATTTACAAAAATTTTGTTGATAAAATATGAAAATATGAGTAGAGAATTTCTTGAAAGCAAAGACATACAAAAATGAAATGGTATGAAATGATATGTAATTGTGTGCAATTCCTACACTCAGCCATGGTGTGTTAGACACAGCAAGTGAGCGGAACGTTGTCGCCAATATTGTTTAGGCTGTAATGGATTTTTTTTCGCAGAAAAACAACAACAAAGAAAAATATATTGAAGTGAACTGATCAAATGCACTCATAAATTGCCTGCTTAAAATTCTTATTGCACGTGAAAATTATTTTGGTTGTATGTATGTATTTGAAACGCACTTAAGGTTTTCAACTGTTTGTATGTGCAAATTTATTCTATGTTTTTTTTTTTGTTTGTATATTTTAGTTTTATTTTCCATTTTAAGTGCGGGTAGTTTTTCTATATGAGTGAACATTTATGCCTTGAGCCATTAAATTTCTCAGTGAGTTGTACGAGGGACGAATGTAAGACATACATATCTAGTTTGGACTTAAGCTACTTTTTGACACTTTAACATGCAATTACCACGTAACACACGGCATGAGGTCAAGAAGAGAGGTCAAGACATTGAAACAGAAACGAGCGTACTTAAGAAATTTTTTGTTTTGCTTTATATCCATCCTATTAGATTTTAATGACCTTTTAACCTAAATATTTGAAAGTAGTAACATTAGCTAAGTAACATTTAGTTTACCTGTATTTTTAATTTAATTTTTATTCGGTTTAGTTTTTAACATTTGTCACCAAATTGATGTAATTAGAAGAGAAGAAGTCACTTTAAGTTTAAAAGTATAAGAAAAAAAAATTGTTGTGCAAATAAAATCTGTTCTTTCATGCAAATTATTTTGTTACAGAGCACAGTGGGAAAGTGAATATGAAAATCAAATTTCTTAATCACTATGCTGATATACATATTTTTTTACTTGGGCTATATTAAGACCATTTCAATATACACGATCATTCGCTCGATATTTGATCTCATTTCATTACTTTGTGAGTTTAAACTGTAGGCTTTAGATTAATAATTACACGCAAAGAAAAAAAGTGGTGATGATATGGTCACAGAAAACATATTATGTTCTCTGTACTATTTGAGGCTGCGATGAACAAATTTTAGTTGTTTGTAACATTACTTTGATCACGATAAACAAGTTTTGGTAAAGATTTTATTATCAAATGGTTACTACACCAAAAAAATACAACACAAACTATATAATTTTTAGTAAACTTCAAACTAGAAACAAAGTTTTATAAATATTTAAAAATCATATTTTATTTTTAACCATAATATATATAACAAAATATATTAATTTTATTCATGTTCGTTTTTATTCATGGGATTTGACAAATTTTTGTTTATTAAAAAAATAATAAGAAAAATGTGTAAACAATTTTTTTGCAAAATATTTAATTATTATTTACTATACAAAGAATGAAATCTATATTATAATTTCATTGATACATAAATTGGCAACACTAAAATAGTTGATATTAGACTTTATAGTTTTTTTACCATACTATAGTCGTGTAATTTAATCATAATATTATAATGTTTAATAATATGGTTTGACTACAACCATATAATTTAACCATGATATATTGCTCTTAGATTATGGTTACCTCAACCATGTTTTTTCTTTGCATATACATTATATTTTATGTCATCGATTCGCCAATTTCACAGACTACATGTAATATTTTTTTTAGGTTTATAGCTTTTTACATCACTAAGTCGAGAAAGCATTTAAAAAGGAATGGTGATAACACAAAAGCCTACCTGCTTTTATCTGGCGTAAAGTAGAAACTTTAAAATATCTGTTCTCCTTAACCCAATCCAAAGTTCGTATGGACGTTGGACAAAAATAATATTGAAATTGGAAAGAGAATTTATCAGTAAACTATTTTAAAAATGTTTTTAGTTCAGTTACCAAATGTCGATGATTAAGACGAAATCGCTTTAAGATTTACTGAGACACTGAAAATGGAATTGCTGATTTAAACGTCAAGATATTGATAAAACAAGTAATAATTAATTGCAAAATCAAAAGTTGATAATCAATTTTATTGCGATATGGTTTATTTTGTTTGGAACATGCTTACAAAAAGTGAAAAAAGAAATATTTTCAGATTAAAATTTAATTAAATAATTAATTGATTCAAATATTTGTTTAATTGGAAATTTTCTTGTTCTGTTTTAAACAAATATATATTTCAATCAATTAAAAAATTAATTGAACTTTAATTTAAAACTAATTAAAACCTTTAATTGGTGTAAACAATTTTTTGTGTATATTCAAATTTAGCATAAAAATTATTTATTTATTTTTTTTTTTTGGTATTAAAAGCAATGTTTGTATGACTTATAGATAGGGTTGGAAAAAATTCGGCTAATTAATCGGGAAACGGGAAATGTTTTAAAATCACTAATGTCCAAAAAATAGTATAAAGCTTTACGGATTTATAAAACAATCAAATAGCAATTGTGTTTTTTAACGAAATAGAAAAGGAGCCAACTGACAAAAACTCCTAAACGCTGCTAATTGAAAAAGAATTTGAGTTATTTGAAGCCAGAAATATCGGAATCTGATTTAACTTTATAATGCCATCTTAACAATTTATATCACTGGAAACAATGCAACAATGTACTATCAAATTTTAATGCTAGTGAGACGAGGGTAAAATTGGTTTTAAGTGGATTGTCAATTTTGCTAAAGTTGTAAATAATTATTTTGCAAAATAAATAATTTATTAAATAATTTTTCAGTATAAACAAGTCTGTTTTGAAAATTACAAGATTTTTGATCACAAGACGTTTTAAAACACCGGTGTGATTTTAGCTTGTTTTGTAAATCACGTAATTTATATTTTCTTGTTTAATTCAAAATTTGTAAAATCACGGGAAAAAGCTTTTTCATAGATAAAGTTAAAGCAATTGGAAGGTCCTGGAGCTTCACTGTTGGGCCGAATTGTTTTAAAAACGGTATATTTCGAAAACTATAATTACCATTATTACGTGCAACAACTTGCAGTTCATCAACCGTCCTCAACCATGTGTACTTTAAATAATATTTATCAAATAAATCTTTTGCTGATGATGCACAAGTATACATAGAATTGCATAGCAAAACTTAAAACACTCCAATTCTAAATAGCAATTCCCTGGGAATTTTGTCCCTGTTCCTCTATTCTAAAGAAAATCTTCCCGGAAAATTTTTCTTTTTCCTTAATCTTTTAGTTCGCAAATGCCTCCCTAGAAAAAAGTAGGTACCACAAATGACAATTCAAAGGAGAATGTAAAAAGAAAAAATAATTTTTCATTTTTTTGTAAATTCAAACAAATAAATTTAAAATTAGTTTATTGAAAATATACCACGATTTTTTTAAACAATTTATTATGATATTTGGTAAAAAAAATTTTTGAGCTTAAAAAACAAAATTCAAATAAAAAATTAGTCTGAATCAATTTTCGCTAATTGTGTTTAATAGTAACAATTTTGTGACTAATTTAAATAACTACTGGGTAAAATTTGACCATATTAAAAAAAAGCCAAGACGAATCATTTCATGGCAATGGAAAATTCATTCAATTTCGCTGTTTCTTAAAATATCAAATTCTATATATTAAAAAATGTTATCTATATATGGAATTTGACATCTTGAGCAACAGTGAAAATAATGTATCTCCCTTTTTCTTTGGTCAAATTTTAGCAACTAGTTACTTATATATTTTAGGCACAAAGCGTTTCCTCTTGAGCACAATTGGGACAAAAGCTTGTATTTGATTGTATGCTGGTCAAAAGCATATGTCATACATATTTACATAAAGTTGGCCATTGCCAACTCCGAAAAAATATATATGAATATGTAGCAATATATTCAATACAGAATCTGTACATTTTACCTTTTCCTCTGCAGCTAATGGCTTTTAAAGGTTTCAATAATTGGGCTTTAAATATTTTTTTATTAAAACAAATTTCCTTTTTGAAGTCTTGAAAAATCAATATAAAATTTTTTGTTCTTTTTTCAATGCAAGATGTGAAAGTGTTGCCGTTTTTTGCGTATGAGTAATTATTAATAAATGGGCCAAAATAAAATTTCTAGGATAATATCTGCAAAATTTTCGTGTAATTAACTGACTATATAAGGTGAAGCTAATCAAATCGTCTGAGTTAACTCCTAGAAATCACAGATTTTTATTCATTTCTATGTGAAAAGTAATGCTTATAGATTAGTTTCATTCAAAAAAGTTCATAATTTTAAAATTTAAAGGTTGTGCATCGGGAAAACCAAGTATGAGTTTTAGTGTCTTTTGAACCCTAAAGGGCACTAATTTCATATTTTAACAAAATTAACTTACAGATTAGTGTCCTGATAGTTGATGTAACTTAGAAATTAGGTATAATTTCAGATAGTCCGTTATGACCGTAAGTATAAATATTTAAAATTAGAAATTAAACAGTGTCCCGATAGGTGATGTTGTTTTATGTATGTGGCCTTATCTTTTGAACCGTTATAGTCAGACACTTGATATTTACACAGCCTTCATATTGCTATATACGCAATAATAAATAAACCTTAAAATTAAATAGTGTTCTTAGGGATGAATTAATTTGACGTATTCCTCCTTATCTTTTAATATACAGATAGGCATTTCAAAATTATATAGTATTGGTATTACTGTGTATGCTATAATCATTGAAATTAAATTTAATTAAATTAAATTAGTTCCCCTACTAAAATAAAATTAGAGGCTATTCAAAATTTTAAAATTTTTTAATTTTAATTTTTACAGAAGAACAACATTTTCATATTAATAAATTTAGTTTCATCAATTATTTTTATAACGGCAACACTGTTAGCAGCAAATTAAAACTCAAACAAAATTATTATTAGATTCAAACAAAAAAGGTTATGAAAATACAGAAACATTTAAAACCATTTGTTTGGATATATTTTGGTAATAAATTTTTCTGTGTAATGACAAATTTGCGAAATAATTTCGCCAAAAAATTTAAATGGAGTTGCGCAAAAATTTACGCAATTAATGTTTTTTTTACAAAAAAAATGTATTGATTTATTCTTATTTTTAGATAAAAAATAAATAGTTTTCGTAGCGAAAACTTTTGCCTAATTTAAGAATAGCCAACAATTTTATATAATAAATAAATTTCCATAAATAGAATGAGAGTTCTGTTAAAAGAAACCCATTATATTAACGGGCAGAAAAAAAAATAAAAACGTAGTTTTTATAGAAATTTATTACTTATATAATATTTATGGCTTTTTTTTAAAATTAGGAAACAGGTTTCCTGGCGATATGTCTTAAGCAACCAGTTAAATACTTATAGGTACCAGCTTTTCTCTCAACAAATAAATTGCATTTATATTATAACGCCGTTAATATTTATATTAATATTTAATATATTAATATTTAAATACCCAAAAAATTTGTAAATAATATTCCTTATATTTAGGACATACGACAAATATTGTGGTGAGAATAAGGAAGGATACCACATCACTATATTGGACGAATTCTACATTATCTATATCGTCTACCAGTATTGCGTTTAAAATGAATGCTTCCTTATATAGAGCGCATTTCACTCTCCTAGATCGCAAATGCAACTCCATCTATTTTTCAAGACGTCATTCAACTGCATTGCGACACTTGGAGCTCCAACTCCAACTTAATAATAAACTAATTGGCCTGTACTCTGTAACAGCATACTCAGGTTTGTTGGGTTTTCTTATCATCACAACTCTGGCATATTTCTGTACTGATGAATAATTATCTAAATAAATAGCACGTTCTACCTTAAATACGGCAGTTTATTACTAGCCTATACATTTCTTAAATTTAAACCTTATTTGTTGTTGTTTTTCTTGGATTTTCAAATAAAATTCTCAGTAAATTTAAATTTTAAGGTAAAAAGTGATCTAATGAGCAATTTATGGTGCCTAGAGATGTTCAGTTTGTATTGGTATGTTGACAATAGTTGTTCAGTTTTACCGTGACTACATTTTTCCTGTTGGTAAAAATTTAGTAGTCCCTGTAAGTTATACTGGAAAAAGTAAAAAAAAAATATTTTTTAATTCTCTTACGTAAAAAAAAGTGCAGGATTAAATTATTTTTTGGCACAAAATGCTAATAGAATTGTTTCCTCAGCTACATTAAGCGCTATCATCTAATATGAATGTGATATTAGACTAAAATTGATGACACCTCACTGATTTTCAGAATTTTTCGAGGACCCTAAATAAAAATTGGTCTCAACACATTCGCCAAGCTGAGTACATAGGGTTTTACTATCCTTTGGTAGTAGCATCGAACCTATACTGTCAAGTCCGTATATTTTTTTTCACTGTTGTACTGTGTTATTAGAGTTGGAGTATCTTGTTATGGGAATGCATTTTGTAAGGAAACACTAATGAACATGTTGGATCTACAAAACTTGGCGGGTATTAGAAGGTGTCCGTTATGAGAGGTTTCACTGTATTTGTGAGTAAGATCAATATTGTGGTACCATGGGCTTTTATTATTGTTTTATTAATTAACTGCATATGTGACGGGAAATATGTAAACAGTTTTGTATTGCATTTAAAATATTGCGTTTAAAATAAATAGGTTGAAAGTTGATTCCAAGTGTTTTTTAAACTCACTAGCTTTACCAACATCTGTTCGACAGCATTCACGACTTTTATTTTTAATTGAGATATATTGTTTTATTGGAATGAAATTAAATAAAACAAAATGATTTAATTAATAAGTTGATAATTTAGTTTAAGTTTTTCAATCAATTATTAATTTGTAAAAGGTCCTAAGGTCAATACCTTTAATTTTTAAACAATTAATTTCTGTCAGTGCGTTCAGTTCTCACTACAAAAAGAAATATTTTATATAGTTACCGTATAAGTTAGTATAAATATAGTAGCTTATTTTAAACACATTAATAATTTATTGATAAATTAAAAAAAAAACTAAAATAACCATAATGTAATAAATACTAAAACCTACTACTGTATAACACGTAAAAAAACAAATAGCCAATTTGAAATATAATTTGAAATAAACATCCATCAAAACAGATATAAATGTTTGTATACAAATAACAAATTCCGTGACTACATAAATGTTAAATAACAATGCAAACATATACATACATGTTTTTATTTAAACTTCTAATTTTATTTAAAACAGCAAAACATTAATCGTATCAATTACAATTAATTATATTTCTCATATAAATAAAAACAAACATTTTTATACCCCTCTTTTATAAAATAAAAACAGAAAAAACAAAAGCTAATTTTATGCAGAGAATATAACTACTCGTATGTTTTTTATTTTATTTTTCTTTTTCTTTAAGCCTCTATGACGCCAAGGCACTTAAAAGCTTTATTTCCTCTCATTAAACTTGTTGTATGTGTAGCAAGGTACGTTAAGAAAAGTGAACACCATCAATATTGCCAGCAAACAAGCCCTTCTTTTCAGCTTTTGACACCAGCACATTACCATCAACACTGGTTACTCTTACTATAGACGGCCAGACGTTATTCAAACTACAATTTTTTTCCCTTTTGCTTCTCCTCCTTTCCATAAGGGTCATTCAATCAATATAGTTCTACTTACTAAAGCACATGTATGCGCCAGAACGGCTTTTATGAAAAACATTTATATATACATACATTCATCCACATCTATATAATACTTATTGCTTTTTAAACAAATGTACATATGTATGTTTGTGCCTTGGTAGGAATTTGTAAAACCGCGTGCCGAAAAGTTGTCACTACAGTGTGGTCATTTGAATGCAACCGACCGACATTAAGACACTGAATCAAGAAGAAAAAAAAAACACAACATACAAGCGGCTGAGATCAAATGAAAGAAAAAAACGCGAGTTAAAAACGCCACAAAATAAGTTTTCTGTGTTTGAGAAAAAAATATGAAAAGAGCATAAAGGCGAAATTTGTTTTCGAAATAGAGTGGTTGTTAACGAGCCAAAGAATAAAATTATTTTTTGAAGCAAGTTTTTTTGAAAAGAAAATTTTATTGATTTAATTTATTTGTTGGCGTTTAATATAAAAAACAAATCATATTAAAGTATAGTAAAATTACGAATAGTTTTAGAAAAATATTTTTAAAAATGTCTTTGTTTGAATTAAGTTTGTAGCTTAAGTCTTTTGTTTTGAGGAATATGTGTAACAATTTTGCAAACTAAATAAACAAATAAAATTTTACTGTATAAAAGTGAATTTTTCGTCGCAATAATACTTAATTGCACTTGCAATAAGTTACAGACACTAGCAAACAAATTTTTAAATCAACATTCGAAATTTCACTAGATATAAATATTAGCACAACTCGATATTGGTTTCTTCGATTTAGTTAGTTAATATATTCCAAAATCTAAACTATAATAACCTTTATGTATTATATTTAAATCTGCTTAAAAGTTTTTTAGAAGAAATTCGTGCAGTTGTTTGCTTCTCTCGATTCAAAACCATCAGCAAGGCAAAGAAATGTGCTTACCGAAGGGATTATTGTTCCTGTAGCGCCAAGTATTGAAGAAAATCCCGAAATGTCAATTCATCATCGGTCTCGATTTGTTAGCTTTTGTGCTTCAACTACATGGAAAATTTTACGGAATGATCTTTGCTTACGTGCTTATGAAATACGGCTTGGGCATGAATTACATTCAAACGACCATTGTTTACGTCACATTTTAGCTGATTGAGCTCATTTCAAACTGACTAAAGATTAGCGTTTTTATCAAAGAATAGTATTTAGTGATAAAGCTAATTTCTCGTTAAATGCCGTATTTCGAGCGAAGACAATCCTTAAGCCTGTTAATGTATTACCATTAAATACAATAAATTGACTGTTTGGTGCGGTTTACACGCTGGCGGCAGCATCGGTCCATATTTCTTGTGATGAGGCAACTACCAAACAGCGCTCTTAGCAATATTGTTATTGCAAAATCAATTTGGTCCTGTTCACTGGTCCTTCGTTCATAACTGCCCACTCGTTGAATGAGACATAGATTTATGCCGACAATTCAAAAACTCTTGAAGCATTGAGGGCCAATATTCAAGCCACCATTGACGCCATACGGCCAGACCACCTCAATACTTTCACCTCTATCTGAAACGTTTTTCCAATGATATTTGCCAAATTTGTTGTCATTTCCTCTTCTTTTGCCTTATTATTGTCAGAATTATTCCAATCAATATATGTGTCTATATCTTGCTTTGGTTAGCCTTTCGGACTCATTTATAAAATACATTTTTCTTAATATTTATTTACTCTTTGGACAAAAACCTCTTCAAGACAAAATAATAATCTGTTTTTCTTAAATTATATGAATAATATTCACATTGTTTTAAAATTTTTTTCAAATTATTTCTGTTACAATTTTTTCTGTTTATTCCTGACACTTGCTACCGCGACTTATATTATCATTCAATTGAACACCTGCATTGCATCTCGCATACATTTTTGCCAAAATATAAACAAGTATCTTATTTCTGGTTTTTAAAAGCAGAAATAAAAAAGCTAAATAAGCAACATGAAAGGGTTAAACAAATTTATAATTCTATTGAAATCCACTAGCCCACAACATCCTAAATACTAGTGATTTTTTAAGAAGGTCATTCTTAGTAGATTACAGCCGCAACCATGTATACATGTTTTTTAAAGTGAATTATGCCGGGGTATACTGAGCATACGACAAGTATGTTAGGACCTATTTCAACGACATTCGTACCTTTGTCAGCGATCTCTTAAAATTTATTTTGAGCTTTAGTAATTACTAGCAGTCGAACATCCTCAGGCTGCACCATAAAATTTATAATCGGTATCTTTTCGAGGTCCTATAATCTAATGTTAGCCAGTGCTCTGGCCCTTCGTTCCATTTGATTTTTTAAAGTTCATAAAACAGACAGAAAATGATTATAATCCTGTTTTTTGTGAACATTTAATAGTACCTTAATATGCTCCAAACACAATAAGTCGAATCTCATTACAATCGATGAATAACTTTTGATTTTAGTTACAATTAAGTGATTTAGGTTTGGGAATTTTAACGGTCAAGCGGCTGTCCTGTTACTTAGATAACACATTAATGAGGATGCTTGCACATAGTGACCTTTTTGGGAAAGAACAGACGGATTGACTGGTGGCGGCTGGCTCCGCACTGGATGTCTTCAAAGCAGCATTCACAGAAAAAATTGTTTCACCAATTAAAGGTTTTAATCAGTTTTAAATTAAAGTTCAATTAATTTTTTAATTGAATCAAATATATATTTTAACTGTTGTTTTGAGATTTTTGTCATCGCTTTGGGCTGTTATGGTCAGTTTTTTATATTTATATTTTGTTTAAATCAGAACAAAAAAATTCCTAATTAAAAAGTTAATTGAATCAATTAATTATTTAATTAAATTTTAGTCTTAAATCAATTAAAACCTTTAAGTAATGAAAATATTTTTTGCCGCTTGCTTTAGACTGGGTGTCGCGAGTTCGATTCCCACCAAAGACACTGTGTGTGTTCTGCAGATAAGCGAAAGCTTCTCAACTAGTGTTGGCAGGTATTACCTTCAGAGAGCTTAAATAAAACAGCGTAAAGTGAACAACAGTTAGGTTGCAAAAAAATGTGGGCAATCATTCGATACAATTGTTAAATAAAAATGGGAAGGACATCTCAATGCTGCTGGATATGCTAATGTGTCATTGGACGATCGGTACACATGCTAGAAGATTTGGATTTCCTATAATAGATAACAGCAAAAACTGTTTACCGCATGCTATGCGAGTGACCGGCACTTCACTCTTCGAGACGAACATTTCTTGGCGTAAATACAATAGATGACCTATCTGAGCTATCAGGAACCTATCAAGTTGAACTTACTAGATATACCAACGCAGCATGGTAGGTCTAACTATCCACTAGGATCTACATGTGGACCGGCTTAATTATCTGGACGGGTGAAGTGGTGTCAAAGCGAAATCACTTGACAGCTTGCGCGTAGCAAACTGCCATGTAAACGAACCGACCAAAATTTTTTAATTTTTTTACTTTATCAAATAGGGTAAACCGTATCGAGTTATGGTACTATAAACTGTGCAACTTCCTTTAATTAGTTTACAACAAAATATTTGAAAACTAGAATCAATAAAAT
Organism: Phasia obesa; assembly: GCA_949628195.1. NCBI lineage: Eukaryota > Metazoa > Arthropoda > Insecta > Diptera > Tachinidae > Phasia > Phasia obesa. The sequence continues at coordinate 173,016,193 of OX451215.1, read as the reverse complement.
TAAACGAAGTGCAGATTTGAGTTCAGAGCCCCAAAAAACCTCACAACAGACAACATTTAATTCGTCCAGTCCAAAAGCATGTGTACATTTATAGTTCTAAATATTGATACGAAGAAATTTATTTTATTAAAAAAAAAAAAAAAAATTTACTTTTGAAGTTTGCGCCTTAAGTCTTTTGTTTAAGAAAACCCCTCTTTAGCTGTTTACAATAGAAATGTTTATCAATTATTATTACAAAATTATGCAGTTTCATTTCAAAATTTGTTTAAGGAAAATACTTGAAAATTAATTTGAATTGTATAATTGTTTATTTCCCTTATCCACAGATGAGTAGTGTTTTAAAACAATTGTTACACACTTGAAGCATAATTACAAGTATCAGCGCATATAATACTTCATTTCCGCCATCATTATATAGACATTTAAATACACACATACACACACATATATGTAGCTAATAGTACTTTTTACATAATTGTATTGTTATGCTTATAGGCTGTTAATCAGTCGTTATGAAAAGTATTTGATACAAAAAATGCACCAAAACAAACATTTGCCAGGGAAAACACTTTCGCCTGTTGTGTTTTTTTTTTTTATTTCTTTTTCTGCTTCAAAAAACCAATGATTGTGACAATGCTAATGTATGAATATAAAAACTTTTAGTTGTTATAAAAACGACAAACGAAAACATGAAATTATCAGCTGCACATTTAAATATTATTTCTTGAGCTTACACTTGGGACAATGTTTTAGTTTTTCTATATTTTTTCAGTTTCTTTTCTTTGTGTTGTAATATGTTAATTACTTTTCTTATCCATTCATTGGTTCTGAAGTTAAATACTGATAAATTACCTTGTGTATTTCAGGTTAGTAAATTAAGTGAATAAATGTAATAGTTTTGAAATAAAGAAGCTTTTTTCAAATGACAATAAGGAATTATCGCTGAAATTTTATCTTAAGGTACTTTTATGTGATAAAATGTTTAGACATTTTTTTATTATTATTTATTATGAGTCATTAGTTATCTAGTTCAGCATAATGAGTAGGAAGTAGAAAAAGCTTATCAGACCTCCCATATACTTAATGAAGGTTGTATGTTTGGTTGTAGATACACAATGTAAAGAATGTAGATAAATGTTATCTACATGTAAAGGGTGCCCAAGAGACTGCTGATGTGGACAGTCAGTAATTTAGGGAAGAAAGTCAGTTTTATAGAGACAACTATACAGCTAAATATAGGAAGATATTCGCCCATGTTCTGAAAACGCTGTGTTTTCAAATCGCAAATCGTTTTTAAAACGCATTTAAGCATGTTCTGAAAAGGAAGCGATTTGCTGGCGTTTTGCTTAAAACAAAAATATTTTCTTAAAAGTATTTTATAAACTACCAATCAAAATTAAAATGCCTACAGCGTATTTACTTGCTCTATTGGCTTTAAAAAAGCTACAATCCAGAGAACAGGTAATAAATCGCCAGTTTATAAATAAGTAAATGATACCGACAATTGACAAAAACACAGCAAAATTTTAAATTGCATATTTTTAGTTAAAATTGTGAAAAAATGTTCAAAGTTTTTCTTCAAATAAAAACAGAACATATTAAATTTTAATTTTACATTCTCTTTCAAGTGCAGTTTAAATAAAAATGACCAGATCGCTTCAGCATACACTAGCGGTTTGAAAACGCCAGATTTCTAGCGCTTTCGTTTGCCAGAACACCTGTTTGGCGTTTTCAAATCCAAAACACATATTCTAAGCGATATGCGTTTTTCAGAACATGGGCGATTGAAAGGTTTTGATAGTTTTAATGGTTTTGATAGGTGAGGTAACTGGCCATTTTCGGTTAGAGCAATGACAGGTTAATGCTAAATCGTCCCTCTGGGTTTAGGCGTGTGAAAATAAGCAAATAGGGGTCTACTTAGTCATATATATATATAAAATTGGCAGAAAATACTATATTTATTTTTATATCTAATACTAGCTGTGCCCTGACAATATGTTGTTCGATTTTGCTTTGAAAGTAATCCATACCAAATTTTAAGACTCTTATAGTACTTCACGCATATGTATTTACTTTATATAAAGGTACCCATCCCTGAATAAAATTCTAAAAATTATTGTAAAGCTCTGTAAAAGGTGTTTAAAACCTATACATATAATAAAATAGTAACTCATTTCCGTCTGTCTGTCTGCTTTTCGTTTGTGATCGCATCACGTAAAAACTACTGGATGGATTTTAACAAAATTTTGTGAGGAGGTACCTAAGTATCCTGTTCCCAATATAGGGTACTTTTTTCCCTCAAAAATATCTTATTTCCAACAGAAAGTTAAGAAAAAAAAAAACAGTGAAAGTACGATTTCCGGTTTTTTTATACAGTACTTTCGTACTGCTTAGCACGGTACCTTTAATTTTTGAAAGTGGGATATTTTTAAACACAAATAGTTTTACCTTTACAGTACGGCATGTCACCTTAAATTTTTGAAAGTGGAATATTTTAAACACAAATGGCGCTGACAAATTATGAATTACTTGAGTCTGGCTAAAAAATTCTGTTATTGTTAGTTTTTTCTTAGTTTTGTAGTATTTTTCTTTTTTAGGTGCTATACAAGTAATGGTCTTACAATTGGTGTAAAATGCTTTCAAAGCAAAATCGAGCAAAATATTGTCAGTACGCCCACGACGTGGAGGGCACAGCTAGTATTTTAATAAAAATGCAATTTCACAAAGTAAAAATACAAATCAAATACAAATATTATTCAATTGGCTATTTGGCAGTAAGTAGTGCATATTTTGTCATTATCAATGTACACTCCCAATGTTTTAAAAACGACATTAAGTCTCTCCTACTATTGGCTAAAGTTATGCAAGGAGTCACAACATTCTTAGAATATCCTAGCTTTTGCATTATTTAAATTTAGAAAATTAGATACCGACCAATCCATGATTCTTTATAACTTCATTTTAGCATTGTCCTGAAGGTAAATCAGTCCATGAGCTCTTTCATCTGCAAGTAATTGAACGTCATCAGCATCTACTGTAACTCAAGTATGGAAAATAAAAAATAAAAGGGTGTTCCCTAGGTGTCCCGAATTAGAGAAATTTGGGCTTGTCTTTGTGCTATGCTCTATATAAGATGTGAAAAATATTTAAAATTTAAATGCTTTTCATCACACCTTACGTCTGCATTCAGTGATGGAAAAAAACCTTCCAAGGAAGGACAGAAGAAGGACAGTAAGGAAAAATAAAAACGTGGTTTGTTTGTTGGTGTTTTGTTGAAGCTTTAAATTCTGTAATATTATTCTATTAACATGCATAATTCTCATTGTGTTTTGTAGAATTTTATTACTTATAGAGTATTTTTGGCTTCTCTAAAATTAGGAAAAAGGTTTCCTGATGATCTGGCCTGAGCAACCAGTGAAATACGTATAGGGACTAGCTCTTTTCCCCCAACAAATAAATTGCATTTTTATTATAAAACGTTATGGGTAATTAGCATAATATTAAATAAATGAAATTTGTACTTTTAAAATTATATACTTAAGGTAGACCGGAATCCTACGTGTGTGAGTCGGACTCTAACTTTTCTGATTTTTTTAAAATTTTTCTATTTTTCTTTGTTGTTATTATTCATCCATCCAAGTAGCAAGAAAACATATGCCGCAGAAAGCCAGTTTTTAAATGCCATAAATTTTTTATAGCAAAATACGCACTGTGCATGTTTTTTTTTGCAAAAATTGCAAACTCACAGATTTAATGCCGCCACAAAAATATCAATAATCATAATAATTTGTAAGATATCTTGTTCTATCTAATTGTTTTGTCTTGTAATTTAGTTTTTTATGGCTTAACAAAAAACGAAACATATTAAAGCAACAAAGAAAACAACAACAATAACAACAAAATATGAGATGAACACAAATTAATAAAATTACAAGTATAAAAACCACAACCAGAAATCACAGATGAATAAAAGCAACAACGACAAACAAACGATAACAACAAAAATTTTAAAAATACTCAAGTCTACAACAAATTAGTATTAATTTAAATAAAATACAAATAAAGTAGTCTGGCGCACTTTGCTTTAAGAAAATGACTAAAAGAATAAAAAAAAAATAAATAAAAAAGAGCGACTTACTCCAAATACTGCTTAGGCTTTGCTCTACCCACAAATGAAAGCCACTTAAGAAAAAAATTTTGATACGAAAAAAACCAAATAAAAAACAACAACAACAAAGTTCAAGAATCAATATAATCGATTCAAGTTTGCCGACGCAACATTTCGAAATAAAACCAACCTTAAATAAAAAATAAAACTCACACTCGTATGCAGATACAGCAGATACAACGTTCACTATAAGTATTTTACCGATATGGGACAAATATATTGATCTTTCTACACCACTTACAAATCAAGATCAAATGGATTTCTTTCAAAAAGAAGAAATGAAAAAGAAAAAATAATAACAATAATGATATTGATTAAAATAATGAAACACTCAAATACAAAATATTTCAAATACTTTAAATCTTCCATATGAAAATTTTTATTCAAAAGATCTTTGTTGTTCATTCTTACACAGTTACGGATTTGATTTTCTGTTTGTAGTCCTCCACCAAATTGCTGTTAATGTTGCACTGATCTTTTTATATTATTTTCGGTGATCGCATTAGAAATAAAACACAACACAACAACTTAAGTAACATTAGAAGAATTATAGTTGAATTAGGCAACAACATTTACATTAAAAAACTGTCGCATGCCTAACGACTTTTGAAGACACAAAAAGAGAAAAAACATGCCGACGCTTAAAAAGTGTCTTGTTTGTGGCTTAGAAGTATTTTAAGTGATTTAGAAGATCAAAAAAGAAAAAGAAAAAAAAAATAACCCTTTTATTAGAACGCCACACCATCAACTTAAATTTCATCTGCTACAGAAAATTAATTGTAATTAATAGAATATATTTTTTTTTTAAGATATAAATTTAATTTTCCTGTCTGGAGTTTTCTTTGTGGAGCCAAAACAATTAGTAGAAATCAATAACTTAGATTAATTAGATGATCAGATGATCAGTTGATAATAGCAAAAATAAGCAGGAAATAAAATATAGGAAACCATAAAAACATACAGTGGGTGACAAATAAATAGTAACTTATTTAAAAAAAACTTACTTCTGTCGTCAGATCGTCAATGATCTAAAATCTTCGACCTGGAAAAACATGCAATCTTGTTATAGAAAAAAATAAAGTGCTTTTTATCAATAATATCGTTGTTTTTCAAAGATTTTGCATATAATTTTTATAACAGTATCGATTTAAATAGTTTCCGCTGGTATTATAACTTCGAGGGTAAATCAAAAATTAAAAAGCAGTTTTCTTTTATCTATAGCCAGCTTCAGAGCAGTCATTCTGCACGCTAGGCCCTTTTTTAGCTAAAGTTAAACTCAATAAATGTGCAACGAATTTTCAACAAAAAAAAACCAACCCTGAAATTTAGAAAGAACGTTAAACTCAAAGTACTACCATCTTGTAAAGTGAGTCAAAAAGTACGGCTTACGTTGTAACAGGATCGTGGATGTATATAAACTATATTTTCAAAATTTTGTTGCTACTCCAGATGGCAATCGAAGAACACAAAGCACCAATTTTTAGAATATTTGTCTGAATGTCTGTGTCCGCATCACGTTAAAACTCCTGGAGAGATTTTAAAAAAAATTTATTAAGAGGCCGAAGTACCTCAAATATCCCCCATAAACTAGAGATAAAAACCCGAATGTACATTATTTTTCCGAATTGAATGACTTGGCAGCAGTACCTTTTATTTTTGTAAACGGGAAATTTTGGACTCAATTTACAAAACTCTACGATAATATATAAATTGTAATTGTGTATAAAAATCTATGTATAAAAATCTATGTTGCCTGAGTAATTATCCAGAGACGGGTACTTCTTTCTATACCTCTATTTGCAGCACAATAAAAAAGTAAGAGGCTTAAAATTTGGTATCGATTACTTTCAAAACAAAAGGAAAATATTGCAAAGGACGCTTACGATATCGCAGGCACTTCTAATTAACAAAAAAATTAGCTCGCCTTAGCAACCGATTCAATACACGAACATTGGCTGATGTCACAAATTTTCAGAGCAATCTCGAAAGCCTACAAGTATCATCATGATAAGTACTGGACCATATATATTTTACTGATTAATAATATTGAATAAAGTCAAATGACTAAAATGGGTACAAACGACTCATACGCTCCTAATCGAATAAATAAGCATAGAGAAGCATAGTTAATACAAATTAATTTGATAGGGCTGCTTTCCGCAGAAGTTTAACCATGTTTATTCTTCATATAATTAACAAATGCCACCATATTAATTCTATATATAACAAACTTAACTAGTATGTCAAAAGCAAACATATAAAAAATCATTCAAGTACGAGTCAGACTCACACACGTGCTATGTTCAGTACAAATTTAAAATAACAAGTTGTAATTTGTTTTCACGTCTTGTGGGGAACCCTTTAAATTTTAATTATTATTTATACTAGAGCATATTACTAAGTACACTGTGCAAATATCAATTATTTGCCTATAACTTTTAGAAGAGAAGGTAAAATTTCTCACATTCGCGACATCTACGGAACACTCTTTCATTTTTATTAAATTTATTTTCGTTTCTTATTGTTACAGTAGATATTGTAAAATATTATCTGTATAAATTTAAATTGTCAGCCTATTTTTGTTCATATATAAGGATTTTCTATGGATTTTCTATTTTCTATTCTAGGAGCCTACATATTGCGGTTCGAAAAATAAGGCAGTATAAGTGAATCACATGTTATTACGGAACACCCTTTAATTGTTATAGCGTCGATAGCAACACATCTACTGTAAAAACTTCAAGAGCCTACCTATTGCGGCTCAAAATATAAGGCCATATACATTCAAAACATGTCACTTTCGTAACAGTCTTTAATTTTAATATTTGTTATAGCGGCCATGGAAATTCGCTTTCTATGAATATATCAATAGTCTACCCATTACGATTAAAAATATAAGGCAATATACGTGAAAAACATGAGACTGTAGGAACACTCTTTAATTTTTACTATTTGTAATAGTGGTTATGGTTGCCTCCTACAACTCAAGAAATTAAGACATAAACTCAAATATCACGTAACTTTCGGAAGACGCTATAAGTTTTAGTATTTTTTGCTATACCGGCCATAGTTATAGGCCTATACATCACGTCACTATCGGAACACCCTTTAATTTTTAGGTTTAATTTTGTATACTTGTTTATAAAGTGAACATAGTTTTAATTACTGACTGCAAATTTAAAGTGGTGCCGCCTACAACTCAAGAAATAAAGACATAAACTCAAATAACACATCACTTTCGGAATACCCTATAAGTTTTATTATTTTTTGCTATACCAGCCATAGTTATACACCTTCTGTGAAAATTTCAAGAGTCTACATATGTTTCAAAACTTAGGGCTATACATCACGTCACTATCGGAACACCCTTTAATTTTTAGGCTTATTTTGTATACTTATTTATATAGCGAACTAAGTTTTAGTAACGGTAAATTTTAAGCGTATGCCTCCTACAGTTCAACACATTTTTTTCATTTATTTATTCCTCGAGGGAACATAAGAATTCAGCAAAATATTTGCAATTTAATCTATTATTTTTGCATCATCCCATGTGTTATTGATATCAGGTAGATCTTTCCTTGCAGACCTATACCAGGTATTTTTGGGTCTTCCTCTTTGTCTACTTCCATTTTAGTTCCATTCCAGCGCCATCCTAGTTACATTATGTACTGGCTTTCTTAATGTGTGTCCTATCCATTTTCACTTTCTGAGTTTTATCTTTATGTGTATGGGCTCTTATTTGGCCAAGCTTCAGAGTTTTTCGATTGTCATTGTGTTGGGCCAGTATATGCCATGTACATATTCATAAAAATTTGAAGCCGCTGCCTGATCGATTTACTTTCGTATAAAAGGCTCGCACATGCTTGACACATGCGTTGAAAATGCGGATCTTAGTAGTTCAAGTGATTTGTGGGGCCCGCCATATATCTTTTAGTCTGTCATATGCACTTCTTCCTTTATTAAGTCTATTCGTGATGTCCTCATTTATGTCGCCGCTTGACGACATTTTGCTTTTTGATATGAGCGTTTAAATAGGGCAGCAATGTTTATGATATGCCGGCTTATTTAGGAAGAAAAAAATAAAGCAACTTTGGCTACTCAAGTCAGAGCCAAGTGAATATTCATGGTAAACAATGGAAAAGGAGCAGGTAGTTGAGTGGGATGGCGCACGCAATTATCAAGTTCAAAAATACATTAAAATTATGAAAGTATTCGATCTTGCATTTTTTTTTTTATCATTCTGGTAAAGAGTAAACATGTCTTTTCTATATTTAATTCCAAGCCAACTCTTCTAGCAGACTTCACAAGATCGTTTGCTTTATCTTGCATATCCGAAAGTTTATACTAAAGAGGGTAAATATTATCTGTATATTATAAATCTTCCAGATGTCTTTGAAAACTCAACTCATTACACCTTTTATCTTGCACAGTTCTTTCATAAAATATTCCATTACCACTGCAAAAAAAAAGTGCAGCACTGTCGGACGCCCATATTGGTCGTGATCGTATCACTAATTATCCGGTTGTATACAACCTAAAGTTCCGCGTTGGTGTACATAGCTGTGGTAACATGTACTATTTTGTTTGGCACTCATTTCTCATTTAGAGCTAACTATATAGCTTTTCTCAATAAAATACAGGTACAGTGCACAGTGGGTGGAATTGAAATATTTTGGAAATAAATCAACCATTTTTAGCCTAGCAGTGTAGTATCCGAGCTGAAGTTTCGACGCTGGACACTATCTACTTTCCAGGGGTGGCGCTATATAGTTTTAAAGTTGGGTACCTCGAACCTTAAATTTTTTTTGCATTTTTTCAATTTTGTGTTCTTAAAGGTCCAGTTAATAGCTACAAAATGAAACTTTAATCTATACCGAGTTATAAGCATTTTAAAATTCAAAATTTCTAATTTTTCGATACCCAGGCCCAGTTTTTTTCAAAATATTGAGTACTATTTTCAGCAAATTTTTTTGAATTTTTTCTCTTAGTTATCGCAAAATTTTAATTATTGTGGCAAAAACTAAAGGTTATATCTTTTCTGAGTTAAAAACTATACGATGTTCAATTTAAAAATTCCAAAATTATTGAAGTTTTGTGTATTTTATCTTATCATATCTTATATTTTTAATAGAAAAAAACTTTCTTTAGAAATATATAAGCTAACTAATGGGTGATTTTTTTGAGGTTAGGATTTTCATGCATTAGTATTTGACAGATCACGTGAGATTTCAGATATGGTGCCAAAGAGAAAGATGCTCAGTATGCTTTGACATTTCATCATGAATAGACTTACTAACGAGCAACGCTTGCAAATCATTGAATTTTATTACCAAAATCAGTGTTCGGTTCGAAATGTTCAAATGTGACAAATTTTGTTCAGCGATGAGGCTCATTTCTGGTTGAATGGCTACGTAAATAAGCAAAATTGCCGCATTTGGAGTGAAGAGCAACCAGAAGCCGTTCAAGAACTGCCCATGCATCCCGAAAAATGCACTGTTTGGTGTGGTTTGTACGCTGGTGGAATCATTGGACCGTATTTTTTCAAAGATGCTGTTGGACGCAACGTTACGGTGAATGGCGATCGCTATCGTTCGATTCTAACAAACTTTTTGTTGCCAAAAATGGAACAACTGAACTTGGTTGACATGTGGTTTCAACAAGATGGCGCTACATGCCACACAGCTCGCGATTCTATGGCCATTTTGAGGGAAAACTTCGGAGAACAATTCATCTCAAGAAATGGACCGGTAAGTTGGCCACCAAGATCATGCGATTTGACGCCTTTAGACTATTTTTTGTGGGGCTACGTCAAGTCTAAAGTCTACAGAAATAAGCCTGCAACTATTCCAGCTTTGGAAGACAACATATCCGAAGAAATTCGGGCTATTCCGGCCGAAATGCTCGAAAAAGTTGCCCAAAATTGGACTTTCCGAATGGACCACCTAAGACGCAGCCGCGGTCAACATTTAAATGAAATTATCCTCAAAAAGTAAATGTCATGGACCAATCTAACGTTTCAAATAAAGAACCGATGAGATTTTGCAAATTTTATGCGTTTTTTTTTTAAAAAAAGTTCTCAAGCTCTTAAAAAATCACTCGTTATATATGGTGTACGTTTAAACCTAATTTAATGTAAAATTGAACATCAGTTTAGAAGATGGAGATCCTTCAATTCGACCGTAAAATAGATCGAAATTTTGAATATAAGTTTAAGTTCCAAATTCCCAAAAAAATAAGATTGCTATACTTAAGCTACATATACACGCAAAGAAAAAACATGGTTATTGTATGGTCACGGCAACCACACTATGTTCTCTGTAACAATAGATGTTTGCTGTGAACAAATTATAGTTATTTAGAACAATACTTTGGTCACGATAAACAAGTTTTTTGTTAACAGTTAATCATTCAATGGTTATACGCACCAAAAAAGCAACATGGTTGATTTGAAACATATTAAAATTCAAACCACAACCAAATTATTTTTAATATTTAAAAATTATAAACATAATATATTATTATTAAACATAGTATGTTAAGTTTGACTAAGAATAAACAAGTAATGTTTGGTTTTAAAAATACATATTTTGGTTTTGTCATTTTTTCAGTTCAGAAATATGTGTGTAAGCTATTGGTTCATCTAAAACCGTAAAAAACATTAAATACCCATTTGATGTCAACAAATAAATTTGTTTTTTATTATAAATGATAGTTTTAAATTAATAATATCAAACACATAAAAGGTAAGCAGAAAATATCAAAATATTTATGTAAGTCTAAATGGAAATATTCGTGTATTTGGTTTTTGTTATTTATAAATATATTCATAGGTTGTCACATATAACCATTTACATGTTTCAAATTATATTATAGTATGTTTATATTATAAACATAACTATGGTTATATTTTACAATGTTATTTTTATGTTCCAACGACAACAATATTATTTTTATATATAACCATATAACTCAACCATAACATGTTGTTCTTAAATTATGGTTACCTCAACCATGTTTTTTCTTTGCGTGTACTCTCAATTATTGCTGAAAGTGTTTCATAAGCTCCAAAACCCAATTTTGGGTTTTTTTGTCTTTATTAAGGGAATTGAGGGAATTGTTTTACCATAAAGTAGTAGACATATCTCCAGGAAATTTCATTCGAATCGTGCAACTTATAACAACTTTGTTGCGTATTGTTTTATTATTGTGGCTAATGTGTTGTATAATATATTGAGCAACGTAATACCCCTCCAGTTGTCATAATCTCTGAGAACATATTTTTTCTACATTACCTCTAGTCCACGAACAATTTTTTTCTGCTTCCGAGCTTGTACAATATGTGGTTGTATGATGTTAGCTGAAACCCTATCTCAAATAACGATACTAATATTATTTCTATGTGTTTCAGTAAAAAAGTTCCAAAAAATTACACGTTTTATCCCCCAAATATTAAAATGAAGAAAAAGTACCAAACACTAGTTTGATACTTTTACTGTATCAAAAGAATGCCAACAAAACTAAAAAGTTTCAAAAAGTACTATTTATATACTTACATATGTCCAAATTAACAAAAGAAATAATTTTTATTTTTAAGTAAAAAATAAAACTCAAGAAATAATTTTTATTTTCTAAGCGAAATATAAAACTTGAAAAATAATCCTTATTTTCTAAGTGAAATATAAAACTCAGAAAGTAATTTTTATTCTTCAATCAGAAAATAACACTCAGAGAGTATTTTTTATTCTTCAATCGGAAAATAAAACTTGAGAGAAATTTTTATTCTTCAATCAGAAAATAAAACTTAAACATCAATCATTAAATAGCGAGCAATAATTTTTATTCTCTGAGCAGAAAATAAAACTCAGGGAATTTATATTTTCCAAGCGAAAAATAAAACTCAATAAGTAATCATTGATGTCTGAGGAAAAAATAGAACTCAAAAAATAATTTTTATTGTTGATTTTTTTCAATAAAACTTAAAAAATAAAAATCATTGGCGGAACGGACAGTCCCCTTGTACATGTAGCATATCCCTAACATAATGATTTTTTTCTTTTAAAATGTGATGGATAATCATTATTTGCGATCCCTGCTTAATACTCAGTATTATAGTACGAAATGGGCTTAAGTAATATTCACTTGCGATCAACTTTTATATTTTATCACCTTTTTATATTTTATTATTTAATAAGAAAAATATAAATAAAATTGGGCAATAAATTATTTATGTTTGGCTATTTTTTCATAACTATTGGGACAAAGTTTTTGCCAATTTTTCTAAATTTTAAGGTAATTAATAATTTGGCGATTTTTTTTTTTTTTTGATTTTTTTGTCATATTTCATATTTTTTGATTAAATAGTATATTCAATAAAATGTTATTAAATTCGGCCTCACCCTCAGGCTTAAACTATAAATAATTAAAGGGCACTAAAATAAAAGTCTGCGAACATCCGAAATTAAACTCAAATAAAATTCTACACTTAAACCCGTACTAGTGAATTGCATTCACTTTGTATTTTAAAATAAAAAATCCATTAATTTCTTTCTATATTTTGCAACATGAAATGCACGTCTTATATATATACATATGTACATATTTATTTCTTCTTTGTTATATTAATAACACATTTTTAAACAATACACCTTCTTAAAAGAAAATTTATAACCAGCAATATTTCATTTAAAAACTTAAAAATCAAAAGCAATAAAATCAATATAAAAAGTGTAAAATATCCAGCTGAGTTAATGGATATTTACAGTTTCCATTTGGTTCTTTTTTGTCGTCGTTTTTTTTTTATGGTATTTATTTTATTATGGTCAAGCAATTAATGGGATCTTCCACACTTGATCGTATTATCACCGTCATCGTCATCACCATCATCAGCATGATCATCATAATGAAGATGATGTTGATACGATCAACAGAACAGAAGCAAGAAAGTCTGTCTCTGGCTTTGTGAAGAGTAAACAAAAGTAGCACGCGTTTTCCTGGAAATTGTTAAATAAATAAATATTTTTAAACAAACAAAAAACAAAAACAAAACAATTAAAACCTAAACAAAGAAAGTGAGGCGTTTAAGGTTTAAGTCCAATAAAATGTGGATGAGCGCAAAAAGGCAGATAATGATATCATTTAACAATATGTAGCAATATAAAGCGCCATGCATCCGATTTCAGTGTTAATTTAAGGCGTAAACAAAGGTGTATTTTTATTACAATAAGAAGAATAAAAATTAATCTTTATATTAAAAAAGATTTTTATAGATCGTTTCAAATTTCGAAAATGTTTAATTAGGCAAGCAACGTTTTTTTGATTAGATACCTTAGACACAAATTCATTAAAATTTTGAATACATGTGACTTCTACAGCGCTGCACTTTCAGCGTATGGATGTCGTTTCTATTAAATTGACTTCACAGTAAGAAATCAAAGTGGTAAAATACGAGGGCAATGCAACATTGCCCTCGTTGACTGTTACTGTCGAATTTTGACCGAATTGCGTCTAGTTGTTTGACAGCCATTAAAAGCAAAGCACAGAAAGACTCGACAAAAACTATGGGCACTCTGCACCTTCCATTTCAATGGCAAAAAGCATTTAATGAGTTCCGTTGTTGTACCAGCACAAAAAACATAAAATTCAAATTTAATGGAGAATTGTTATCATTTGAAATAACATTCTTTGGCATTTATTTTTTGAAGATGGTGCATCCGTTGAGTCCACTTTTCGATGACTCGTTCGGGCATTTCGTCTGGTAACTGGCGAATGATACGCGTGATGTTTTCCTCCAAGGCCTGAAAGCGAAGTTTGTCCGCATAAACTTGAGACTTTACGTATCCCCGCAGGAAAAAGTCTAACGGTGTGATATCACACGATCTTGGTGGCCAATCAAACAGCAAAAAACGTGAAATTATGTCCCCAGCGAAATGTTCTCTTAATAAATCCATTGATTGATGCGATGTGTGGGAAGTGGCGCCGTCTTGCTAAAGCCAAATGTCGCCGAGATCACGAGCTTCAATTTCAGGCATCAAATAGTCGGTTATCATGGCTGGATAACGATGGCCTTTGACGGTTACGTTCGCACCGGCATCATTTTTAAAGAAATATGGACCGATGACTCCATCGGCCCACAAACCACACCAAACCGTTTTTTTTTCTGGATGAAGTGGCAGCTCTTGAATCTCTTCAGATTGCTCTTCGTCCCAAATGCGGCAAGTTTGTTTGCTTACATGCCGATTTAGCCAGAAATGGGCCTCATCGCTAAACAAAATTTGCCTCGCAAATGTCGGATCTTCTTGGAACTTTTCAAGAGCCCATAGAGCGAAGTGATTCAGGCGTAAGTCTTTCCATTATGAAATGCCAAACAATACTATACAAAAATAACATGACAGCGAGTCACACGTGATCTGTCAAAAAAGGGCTATTGAAAAAAGTACCTCGTAATGGATCACCATTTATGACATTTTATATTTTTTTTTTTATATTCAACATATAGTCTGAAAGTCATCCCGATACCTTATTGATACTCATCACGGGCTTTTATTCTCTTATAGAAACCTATCTGTATAAACAGTGAGTGTTTACAAAGAAAAAACCGAATGATCCTAGGAGATCATCCTAGAGTTTAAAAACTTCCGAAAAGATAGGCTTTGCAAGTGCAGAAGAAGGAAACGATACGTGTTTAAAAAAAATGCTAGTTATTACATGCACCAAGTGCTTTAAACCGTAAAGCAGTTATTAAGGCTAATCTCTATAACAAGCTAATTTTCTCCTCTAATGCCACATTTTAGAGTTTATAAACTTTTAGAGGCTGCCAATAGCAAAATTTATTTGTTAATTGCTGGGGTTAAAGATTAAAACAGATTATTACATCTTAAAACTAATAAAGACATTCGGGATAGTCTTTTATGAAGTAAAAATAATTTAATTTTTGTTATTTAAGGTTAGACAACGAGTTTGATAAATAGTTTTAAATTAAATACCAACGCCTTTGCCATTATAAACAAAAATTCTTTTACCATTTTTCTTGTTTAGATTTTCAATTTAGAAGGGATCAACCTACTTTTCATACCTTTCGTTTGCCTTTTTTCAATGATCATTGTTGTGTTACTTATTATGATCCTCAAACCCACACAATTACACGTAAGAAATGTCTAAAGTGCACACACTTCTATTTATCACAAAAGTAACAAACAAACAAAATTACACAAATGTAAAAACAACAAAAAATCTTTAAGTGAACTTCAAACAATAGAATTTCTCTATTCAAACTGAACGCAATAGAAACCTGTTTTTTCAATGCCCAGGATTAAAAAGATTAAAATATTTTTAGATTTTGTTTTTGTATTGTGTGTCGTTAGAAATTGACTGTTTACAAAAAGATGAAATCAATTGACGATTGTGTATTGACTTGTAAATTGCCTAATTTTTAGTCATCGCCTACAAAATATGCAACGGAAGGATAAGAAAATAAGAGAAAGAAATGTTCATGTGAAGCAGGGATGGTAAATATATTAGTATACGTAGGGGTAAAATAAAGTACATTCAATTTTTTACCAACAAGATTTTCGCTCGTCTGGAAATGGATACTGTTCAAGTCTTGCCTCATCCTTATATCCTGCAAATAAGCCTTGCATAATCTGAACTTCGACTTATTGCTTAACTAAGAATAGATACGATTGTAAGGAACAAATTACCTAGGCCCAATACTGTATATAATAAAAACACCTAATACATTCTATCCATTCTATCTAAGAAGTGGCTTGATAATGATGTTCTAACATCAAAAGTGACATCGATGACGGTTTGACAGAACAAATCCAATTAACAGAGAAAAAAATGTTTGCACCAATTATAGGATATAATTAGTTCTAAACTAAATTTTAATTAATTTTGTAATTGAATCAAATATATATTTGTTCAAAACAGAACAAAAAAATTCCTAATTAAACAAATAATTTAATCAATTAATTATTTAATTAAATTTTTATCTGAAACCAATTAAAACTTTAATGGGTTAACTTAATATTAAGGATATATTTAAATGGGAAACAAAAGGTAATCTTTAACAAGTTTTACTTGTCTGATGTGACAAACTCATCCAATACCGTCCAATACCATTTCGTTTGTGGAATCTGGGATCATTAAATGGCATGTTAATTTACAATTTGTATATATTAACAATAATGCTTTAATTAGTGGTAGTCTTCGTTCTAACCAACTGACGATGAATAATTGGAATGCAATTTCTAGTATTTTATTAACTGGGTTGGTTAAATAGATGATACTTACAACTAAACACCACCCACTAGTAGAAAGAAGCTAAGAATACTGAAGAAGGATGTAGCGATCCAGAAAATGCATGTTGTCCTGCTATTGTTCAAATTAAAACTTTATCCATTTTTCTTTAAAATTAATCATAAAATAATTGCCTAGAACAAATGATTTCCAAGGTTTGGATTCGACTTCAGTCTTTGATTATACCTTTCGCGAGTTGCCTAATCTATGGCCCTTTAAAATAATTCTTCGAAAAAAAATCGACTACAAAGCAAATATATGTGCATTAATTCTGAACTAAAAATTTGAAAGAAAGTAATGTGTAAGAAATCAAATACTTTTATACTTGTTGCTCTAACGGACATAGTAATATACGTTCTGTACATTCAAATGTCTATCCGTAACGGTTAAGCAGATAAAGCCATATACGACAAATTACGTCTGATATGAGGACACCCTTTATTTTTTTACACTTATTATTACTGACACAGTAATAAAAAGTAACGGTTCCATAGATATGGCCATATAGGTTAAACAATATCACCTAGGGGACACCCTTTAATGTACAATTTTAAATGAAACACTTATTTTAAAGGACAGATTCTTTGTAAATTTCTAATGTCTGTCTAAAACGGCTCAAAAGTTTGGCATCAATTTATATCAACTATTGGGACACCCTTTAAAATTTTAAATATTTACTAATGTTATTATACGGGACATAGTAGTGGAGATTCTGTCTAATTTTCAAGTGTTTGTCCATAACGGTTCAAAAAATAGGACTAGATAGGCAAAATTATATCAATTATGGGGACACCCTTTAGTTTCCAAATTTAAATTATATACTTGATGTTATTAAGGACTTAGATATACAGGTTCTTTGAATATTTCAACCGTCTCTCTGTTACGGTTCAAAAGTTTTGCAATATACATCAAATTACATCAACTATTGGGACACCCTTTAACTTCTAATTATAAATATTTAATTTCTGATTATAAATATTGGACATTCTCCCCAATTTTCAAGTGATTGTCTACAATGGTTCAAATGGTTCATATATTTAAATTGACGTCACATATGGGGACACCCTTTAATTTTTAAGTTTTTTTTTTATTAATTTCTGTTATTGGCAGCTATAGTAATAAGCAGTTTTTTAAAATTTTAAAAGGGTGCCCTTTACGGTTCATAATACACGTAAAAAACACGTATGTTGTATAGGGACACCCTTTAATTTCAAAATTCTGAACTTCTGTTAAAATGGGACCAATCTGTAAGCATTTCCTTTCTAATAAAGAAAAAATTTTTAAAATCGGTTCGGAAATGACTGAGTTCTGCGGGCACAAACATAAAAAAAAGCAACATTCAGACGAATTGATAACCTCCTTCTTTTTTTAAAGTCGGTTAAAAAATAACACCTGTTAATTTTTCTATACTTAACCCTGGACTCTTGGTGAAAAATTTTAATATTCACCACTTTTGTCAAGCGTGAAAAAAATTTTAATATTCGCCACTTTTGTCAAGCGCCTTCACAAACTATTTCATTATGTCAAGTTTAATATGAAGTGGTGGAAGTATGACGCGGTCTCGGCTTTGTACCAACTTTCAACGCTTTCCTTCAATTTCCAGGGTTAATTCCGTTTATTTTCCCAACGCAGAAGTATCAGTCGGCATGATGGTTTCGAGTTTCTCGCCAAATCATGGATGTTAGGAATATTAGTACATTTCTTTTTCCACTGGACCATAGACGTTGACATACCACACATCTCTGACATACAATATGAGGAACCCATGGCTTGTCTTGCTTACACAATTGCATTTTATTCGAAAATTTTTCAAATATTTATTTACCACAAATATGGCAAAAATAATCTGGATTAAGCTCGTAACATCTTCCCGACGAAGCTATACCTAAAAAAAGCAACAAAAAATATTTTAGCGTCCACTAAAAAACTAAAATCTTATTAAGAATAGTAAATAAGAAGAGTTAGTTATAACTCACATCAAAAACTGTTAGAGAAAAATGGTTGCCATAGCTGTACCCACACACGTTGTGTGCGTCCTGACAATATTTTATCTGATTTTGCTTTGAAAGTAATACACATCAAATTTTTAAGACTCTTACGTATTTACTTGTTATAATTGTACACATCCCTGGATAAAATTCTAAAAATTGTTGTAAATCTCCGTAAAAGGTGTTTAAAATATTTTAATAACAATGTAATTCCCCAAAGTAAATATACAAATCTAATTGTCTATTTGGCAGTAAGTAATTAATATTTTTCGTTATTTTAAAGCAGCACCATCTGTTGCGCAAACGTGTTAAAAATATCCCTCTTTCAATTCATATCTTGTCAGTATTTTTAAACAGCGCCATCTGTTGCGGAACCATTTTTAAAATATTTTGCTTTCAATAATAAAAGTCTTAAAGTATGCATTTCGGTAGAAAAAAAATCGCGTACTTTCACAGCTTGTTCTCAAATTTTTCTTGGAAATAAGATATTTTTGGGGGAAAAAATTATTCCATATTGGAATGAAAATAGTAAGTACCTCCTCATAAAATTTTGTTAAAATCCATCCAGTAGTTTTCACGGGATGTGAACACAAAAAAGAAGGATGGACAGGCAGTCAGACAGGAAATGAGTTACTATTTTATTATATGTATAGATAACTGCTCTTATTTTGCCGATTCCCTATATGTGGGAAACAAGCATATATAGGTTTCGCGTTTAAAGGATGACTAGCTGTGCCCGCCACGCCGTGGGCGTCCTGACAATATTTTGCTCGATTTTGCATTAAAAGTATTCCACACCAATTGAAAGACCTTTACGTTTATAGTGCTTCAGTTATGGTTTATGTATTTACTTTATATAAAGGATAAAATTTTAAAATTTATAAGAAATTCTAAAATTCTAAAAATTATTGTAAACCTCTGTAAGAGGTCTTTAAAATATTTTAATAATAATGCAATTCCACAAAGTATAGATCAAATACAAATTTTATTGAATTGGCGTCATCTGCTGCGTAATAGTTGAAAAATAACCGAGTTGAAAATACAGTAGTTTTAAATTGAAAATTTCAAGAAATAAAAAGGTGTGTTGAAAATATAATCGTGTTGAAAAACAACCGTGTTTTAAACCGAAAATTTCAGTACCTTTAAACCGGAAATTGCGTAATCACTGCTTTTTCTCCACTTTCTATTGGACATATTTTTTGCGGAAAAAAGTATAATGTATTGGGATCAGGATACTAAGGTACCTCCTCGCAAAATTTTTGTAAAATCCATCCAGTAGTTTTTACGTGATGAGAACACAAATAAAAGCAGACAGAAGGAAATGACTTACTATTTAATTATATGTATAGATTGTGAACCTAATCTTACCCTGAGTGTTAATAAATAATCATAGTGATAGTGATGAATAAGTGCTCAAAATTTAAAAATAATTCTGAGGCGTAATTTTTTCTGCCGTTTTAATTTGTACTAAAAATGTTCATTTGTACCAACTACCACTGTGTACACATTTGACAATATTCAGTTGTGTATCTACATATGTACATATATATATATATGGGCATTTACTTCCTTTTTGTGCCTACAAGTGTTTGAATGCAGGATATATATTTGA
This sequence comes from Phasia obesa, assembly GCA_949628195.1. Taxonomy (NCBI): domain Eukaryota; kingdom Metazoa; phylum Arthropoda; class Insecta; order Diptera; family Tachinidae; genus Phasia; species Phasia obesa. Next base: position 172,996,128 of record OX451215.1, on the reverse strand, counting down.
AGTGACATTATAAGTATATTGCTTTTGTTATTGTTGTTGTTATTGGTCTATATTACCTGTACTTTCTATTTCCACTTTAAAAATACTTAAAAGAAATTTGTATTTCTTATTACATAAACACTTAAATACATACGAGTATTTGCTGTCTCCCTTTAACACTTAAAAATCTCAAAAACCTAAGTAAGGAAAATCATTACTTACACTTACTCACCCATACATATTTACAGTCGTACATAGATACACTTTAGCATAAACTCTCTCACCAATGATGTTTTTTTCTTTGTTTTTGATTTTGTAAGGATTCCTATGCTCGTTTCATTGATGAAAATTGACTTTTTATGTCGACTCCGAAGCATGAGACCAGAAACTATAAATAAAATTTAACCAGCAAATTTTCAACCTCTAAGCTCTTGTGTTAGTAGTGTAAGAAAGAGTATTGTATTGTATTGAGGTTGTATTTTTATTATTGTAGTTGTTGTTGTTCGTAGTGTTGTGCAGTAGTTTTAGTGTTTGTTGTTGGTAATACCGGCTTTTTTACCTACATCATATGAACTGACTTTTGCTGGATGGCTGGACGGCTGGATGGCTGGATGGCTGGCTGACTGGTTCACTGGATATAGATTTTAGTGTTTAAGTTTGTGTGTTTACTTTGACAAGTTTTTTTGCTTTATTTAGTATCTTAACTGGTCTCAAGGAATACAGTTCAAATGTGATACAGATCTTAACAAAATTTATATTTAATTTGCTTATTGGATTAACAATTTTCAAACGCGTTATTCTTTATTTTGCTCTAAGATCAAATAAAATTATAACAATTTAAAATAATTCATTCAAAATATTACAAAACTAAAGCTAATAAAAATTTGTTTCCAAAAAATACTATAATAAAGAGAAACAAATGCAAAAACGAGAATAAATAAAAGAATAAAAAAATATTTTAATAAGATTTTGAAAATATTTTATGTAAAAAAATAGAGATTTAAAAAAAAATAAATCAATTTTATGTTATAAAAAGTTTATGAGAGAAAACAATTAAAAAATGGGAATTCTTTTAAGCGACGGCGAAGTAAGTCTCAAGTTTGTATTAAAAATGTATTAATGTATTTATAATAACAATAAAACGATGATAAAATAAAGGGTAGCGCAAATTTTATCATCTAGTTTTGTGTTCGAATAACTTTTTTACTAAATAAAAAATTATTTGAAGTTATATTTAAATCCTATAGCGCTCCATTGCTTGTCGGTTTGTATGCTGTCTAATTCACAAATGTCAAATATGATTGATATACGACACCATTTGCAAAAATATAAGATCTGTCAATAGGGTGATTAATTTTGCCTCAACTTGTTCAACTTTATGGGTTATTAAAATTATAATAAAATTGAGAAGCATAAAAAAGCGGCTTAATTTTTACAGTGTTTACATCTCTAAAACAAAGTGTTATTTTTTGTTTGTTTTATCTTTTAAACCAAACAAATATGTCTGGTACTCTCTAAGGGCAGTAAGTGCCTAATTTTTAAGTTATTTGGAACGCTGAGTTTAAATGTGCCCTCGTTTTGTTACATTGATGCTGGTTTTCGAGATATTAAACAAGCTTTATCTCATTCCAATTGATGCAATTCATTGTAAAAAAACCCTGCTATATGCATACAATAGCTGCTACGAACTTGTATTTTATGGTAAGAATTTTGATAAAACAATGCTTTTGTTTTTTTTTACTGAAATCCATACCATAAAACGCAAGTATGGTACTGTTGTATGCAAATAGCAACATTTTTCACAATGAAGTATCTTTATTCACATAATTGCAAATAAAAAGGGTATATTAAAGAATAATGTTTGTATGACTTGAAGCTGATTAAAGGCCTCCTTGAATTTTCTGGTATCTAACATGCTTTTTTCCGAAATTTTTCACGACCATTTTTTTATGAATTTTTCTGAAATTTGTTAAAGAAATGTACGGATTGTTATTTTGTTTTTGACATACATACACACAAAAAATTGTTTGCACCTAACAAAGCTTTTAATTAGTTTCAGCTATAATTTTAATTAATTTTTTAATTAATACAATTATATATTTAATTAAGAAAGAACAAAATAAAATTCGAATAAAAAAAATAATTGAATTAATAAAACATTAAATTAAATTTTTATCTAAAACTAATTAAAACCATTAATAGGAGCAACAAATTTTTTCTGTGTATACGTAAATAATTTCTTCCAATGTTACATAATAAAATGATTTCTAATTTCTTTGTAAACGGTATTTAAATAGAAAACTGATTACAACTGAAACTACCTTGTAGATAGCAATGAAGAATGCTGTTGCGATCCAGAAAATGCATTTCATTCCGCTTTTGCCTTATTTTTCTTTATCTCTTTCACAGAAAAAAAAAACTGTGCACCAGTTAAAGGTTTTAATTAGTTTCAGACACAATTTTAATAAATGTTTTATTCAACTCAATTATATACTTAAATAAGAAAGAAAACTGGTCGTATTTAATTAATAATTGAAAGAATTAAATATTTCATTAAATTTGTATCTGAGGCCAATTAAAACCTCTAATTGGTGCACAAATCTATTTATAAAAATAGTTCAAATAAAATAAAATTATATAAATTAACTATTTTTTTGTAATGATATGTAGAGAAGGCTATGTCAATGTTGTCAATTCGTTTGACAAAAAAAAAATTATCAAAAATAAGATTTTACAGAAATTACTACATCTGAACCAGCCGCGACCCACAGGACTGATATAATATTATAAAATGTTTTTCTTCGAGAAAATTAAATCTATGCATATAATAAAATAGTAACTCATTTCCTGTCTGTCAGTCTGTCTTTCTGTGTGTGTTCGCCTCAAGTAAAAACTAGTGGATGGATTTTAACAATATTTTGTGAGGAGGAAACTTAGAGCATCCTGACTGCAATATAGGATACATTTTTCCGCGAAAATATCAAATTTCGAAAAGAAAGTGGAAAAAAGAAGTGAGCAACAAAAAAAGAAGTAGACAATTTCCGGTTTAAAGATACTACAGTTTCCGGTTTAAAAGTGAGATATTTTAAATACGGTTTCACAACAGATGGCGCTGTTTTAAAATACGTAATGACAAAATATGAAAAATACTTTAAGAAGGCACCTTTTTAGTTTTGAAAGTTAGATATTTTAAACACGGTTGCGCGTCAGATGGCGCTGTTTTAAAATACATAATGACAAAATATGAATTACTTTCTGTCAAATAGCCAATTTAAGAAAATTTGTATTTGTATTTTTACTTTGTGGATTTACATTGCTATTAAAATATTCTAAACACCTTTTACAGAGATTTACAATAATTTTTAGAAATTTAGAATTTTATATAAATTTTAGAAATTCTCCAGGGATGGGTACCTTTATATAAAGTAAATACTTATATGTGAAGCACTATAAGAGTCTTAAAATTTGGTGTAGATTAATTTCAAAGCAAAATCGAACAAAATTTAAATCAGAGTGGCACAAATCTTTCCCATATGTCATTTAGGATTAAGCAAATAGTTAGCAAAAATACCAATTAAGCCTTTTCGTCAATACTTTGGCATCTTTAATCTTTAGACTATCGAATTATGATTGCCTAAATCATCTTTTCTAAACGAAGGTGTGTTTATACGGCCATATTAAAAAAAAAATATTTTTCTACACATTTTGTATGGAAATTTGTTTTATAAAAATCGGCATAATTTGTTATGAATATGACCGAGAATAAATAAATTGCTTGTAGAAAACAGTTTTTCTTAAAAAATATTTATTACAAATTTTTTTCTTCGAAATGTATTTGATTCGATATATGTATGTATTTCTCAGTAAATCTAAATTAAAACATAAACTTATTTTTTCATCTTATAATCCAATATATAATAATATTTATTCATTGACTTCAATACAAATTCGACAAATGTTAAACCCTTGAAAATTGTTTTGTTCATTGAAAGTTTTGTATATTTTTAATACAATCTTATCCATTAATATAAAAACGATGATGTATGAAATTAAAGCGTAAAATGTATTTAAATAAAAATTGCACGCAGCAAACAAAAACAGATTGCCCCCCCATATAATTACAATGGAAGAAAATAATAATTAACATTTTCTCTGAAAAGTGTAGAAATATTTTAGAGTGTCAGTTAAAAAATGGAAAATATAATTTTTATTGTTTTATTTTTAAATTGCTGTATTCAATGAAGATTTTCTTATATTTATGACATCATAGATCAAGCTTCTATGCAAACTATTATACCATAGAAAAGTAATGTTTGAAGATTTTTTTATATACTTCCTGCTACTTAATGTATATTTCAGTCAAGCCGTAAAAACTTAGTCACATCTAAAAAAAAACCCTTCGCCAAAAATTCATTTATTTTTGAAAAGTTAAAGTTAGATTGTTTTTGAATTATCGCTTTTAGTTTAAGAGATAACTGGGTTGAACAAATATATTATGATAAAGAATTTTTAAAGCTTATTTAGAACGCTTAATTTTACCAAATAATCTTTCCAGTAAGCTTGTCACGTGTAACAACATTAAAGAGTGCCTTTTTTTTAGCTAAATGAGAACTTAAAATATTTACAAAAATATTTACAGAAAAAAAAATTTTGCATCAAAAAATCCTTTAGTTAGTTAGTCGATAGACTCATTAGTAGAGCGCTTTTTTGAAAATATTAACTTTAAATAAAATTTAAATTAATTTCTTATTAATTCAATTATTTATTTAATTTAAATATTATTTTATTCATTCTTAATTAAATATATAATTGAGCGAATTAAAAAATAAACTAAATTTAATAAAATAATTAGAAAAAAAATTTTTTCTGTGTTGGAATGAATTTTTTTTTTATTAATCTGGTAGATAATTTTTCAAATATGATTTCCGTATATGTGCCGAATTACACTATGCAACTTTTGTTGCTGCAACCTATCTCGTTTCTTCGTCAATATTGCATTTGTGTTTATATCGTTCAATTTTTAGTGCAGCAATATGTATGGATGTATATGTACATTTGATTACATTTGAAACTTCAATATTAAAATGGGAGGATAAAACGAATATTAAGAGTACACGCATTTGTGTATCCTTTTTAATCCCTCTCTCTACTCTCGCCTACTAATGGAAAGTTGCAGCAACAAAAGTTGGATATTGTAATACGGCACTATGCTCCATTCGATCAGTCTAATTTTTGACTACCTCTTTCAAAAAAATTTGGCTGTATGACGTCAATGGTGGCTTAAATATTGTTCTAGCATTAAACGATTCATGATGACTTGCCTTATTGAACAGAAATGTTCATTGTCAGCTGTATAGCTGGCAAATAATCTATAGTACTATCGATACTTTCGATAGTTCTGTTTTCATTGGAGTGTGATTGTTTTTTTTTTTTTTTCTATAGCAAAAATTCGATACAGTACTAAGTAGATTTATAGCACAAAGCTATTCAGATGTTGTTTATAAAATTATGTACCTTACGTTATATTTTGTATAACTACAACTTTGACAGTATCCGAAAGAATGATAAGCAAATCAGAGACCATTATTAGAGATAGAAGATGTAGCTTAAAAAAAAAATATGTTAATAGTAACGCAGAAATTCTAGTGAGGGAAGAAATGGAACCTACTAGCCCCAGACTGATATACTATCACACTAACTACTTGCCCACCAGTGCACCCGATAAGTTATTGGTTATTTCGATAATTATAAATAAAACTATTTTTATGAATAAAATTATTGGAGAGACTACTACTCAATTTCGATATAGTATTTTCAATAAAAATATGTTCATATATTATATTAAAAATGTCTCATCATTAGATTTTTATTTTTTAATAAAAAAAATATCAAACCAAATTATTTTCATGATATATAAAAAATTTTATTTACTAATTCATATCATTAAATTAAATTAAATTAAATTAAATTAAATTAAATTAAATTAAATTAAATTAAATTAAATTAAATTAAATTCGATACTATCGAAAATGTCGATTGTTTTTTAACTAACTATCGAATATGATGACTATCGATAGTTTACCAGCTCTACTCAGCTGTCAAACCGTTGTTATCGATATCAATAGTTTTAATACAGCTGAAAAACACCCAATACATACGTCATTTTTTTTTATCCCATAAAGGTGGGATCACACGATTGCCGCAAATGCAACAATTTGGCCCAATTTTTATTGTGCAAAATTGCCGCATAATAATAAAGTTGTACCAATCATATTCTGTTGATTGCCGCAAAACGTCGAAAAACAATTGAGCAACAATAATTGCCGCAGCCCAGTCACACGGTTTTGTATTGTAATTATGAAAATCAGCTGAGCGAACTTGAAAAATTGTGTTTTGTTTAGTGCATAAAAATTGTTTGTTTTTTAAAGCGAAAAAAATTTGCATCAGCATATGTAAATCAAATATAAAAAAAAAAATAGAGCAACTGATGGCTCATATGAGAAGACCTGAAAAGAATTTGGAGAAATATATAGCCAGAAGATTAAAAAATGTTATAAGAATTTACAAATTTTATTTGTATGAATGTCGAAACCTTCAAAGATTTATTGGAACTGGTGTTACCATATACATATTCGTAAACAGGACACAAACATGCGCATGGCTATTCCAGCTCTTGAACGCTTAGCATAAAAGTGAGAATATAATAAAAAAAATTATTTATAATATGAATATTTCATAAAAAATTATGAAATAATCATTATTTCAAATTATTATTATTTGTGCTTACAAAAGAAACATGACCATATACCACAAACAAGTTATTTAAAAAATGTAAATTGCCGCGTATTGGTAACGTCTATTGCAGCACAGGAACACAATAAATATTGACGCGTTTTTATCATTTCTATTGCCGCATGATTGCCAATTTCCCAGTCATACGATTGTCGCACCAGAGTTGCATTTTATTGGGCAAAACTGGCACAATATTGGCCTCGATTGCCGCATGTGCTAATTTATTGTAAAATCACACGATTGGCGCGTACTATAAGGCAATATTTGGTGCATTGCGGCAATCGTGTGATCCCACCTTAAGGATTACTTTGAAAATATGGAATTGGTTGATGTTTCAGAAAAAGTTTGATTTTATTATATAACAAATAGTGCGGCGTTGTCAGCGGTCTCTGAGTAATTACGCAGGATGTTGCCAAATAGGTTTTATATAAAATTATATTATTATAGAGTTCTACGAATAGTATATAGAATTTTACGTTTACAAAAAGTTCTCAGTATTATTAAAGCGATAAAACTGCGAACTTTTACTTTTTTATTTTTATTATCTCTAGGAAAAGAAATATCTTTACAGAAAAAATGTATTCTATATTTGAAACGAGGTACCAGGTATTGTACCTTCCCACAAAATTTTATTAAAATGCATCTAGTAGTTTTTACGTGATGCGAACACAGACAGACAGTCAGATAAAAATTGCAAAAATTGGTGTTTGGTATTCCATATCGATTATTTACTGCACCAGCAGAAAAATTTTCAAAAAATATTTCATGTAAAAAAACGGTCCTATTACAGTTTTATTATATGTTCGGATGGGTGTAATCTTATTTTTGCAAAATATACTTTTATAAAAAATACGGGAATTTTTTAAATATACATAAGTCTTAGAAATTTCTGAATTAAGCTACATTACGAAAAGTTTTGTACCTATAGTTAATAAAGCCCAATTTTGCTATTGGAAAAAATATTCTTCTGGGCCTTTGATCTTTAAATCGACGTTTTTCAAGCATTTGTCAAAGTATAAAATTAATATCTTTATTCATTTAAATATTCTTAAGCTCATTGAGTATAACAGTCTTCTTTAAATCCTTATAAAAACCCTATAATTAGTGAATATAACGCATGTGCGAGGAGCAAAATAATTTAAACTTTTCTTTTGTTTCATCACTTTTATTTTTCAACACTTACAATTAAATATTTCAAGTCGTCATTGAACTACTTAAGACTTCATTAACTTATAATCAATATAACAGTCAATCAATCAATTAATCAATCAATCAATTAACATAAGTAATTACAAAAAGGAAATTGCGTAAAATATAGTAATTAAAAAGTTGTACAGCATATATATAGATAAAACAAAAACAAATACATATGTATGTAATTTAAATAAATTTAAAAAAAAATAAGATTTGAAAATCATTAGAATACACTTACACTTGAAAATATTCGTCTTAATGGTTTAAGCAAAATCGATTAAATTTCATAATTTTTTAAGCGCTCTGCTCTGATTAGTAAGAATTTTCTGTAAGCTTTGATAAAAATTCCATTTTTGAAGAAATCTCGATTTTTGAAAAATTTAAGGAGATAAAATAAAAATATCGATTTGTTGCAAAATCTTGATTTTTTTAAGGATTTTTAGTGAAATCTTTCTTATTTAATTTTAGAATTCTAGCAGTAATATTCAGTATTCAGTATTTAATCTTATATTTGGTAACATCATTTGTATCATAACAATTATTGTATTATAAAAAATTACTCAAATAAATTTGGTACTAACACATTAATAACACAGACAAATTTTTTTGAACCAATTAAGAGTTTTAATTAAATAGTTAAAGTTCAAATAATTTTTTAATTGATTCAAATATATATTTGTTCAAAAGAGAATAAAAAATCCTAAATAAACAAATAATTAAATCAATTAATTATTTAATTAAATTTTAATCTGGGACCAATTAAAAAATTTAATTGGTGAAAATATTGTTTTCTGTGAAAGTAAAAAATTTAATTATTTTTTATATTTTTTTGCTCATTTCATAGTTTTTGGTAAGGTTTTCTTCCATTTTTTTGAGATTTTTATACTACAATATTTTGATTTAAATTTTAAATTTAATATTTGAGTTTTTGGTGAATTTTCTGGTTTTCATTTGTTATTTTTTTTTTATTTTTTAATAATAAGTACTCATAACTTAAGACTAAATTAAAAAGTAACCTATAAAAAGATAATAATAAAAAGCCAGTGCTACACAGAAAAAAATTTTTAAGTTTAAAATTAAAGTTCAATTAATTTTTTAATTGATTCAAATTTATATTTGTTTAAAACAAAATAAAAAATCTTTATTTAAACAACTAATTGAATTAATTATTTAAACTTTAACCTAAAACCAATTAAAAATTTTAATTGGTGAAAAAATTGTTTGCTGTATAAAAAAAAATTTCATGATTGATAATTTCTCTGTCATATTCCTCCTTCTTAGTCTAATGTAATCAGTCAGGATGTTGCAGGCCAACGGATTTGTATTATTTATTTATTTTCCAAAATTATGTCTTAATTTCAAACCTTTTCAGTTCATTTTTTTTTTTTTTTGAAACTCCGATTTATGGAAAAATTTTGAATTTAAGATGAACTTCTGATCTTTTTTTGTTTTGTTAATTTTTAGTCAAATTTATCTTTTTTATTGGAATGCGATTTTGAAAAAAAACAATTATTTTTTTGTGAAACTTTAGATAAAATATGATTTAAGGCAAACATTTTTGTTGTTAAATAAATTTTTCTAACTGATCATATTTTTTTAATTTTTTTTAATACCTATCGCTACATTAATGCAAAATAGTCATATTTCAAAAAATCAGACTTGGTATAATGCTGTTAAAGTTTTTAAAATGATGTTTGCTGTGATCAAATTATAGTTATTTAAAACAATACTTTGGTCACGATAAACAAGTTTTTTGTTAACAGTTAATCATTCAATGGTTATACGCACCAAAAAAGTAAGATGGTTGATTTGAAACATATTAAAAGTCAAACCAAATTATTTTTAATATTTAAAAATTATAACCATAATATATTATTTTTAAACATAGTATGTTAAGTTTGACTAAAAATAAACAAAAAATGTTTGGTTTCAAAAATACATATTTTGGTTTTGACATTCTTTCAGTTTAGAAATATGTGTGTAAGCTATCGGTTCATCTAAAACCGTAAAAACATTAAATACATATTTGTTGTCAACAAATAAATTTGTGTTTTATTATAAATGATAGTTTTAAATTAATAATATCAAACACATAAAAAGGTAAGTCTAAATGGAAATATTCGTGTATTTGGTTTTTGTTATTTATAAATATATTCATACGTTGTCACATATAACCATTTACATGTTTCAAATTATATTATAGTATGTTTATTTTACAAACATAACTATGGTTGTATTTTACAATGTTATTTTAATTTTCCAACGACAACAATATTATTTTTATATATAACCATATAATTCAACCATAACATGTTGCTCTTAGATTATGGTTACCTAAACCATGTTTTTTCTTTGCGTGTAGTTGGAGTTACGTTTTGAGAATTTATTTTACAGATATAGAAAGCAACACTTTTTCTTCAATAAAATTTAAAATTTTAAATTTTTTTTTAATTACTGTGTTGCATTTAATTCTAAACTGCTCATTATGGTGGACTTTTAGTGAGAAGCTGTCAAGTAAGTGGTTGGTTTTATACTGACATCGGTATCTATGCTGACATCAGGCATACATTACGCGGCTTATGTTGTTGGGTACTTCAATTTTTACTGCTGAATCAATTCTTTCGAATGCCATGGGAGAATCCTATATTTAAGAGAAATTTTGTGACTTTCGCACTTATATTAAATTTTGTGCTATCACTAGACTTTACTCTCGTCTGTAGTTATTTGAGAATGTAGACTGGTAACTGCCGATCTTCTTTTTATCACAAAGTCTTTTTTAACACTTGTGTATTGCGAAGGAGCCCCATAACATCTAAATTTAATATATGTTAACCATAATATGTTATATATATAACCATAATATATTATATATATAATATATTATATATATAATATAACCATAATATATTATATATATAATATATTATGGTTATAAATACAATACTATTTTGGAACACTGATACAACTTTGGTTGTGATTTGAAAATTATATAGTTCAAAAGAACAATGTTGAATTTTTTGGGTGTAGTAACCTTTAAATGATTTAAAAGTATCAAAAACTTGTTTATCGTGACCATAGTAATGATTGAAACAACTATAAGATGTTCAACGCAACTACATATTGTTGCAGAGAACATATAACGGTTCTTGTGACCGTATCATAACCATGTTTTTTCTCTGCATGTATATTTCACTTGTTTATTATTAAATTCTCTTTTAGTCAAAACCAATTTATATACATATATAAGAATATTAAAATAATATTCGATTACCTAAACCTTTTTTCACAAGCTACTACATATTAGTAAAATCGATCCAAATTCATTAAATTATCAAATATATTATATTTGAGAGCGCTATACATTGTGTAAATTTGCCAAACTTCTTCAAGAATATATTTTTTTTTTGAGTAGATATAAAAATGCCGTCGGCATTATGTTCATACCAATCTTAAAATTTATAATTAGCGGTAAAAACGTTTTGATCGCATTTCATGTTATTCATACATTTTTTTAAACAAGTTTTCAGGACGTTAATTTAAAGGTATTTCAATTATGAACCAAAATATGTAAATATATTTTCGATACAGTTTTAATTCTTCTACTTTATATTAAATCTCAATGCAATTCGATCACACACTTATTTATATTTTAACGCCACACATTTTCTTAACAAGCTGAAATTATTTTTTCTTTTCTTAACAAAATCCATTTTTTCACATTGTCGGCCCAATTCAAAAGCATTTTTAGGCAACATTAACTCAAAACAAAAATCTTGTCATCAAACTAATAAAGGTGGACGAATGATGACAAAAAAAAAACACAAATATAAAAGGATTTAAAACCCGCAAAGCCAGCCAAAGATTAAAGAAACAGAAAGAAAAAAAAACAAACTCATAAAAGAAATTAAATAAACAGCAATAAAAAATTAATTTAAATCTTTGAAGGCATCTTGGGGAAAAAAGGTTCACGTTTTCAATAATAATTTGTCATCAGTATATGGCCAATGTAGCGGTTTTTACAAATTTTTTCCTGGATTTAGTATGTAAAATGTTAAATTTCTGTCATTCGGTCATCATTTATTTAGTGTAATATTTGTTATGGATCATTTTGATATTAAATGAGTTTAAAAAAATTATAACAGAAATGCTTATATTAGGATATGTACGCTTTTCAATGATAAGGTCTATTTTCATCTTTACGGAAATCTTAGCAAGCAAATTTGTTGGATTTCATTCAGTGAAAATCCACATAAAATCAAGAAAACGTTGCAGACCAAAAACTTTCTGAATGGTTCCATATTTATTAAAAAATTTTGGTGTATGCAACTCCACAACTTTACCATTGCTCATGGAAACAGATATTGTTATGGATATATTACATAAAGAGTAAAAGTTTAAAATATATTCAAATCGAAAAATTAATTATTTTCGGTTTGGGATGTAAGTAAACTACCTCTTGACCCTTCCCAATTATGTCCAAAAACTAAATAGCTCTTCATCTCCATGTAACAATCATCGCGACATCATCGCGAAGTAGGTAAAATGGATTTAGGAGACCTCAGAATGTATAAATCCGTTTAAATCCCGACATCGATACTTTACCTATTTTACGATTCCGTTATTTCTTTCGAAACTGGCTATCTGGTGGGTAAAAAGGGTAAAAACAGAATATTTATATTTTTTGATATTTTAAGTGGGCGTGGCACATCACATATAAAGTAAATATTTATGATCTTGTAACTCGGGAACTATAATAGATAGAATCTTGAAATTTTGTACGACTACATATGTAGATGAGCAAGACACTGGCTGTTTTTCAACAGTGAACGTGAGACCTCCCATAAAAAAGTGAAAAATTATATAGGTGTACCTAAAAGGCGTAGTCAAGCAAACAACTGTATTGGAATGGTGGGCGTGGTATCTACTACACAAAGTAAAAAATTATCATCCTGAACCTAGGCAACTAAATTAGGTAGAATCTTTAATTAAAGATTTATGGTATATGACGAGGGACAGTTACTCTCCAAAATTATAAAATGTCTAGAGAACTTTAATAAATTTTACATAGACTATTTTCAAATGTTTATTATGTATACTTTTTAAAAGGGGGTTTGTGAAGCACACCCCATAATATGCGGAACGAGTACCAGTACGTTTATGTGGTATGGTATTACTCAAGGTTTTCTTGAAGAACGAGCTTTTGAAGAAAGGCACATTTCAGATCATCCACACTATAATTCTTCCTAAAACGTTGAGAGATACTTGCACATTTAAGTACTTCGTGAGTAGAAAAAACAAAGCTCATAAGACGCCCATTTTAATATTTGTTTGGATTCATGTTTGTTCAAGGCACACGAGTAACGATGTGTGGACAATAAAAAACAGCGAAGACCAGCGAGCTAAATGCAATAAGCTTGCAGAATTTCCATAAGCAATTTTGAATAATTATAAGTAAATGTTGAACATATTAACAATGAACTTGGGCGAGTTCAAGCAGTTTTATTCTTTGAGTGCAACATGAACACAGTTCGAGTGTACAAACAAAACACACAGAATATTATAACAACATTACTTACTTATATTTATTTTAAGGTCGGTCTTAAATTCTTAAGAAATACAAAAAACAAAAAAACACTAGTGCAAGCAAAATTCACTAAGCCTTATCCAAAATTGTATACAACTACTAAACAAAACACACTGAGTGTTTGAAACATGAAAGGAGTAAATACGGTGCTCACTAGTATAGAAAGTTCGTTTTACTGTGTCAGCTCATTACGTTTATGATACGAACAGAGGATTGCTCACTAAGAGTTTGTGTTCGAGTATGACCACTTGCTCATGAGCTTATGAGCACACCCATTAGATGAGCTTGCTCATAACCATAGAAGTTTACAAATGCAACGCCTGGAAAAATAAATTAGTTTGAAATCTATATATATAATAAAATAGTAACTTATTTCCATCTGTCTGTCTGTTCTTCATTTGTGTTCGCATCACGTAAAAACCACTGGATAGATTTTAAAAATATTTTGTGAGGAGGTACCTTAGCATCCTGATTCCAATCTAGGGTACTTTTTTTATCTCATTTCCAAGAGAAAGTGAAGAAAAAGCAGTGAAAAACGCCATTTTCGGCTTAGAAGTACTGATATTTTCGGTTTAAAACTGGGATACTTTAAACACTATTGCGTATCATTAGCCCCAAATTGAATAAAATTTTTATTTGATTTGTATTTTTACTTTGTGGAATTACAACGTTATTAAAATATATTAAATACCTTTTACAGAGTATTACAATAACTTTTAGAATTTTTTATAATTTTAGTATTTTATCTAGGTATGGGTACCTTTATATAGTAAATACATAAACCATAACTGAAGCACTATAAAAGTAATAGTCCTACAATTGGTATGGAATACTTTCAAAGCAAAATCTATCAAAATATTGTCAGGACGACCACTACGTCACGGGCACAGCTAGTAATGTAATAAAATTCATATTATTTAAGCGATTTTTTTTTTAACAGAACCACACTGCCAACACTGTCTTTCTTTGACACTGACCGTAAACAGTGTGATCTCTTCAAAGAGTAATGGATACAAAAACAAACACACAAAAAAATATTGAGACAGATACCACAACAGACAGACGACTCACTTGATTTTAAATACAGGATATTTTGTTTCAATACTTTACAAAAACCATAAAAAGAAGACTTGAAAAAAAAACAAACCATCATAATAACATTTTTTTTATAAACACTTGAGTGTTAAAGGAAATAAAACGTTAAGTGGTTTAAAATTAAAAAAAAGACAAACAACAAAAATATGACTTACTAACTGAAGTTGAAAAAAAGATACACATAAATAAAAATGATCATTATAAATTATTACTACTTGAGAAAAGTAGTCAGCTGGGCTGTGTGGAGTAAGATACTTTTAACAGGATCTTTGTTGCATTGCGTTGCATTGCAGTTGAGTAAAAGGCGTCATTAAGTATGATTTTATACTACAAACAAATAAACAATAATCAAGATGATCATAATTCACATACCCGCCGTAAGTAATAATGGAAAAGATTGTTATGATTATGAGAGTAGAATAGAGGGACAAAGGTATAAATTTCGGAACATTGAGAAAAGTTAGGGAAATATTTGTATGTAATGTAAAATTATTTTGTATTAATCAAAGGGTTTTATTAGGTTCAAATACAAATATTAATTATTTTTTAATTGATTTATTTGTTTAATTAATTAGAATATTTGTTTACTCTTCCCTTAATAAGTATATTTAATTGCTTCAATTAAAAAAATAATTAAATTTGTATTTTAAATTAATTAAAACCTTGAATTGACGCAGACATTTTCTGAGATTTAACTTGGCTATTGAGCAAAAAATACTGCATCGCTGAATGCAGGTTTGTAAGGGAATGAGGATTGATTGATTGCTTACAAACCTGCTTATATATGTCATGATATTTATTCGCGTTTTCTCAGTACCGATTATTTCTGCGCAGTATATATGTCCTCAATTCATGCCTTATTATGTTCGTAATTCATCGTAACTCATCGTAAATTTAGTATGCACTACCGTAAGGGTAAATGTCAAAATTATTTTTTTACATACTTAGGGTTCCATACAACCTTTAGTATACAACTTTAAAAGTACAAGTTTTAATTTTGTCACGTCTTATAGGGCACCCTTTAATTATTATATAATAGAGCATAGTACTAAATACCCTGGGTAAATATCAGGTGTCTACCTATAATGTTTAGAAGAGGAGGCTAAATTCCTAAAATTCGTGACATTTTGGTCACACTCTTTCACTTTTTTAATTTTATTTTCGTTTTCTGTTGTTATACAATAAATATTGTAGAATATAATCTGTGTAAGTGTTAGCATATTGTTGTTCAAATATAAGATCAGAGAAATACCTTTTAAGTTTTGGTTTTTCTTCTTGTTATAGAGTATAAATTATACATACTTTGTGTAGAAAGTGTCTACTAATTTCGGTTAGAAAATAAGGCTACGTACATGCAGCTGCGATCAGAAAAATAGCACCAAGCTTTAGAAAATATGTCTCCGATACATATTTTCCTATAGGTTAAATTGATATATTTCGAAATTTGTCATAAGACGCTTAGGAAACTGTATAACTACATAAAGTAAAAAATTTTGAAATTTATACTTAAAATTTAAAAAAAATTGAAAAACAATCAGTCAAAACAATAGCACTTCACTTTAATTTTTACTAATAATAAACACTAAATTAAGAACAAATTAAAAAGAATTATAAATGACCCATTTATTACATTGAGCATGATTTGTATATTCGAATTAATACCTTGTTGCTTGTTCTTTATTTGTTATAACGTCTGCACAACGTTTAGGAATTGAATGTACAAGAATTTGGCATCTTTCCTTTGGAATTTTATTCCAGTTTTGCTGGACAGCTGTCCAAATGCAGCACGCATTGTTATTTAGATGCATTTGAGACACTTCCTTTTTGATATCTGTTCATAAATTCTCAATTGTATTGAGGTCTGGGCTCTGAGCGAGCCATTTCAACGCATTGACTTTATTGTCCCGAAATCACTTTGTCACAAGCTTGCTTGTGTGCTTCGGGTCCTTATCTTTCTGGATGACCCACACCAATCGCATTTCTTTAGAATCATAATGGAGCGTTACTTCCCGAGTATACCAACATAAATCCTTTTATTCATTGTGGTTTTGACCCAATCTATAGGTCCTACACCATAGTAAGAAAAACTACCCCATACCATTATCCATTATCCAAATTTTGGGTTGCATTCTGTGTTAGGGGTCTTTTTACGTAGAGACGTGATAGATTGCTTCCAAATAATACACATTTTGAACTCATATACCATTTATTTTTTCATTGGAATGAAACTACATCTGTCGTTGGTGCTATTTTTGACCGGCACTGTATGTTTGTACGTAAATTTGTGTCACTTTCGCAAAACCCTTTATTATTATTTTTATATTTTGTATTTTTATTTTTATTAAAAATAATTAACGACCTAAAGCTTGAAAAGAAAAATAAAATAAAAATTATTAAAAAGGTCAAATAAACTATATTAAAATTATTTTTATATTTTATTTTTAAAGCGGACATAATTTTACACACTCTGTATAGATGTACGTTTCAAAAATGTAAGTCATATTTGCGATAATCGCATCACTTTCGGAACACCCTTTACATTTTTGGTGATTTTTGTTATAGCAACCATGGTAATACACTTTCATTGAATATATCAAGTGTCTACTTATTACGAATCAAAAATAAACCCACATACGTGAATAACATATCTGTGTCGGAACATCCTTTAATTTTTAGTAATAGTTATAGCGACCGTGGCAACACATCTTCTGTAAAAATTTTAAGAGTCTACGTATTACGGTTCAAAAATAGAGCATATATGTGCAAATCATGTTACTGTCGGAACACCCTTTAATTATTGTTATTTGTTATAGTGGCCATAATAATCTATATAATTAAAAGGCAAACACGTTTTTTGTAATCCCTTTTACGTCCGTAATACTGCACCGATATTGGAAAGACTTATATGGTTTTAAAGCTTTTTCTTCACAGATGTGCACAATCTTAATTTTATTTAAATCGGTTCGGTACTTTAGGAGCAATACTTCTATAAAGTTCTTACTAACACCAATAACCAAATATGTATGTATGTACATGTTGTTCTCTTAGCTGCAAGTCGAAAACACAAGTAAATTTTAAGAGAAACACGTGCGATTTCTTTTTTAAGCATGGCCATATTTTTTTTTTAACTTATAAGGCCGTTCGCATCATTGGCGCATTTTACGTCGAGATCTTAAATTGAAATCATACAAAATACAGCTTGAGCAACAACTCAAGCCGCTCGACCTTCCCAAGCGACATCGCTTCGCTCTGTGAGCTCTTGTTTAGCGATGAGGCCCATTTCTGGCTCAATGGGTATGTAAACAAACAAAATTGCCGCATTTGGGACGAAGAGCAACCTAAGGGGATGCAAGAGCTGCCATTTCATCCAGCAAAAACAACGGTTTGGTGTGGTTTGGTTTGGCCACCAAGATCGTGTGATATCACACCGTTAGACTTTTTCCTGTGGGGATATGTAAAGTCTAAAGTTTATGCGGACAAACCCGCTTCGATTTAGACCTTTGAGGAAAACATCACGCGTGTCATTCGCCAGTCACCAGTCGAAATGCTCGATCGAGTCATCGAAAATTGGACTCAACGGATGGACCATCTGCGACGTAGCAACGGCCAACATTTGATAGATATAATCTTCAAAATGGATCACGCGTTATTACAAATAAAATAAGTCATAAAATCAATGCACAAATGATTTGATTTTATGCACAATTAAGTGAAGGTATCTAATCTTAAAACTGTGTAATTGTGTTAAAATAACTAAAATATTTTTTTTCCTCAATCTTCTCTTGTTTCATTTGTGTAAATTGGATGTGAATTCTTGATTAACCGACTAATATTTGCCACGCCCCTTAAAAAATATCTAGCCGTTACATTAATTGTTGTTGGTTATTTATTTCCTATTTATATTCACATTTAAAGAATAAATAAACTTTTGGAGGCATTTCGAAAAACAATTTAAGGAAGAGGTACTCTGGAGGCTTACTTACAACTTCGCCTTTGGGGAGAGGGGCGACCGTCCACAAAAACTTCTAATTTGCATCTATGAAATTTTATTAAGATGTTTTTAGTTTAGAGTTGTTTTTGTTAGTTTATTAAAGTGAGCAATCTTTTTAGTTCAGATCACTTCACTGAACTGGTCGGTCTCTTAGTTCTTTTAGTTCATTTACTCGGTATGTAATATTAAGCAAGCCACGGACGTTAGAACCGTCGTACCAACTTGATTAGGTTGTACGTGAGTTGTACACCCCCTTATTCATTTGCTAACAACCATACATGGGACTAATTAATTAGATTGAGTAATTAAATGACAATTTCATTAGCATTGAATTTTAAATAATGCTAATAATTTTTTTTTTCATTACCATTGTTTTAATTAATGGTAATGGTTTTTAATCATAAAAGTTTCATTAATAATTATTTCAAAAAATAAAATCATTACTATTAATCAATGATTAAATTATAAAAAAGCATTATCATTATTGGCCACATTTGCAATCAAATTTTTTGTAGTGATGTTTTTAAAGAAGTCCCACCTCCATTCTCTGCTCTCCTATTATCGGCATTTTTTCATATAAAAAAACAAAAATCAGACGAAGAATAAAAAAAACCTTTTTAGAATAAAATTTTTAACTCGTTGGAGATTTCATAGTACAGATTTTCAAAATTAAAGTGAATGTAAACTTATTAAAACCTACAGCAATAATAAATTTGAGTTTAATGATTTTTTCATCAATTATAATTAGTAATTATACAATTTCATTGCATTTCCATTACCATTAGTAAAAACAATTGCAATTAAAAATAAATCAGTAGCATGAAATGGTGGTTAAAATTTTTTTCATTGTAATTATTTGAAATAATGCCAATGAAAAAATCCCAAGTATGCTACCAACATGTCTTAACAAACACACTACATAAAATCTTATGCGGCAGGTTCCAAAACGGTGCGAAATCAAAACTTTTTTATCTTTCGTACAACCGACACACAACTTTAATACAACAAGCCCAAAAAGTCAAACTTCATATAAAAAAAAAACATTATTTTTAATACTGGTTTTTATATGAAGTTTGACTTTTTGGGCTTGTTGTATTAAAGTTGTGTGTCGGTTGTACGAAAGATAAAAAAGTTTTGATTTCACACCGTTTTGGAACCTGCCGCATAAGATTTTATGTAGTGTGTTTGTGTTTAGTAATGTTGTGACCACCTTGCATATAATAAATTAATGATATTAGAATTATCGGCATTGATGCTGTATAATATATGAAATAATGAGCTGAAGTGAACTAATGAGCTGCAGTGAACGAATGAGCTGAACTGAACTAAGGAGTTGACTGAACTAGTGAGCTGAACTGAACTTATGTTCTGAACTAAACTAAGGAACTGAACTTAGCTAAGGAGCTGAATTTAACTAAGAAGTTGAACTGAACTAAGGAGCTGATATGAGCTCAGTGTGGTGATCAGCTCACTTAAGTCAGTTAAATGATTGATTCAACTGAACTAGTTCGTTCATGAACTACACAGCTCTACTATATTTATATTTATATTTCTATATTTTCAAAATAAAAAGTTTTTAAACCACTGTGCATTAGTTTTAAAAAGTATTCTATCATTGAAGAGTTCTGTAATTAGTGTCTAAATCGGTAAAATTGTATATGTTCGGGTTATTACCTCTATTTTCTGTTGAAATTGAGATACATATGTGTTTTTACGGGGAAAAGAACCTCTTCACAAAATTTTATTAAAATTTATTCAGTAGCTTTTGCGTCAAGCGAACGCGATAGACAGATAGACGGAGACAACAATTAAAAAGTTTCGTGTTTTGCATTCCATATCGATTACTATCTGCACCAGAAACAAAATTTTTATAAAATATTTCATAGATAGATGTATAGATATATATTACAAAGGTTTAAGCTTCTTTTCACAAGTAGCATCGCTGCTTTAAGACAAATCATAGAATATTTCTTTGTTAACATAGAGCGGATATTACGTATACGATTTCTTTGTTACATTATTACCGCTCATTCACTTTTTCCAATTCATTTTACACACATTGTTACAAAAATGCGCGTTTTATAATTAAATGCAATTTCGAGTGGATCAATTTGTCTGTTGTGTTCAGCTTTGACTTTATTTATGGCATCAGGAAGATGTGATATCCAGCAGCAGACAACATGAAAAAAAAAAAAAGAAACGCACACATTTAGCAAAAAGAAAAGAAAAAATATCAAACAAAACCCATATATTTTATGCAAAAAATTAAAGAAAAAACCTTTTATTCATGAAGGAAGTGAAGCGATTTATGTGATCAATGCTTAACTGTGACTGAAACTTGGTTTGATGTTTTAAGACGAAGAGGGGATATTTTGATATTTTATTAAGCTCAATTTGTTAATGACTCACATTTGCTGTTAAGGTGAATTATAAAAGATTTATTACAGAAATAGAAATACTAAAAATCAAGTATAGATTGATATCGTTAGGGTTATTTATTACTTTGAATATTAATCTATTTCAAAAATGTCCTCCTATGTTTTATACATTTAAATATTTAATTCTATATTGAAAAGTGCATTGACATTATTTTGAAAAATTGTCAGTTTATTTGTTAACTTTGTCACGATAATGATAAGAATAATTATTTTTATTTTTAACTTTTTGAGACATTTTATAATTTTTATCATGTTTATTTGAATTTTATTTATTTTGTGGCATAACACTTTTGCAAATCACGTGGGACTAAAAGTACTTAATTTAAACAAATCTTATTGCTAATATATCTTATTACTAATATATAGTTCATGAACTTCATATGTGATCAATATTAAGGTCGGAACCTAACTATGTTGGCTCTTATCCGACGTTGGTCTTAATACCGAGTGAAAAAAAGTGTAGACTTGCACCCCCATTGTGTAGTACACCATACGATACTTGTGTAAAAACACCTAATATCGTATTCGGGTGTACCACACACTCACAATGAGTAGCAATTTATAGAACATGCCAAGCTCGAACCCTTGTTCTAACCACTTGTTAAGGGTTTTGGAGACTATCCAAACTCCTTTCTGTTGAGAGTGCACCATCACTGCATACAACGATCAAAACCGAAACCACCACATGAACCCCCGAAGGGGGGCCTCGAAAAGGGCCCATATTTAAACGGACCTGTTCTTTCAGGAACCCTGACGTCTGGTGCCCAAATTTTTTCCGAAGGCACTTTATCAAATCTTTTGAAAATACTCCAGTGACAGTTTGTACCCCGGGGGGATACATATGTACATATATAAGAGTGTCACTCGTTCTCACAATTAACCGTAAACGCAATCGTATGATAAATTTTAAGGAGAATTTCGTGGCTTCTTTTTGTAGCTGTGTGTACCAGACTAACGTAAATAAGCGAGCAAGGCGTAACGCCGTCTAAGTTAACTTGTACAAACTTAAATAAAAGCGAAATGTTCTATAATGAACAGTAATGTTAGCTTATTTTGTTTTGTTTAATAAAATCTAATAAATAGAGATAAAATCGCTAGATAAAGAAAAAGTAGCTAAAATGTTATCACGTTTACACAAAAAAAAAAAAACAATAAAAGTTTGTTTGCATCCAACTTCACTACCTTACGCCCTGTCAAAATTAGATTTTCCAATTACTAAGCGTTGACGCCTCGCTATTTAGGTTTGATTCATACATTTTGCATGTTCATGAGAATTTTTGACAGATTGTTTGCGCTCAACGCTCTTGTTTGCTGTAAAGCCAAACCTAAAGGGGCCAACCAGCAGCATTGCGATTCTCCGGAAAACCACTTACTTTTAGGAGCACACAAAGAAAAAACATGTTGGTGGCATAGTCGCAAGAATATTATCATTCTTTTTGTAACATTATACACTTTTTTAATTCTAACAACGACTTATGTTTTTGGGAATATAGAGTTTATATAAAAAAATATAAACATAGTATGTTAAGTTTTGTGGTAATATGTAATCAAAGTAGGATTAAAAACCAGTAAGAGTGCTATATTCGGTCATGCCACATCTCATATATCCTTCACCATGCTATGTTTTGTTTCCCAATTTCACAATAATATATATGCGGTTTTTACTTTTATAATTTTCAACTTCATTATTATAAATATAATATAAAGATAAAGTAATTTTGTTTTGTAAAAATGATAACAAAAAATTTTTGTAAAAAATTGATCGACTATTTTTTGTAAAAATTATACATAACGAATTTTTTTGCAAGAATGTTAACGAAAATTTTAGATAAAATTTTTATAGAATTTTTTTTGTAAAAATTTTATGTAAATTTTTTTAAATGTTATTAAAAAATTTTTGTAAAATTGTATCAAAAATTTTTTGTAAAAATTTTATCGAAATTTTTTTGTAAAATTTTATCGAAACTTTTTTGTAAAAATTTTATCGAAATTTTTTTGTAAAAATTTCATCGAAATTTTTTTTTGTAAAAATTTTATCGAAATTTTTTTTTAAATTTGTATCGAAATTTGTTAGTAAATTTTTCTTTAAATTTTATCAAAAACTTTTTAAAAAATGTTTATCATAATTTTTTGTAAAAATTATACATACGAATTTTTTTGCAAGAATGTTATCGAAAATTGTAGGTAAAATTTTTATAGAAATTTTTTTCTAAAAATTTTTCGTAAATTTTTTTTAAATGTTATTAAAAAATTTTTGTAAAATTGTATCAAAAATTTTTGTAAAAATTTTATCGAAATTTTTTTGTAAAACTTTATCGTAACTTTTTTATAAAAATTTTATCGAAATTTTTTTTTAACTTTTATCGAAAATTTTTTTGTAAAAATTTTATCGATATTTTTTTGTAAAATTTTATCGAAATTTTTTTCTAAAAATTTTATCGAAATTTTTTTTTAACTTTTATAGAAACTTTTTTTGTAAAAATTTTATCGAAAATTTTTTTTGTAAAAATTATATCGAAATTTGTTTGTAAATATTTTTTTAAATTTTATTAAAAAAATTTTTTAAAAAATGTTTATCATAATTTTTTGTAAAAATTTATCGACAATTTTTTGTAAATGTTTTATCGAAAATCTTTTTTTTACAAATGCCAAATAATAGTATTATCTCCTGTATACAGGATTTCCGAGGCTCTCGATTTAGCGTCGATCGCTGAACTCGACCTTTCGCAAACCACAAATTGTCGAATTGTGCATCGGGTCTGCATCCGTACATAATTCAACAGTCATGAACTGTTTCAAAATGACCATACAATTTTTCTTATGTGATGAGTCCTGTTTCTGGATGAATGGGTACGTCAACAAACATGAGATCCAAAAGCGCCCCGAAAAACTCACTATTTAGTGTGCATTTTGGGCTGGTGGCGGCATCGTTCCATATTTCTTTGAGAACGATCTTGCCCACGCCATCACATCTTAGAATTGTTGATACAATTGTACCTTTTTTGATACATTTTAAACACGGACAGTACAATGATACGCCAATGACTTATTTCGTACAATTTGACGTTTCTTTATTTAATTTTGTTGTCTTGTCTTAATTCAAAACAAATTTTCTAATACTAAATTCAATGATGTAAGAAAAATAGTAAAGAAGTGTAGGGATTAGATTTGGATATTAAGAAACCAAAGAGTAAGAAGAAAGAAGAAAATATATCTGTTATTTTGAAAAGACTGTTGCGGTTTGGGGTACACTTTTTCTATTTTGATTTCTAACTAGGGAAAAAAAAAACTTGAAATTCTTCGGGTAAATTTATTTTAAAAATTTATAGCAAAAAAATCTATTTTGTACACTTTTAGTACAAAAAGTACACTTTTAGAAGCCGGTTGGTAAAATTTACAAATTTTATTTACCATCTCTGGATTGTCAGCTTCCAACAAAGTAGGTTTGTATCACTTTGTTTTACGAAAATGGTACACTCTGATAATTTAGAAACAACTATTTCTATAGACAACTTATTTTGCTTTTTTAGGGTGCTGATCCAAAACGCAACAACGTAAATTTATTGATTCACTACAATGTCTGTCCGTCTGTCTGGCTTTTTACAAATTTTGTATTATTATGGCCGCTATATTCGTGATATTCGAGTATATGTTTTATTTATTAAACCGCAAGAGGCAGACACTTGAAATTTACACACAGTAATTAAGGCCCATTATTATAACTTGTCAATAGCTAAAGTAAGGATTTTGTTGGAGCGATAATTAGTTTTTCGTTATAATAACGAAGATAAGGCTCATTACTATATCTTGTCCTTTAGGTACGTGATAGTTAAAGGTTGTTTTTAACTTACTTATATTAACGAAAAACTACTTATCGCTCCAATAAAATCCCAACTTTAGCTATTGGCAAGTTATAATAATGGGCCTAAAACTATGTTCGCTATATAGACTTTTGAAATGATCACAGAAACTATTACTATAAGCCACTATAACTATTACTAAAAACTAAAGGATGTTCCGAAAGTGACATCTTGATATTTTGATAGAAATATTTTCAATGGCGTGTTTTTCGAATATGATTTTATTTGTCTAACTATAAATTATGGCCGCATAATTTGCAATACACAATTAAAGAATATTGCGAAAATGACAGGATTTTGCATACATTTATCTCATCATATGAAATTTATAGTCAAGCTTAATTTCGTTTTATTCTCTCTAAGAAAGAATAATTTAAATTACAAATTAGGTGATGGTATTAAAGAAAAATTGGGAAAATTAATCCCTGTAACCCAGGGAAGCGTGAGAAGTTCATTCTATGCTCTTAAACTGGTATTGAGAGGCCTCCGTTCTATTCTGTCCACAAAAAATTATGTAAATAAACAAAATGAATTTTATTTTCTGACGTAAAAACAGACCTTCTCAAAAAAGTTTTATTTTATGATGGCAAAATAAAACTCTATTTTTAAAAGTATCATTTGAACTCTTATTTTTCCATTGAAAAATAACTCTTAACTATGGAGTTGAGAGGGATTTTCTAAGATCACCATAGATTCTGAAAGAGCTCGTCAATACAAATCTATTGATATATGACAGTATAGATCTCCGTTAGATCTAACTTAAAGAGTTTTTGAGTTTAATATTTTTGATAACTGTTATTTACAGTCCTTGGAATTTTGTGATATTGAAACGGCAATAACTGATTTAAAAACACCAGGACAGCCCCTGGCTTTGATAAAACCAGTAAAATTATATTATGAAATGCCCCATATGGTCAAAAAAATTCTTTTTGTGGTTTTTAATGCCATTTTACGTCTTGAGCACTTCCCTACAGATTGAAAGGTTTTTTTGATAACTATGATTCCTAAAACTGAAAAGGACCAAACAAAAGTAGAATCATACAGACCTTTTATTAAATATGGCGAAGTTGTTTGAGAAGACATTAATAACTAAGATGAACCCAATCTTAAGCGCGAAAGGATGTATTTCTAACCATTAATTTGGCTTTAGAAAAAACGTAGTACGGACTCACAGATTAGTAAATATATAAAAGGACCTTCGAAGAAAGGTAATACTGCTCTGCACTTTTTATAGCATTCGATAAGGTATGGTACAAAGGTCTACTATAAAAGTAAAACTGAATTTGCCCGTAAACTTAAATAAGCTGCTAAATGGTTATTTAACATATTGAAAATTCATTGTGAAAGAAGGAGAAGAAGACTCAATTGAAGCCGATGTTCCGCAAGGTAGTATATTGGGGTCCATTTTACACATCCGATATGCCAACTAGCAATTAAGTACACACATCAACATTTGCTGATGACACAGCTTTTTTAAGTATTCATGAAAGCGCCCAAGTAGCATCACAACGTTTACAGACCACATACCAATTTGGAGAAATGGAGTAAAGGTGTGTGATCAAAACTGTACTCATATAACTTCACACTGCGTAGGGACTCATGCTCTTCTATTCCAAATGATACCTCAGCTTTCAGACTTTAAATATCTTGGTATACATCTTGACTGTCGCCTTACTTGGAAAAGCCACATAGAATCCAAGTTAACACAAATGAAGTTAAAAACAGTCCAACTACACTGACTTATTGGCTGAAACACTACCCTCAGCTTAGATTGCAAACTTCTGCTGTACAAGTCGATCCTTAAACCAATTTGGTGTTATGGGATTCAATTATGGGGCACTGCCTCAGCTAGCAATTTGGCAAAATTCAAAGGCGCCAAAATGAGATTCTACGAATGATCAAAATTGCTACCTGGTATATCGAAAACTCTAATATCCACAAAGATCTAAAAACATATCTAAAATGCCAATCAGAATATATACAATGGTCAATCAGAAATAGCAAATAATGCGGTAACGTATTTGTAGAAGCTTGAAACCAGTGATTAAAAATACTTGACTATTTTCAATGCATATGTAATTGCTTAACTGTTGCTTAGAAAAAGTGTGCAGCAAAAGCAAAAGCAACTAAAAGAAGAGCAACTCATTTGCTTAAGCTTGCCATGTATCTCTTTCTGCATCAAAGTAATCAGCAAAGCAATTACTTTAAAAACATTTGCTGTTGCTTAAGCAATAAGTTGTTCTTCATTTTTATTTTTGCTTATGCTTAACTCTTTACTATGAAGTAGTGGCTGACTGCGAGCTGTTGTTGCT
Source organism: Phasia obesa (assembly GCA_949628195.1). Taxonomy (NCBI): domain Eukaryota; kingdom Metazoa; phylum Arthropoda; class Insecta; order Diptera; family Tachinidae; genus Phasia; species Phasia obesa. The sequence goes on along the minus strand of OX451215.1, from coordinate 172,968,883 downwards.
GTTACTCGCTGCTTCAGTCTAAAGTTTAAGAAAATTCTTTCACAGTGAGAGATTAAAATTATGGCGCCACGTGTAAATGAAAAAAAAAACTAAATTTTGAAGATCTGCAAAATAAAGATTTCCAATATTGTTTTACAGCAACAGCAAAAGAAGAAACAAATATTAACTTATTGCTTAAGCAACAGCAAACATTTTCAAAAAAATTGCTTTGCTGATTGCTTGAGTTGCTCTTATTTTTTTCTTTTGCTTTTGCTTCGCTTATAACAAAATGTTATATAAATGCTGAGGAATTCAGTTTTTTTATTTGCTGAAAAAGATGTAAGCAAAGCAAAGATTTTACTGCTGTTGCTATTTTTAAGCAAGCAATTCAAACTCTGCTTGAAACTCAGCCAAACCCTTTGGCGCGTAACATTCTTAATACTCCAGGTTACATTCCACTAAAAAAATAGATACTGCTTTTCTTGGCCGTACATTAGAGGTGGAGATGATCCGTAAATGATTTCAACAATCGTGAAACATACATTATTTTTGTCTAACACTGGCTGGACTTACTAAGTATATTTATTTTTATTTAAGACTTAAGATATAAATAATTATCGTTAGTTTAAATATACTGAAGATACAATAAATAAAATATGTTTGTGGCATGACAAGTTTTAGACAAACTTCTGTAAACTTGCAATGCATTATTGCACTATAGAGCAAAAAACAAAAATATTAAAATTAAAAATATGGAAGCAGGAAATTTTTGCATGCAAGAGAAAAACAAAGAAGAAAAAAATGTGGCCGGGCAAGTTAGTCAGCCTGGCAGTCAGCCAGTATGTACAAAAAAATACTAACGTGCAAAAAAGCCATTAAAAATTGTATTTTATGTGAAAAGTATTTACCAAAGGAAGGCTTTAAATTGTTGTTTTTTTTTTTGTAATCATACACATGAATGTGATCGAAGTGTTTGTTGGTTATAAAGAAGATAATGATGGTGATTGTGAAAAAAAGAAAAAAGAAAAAAGAAGGCATGCGTATTGTGAACCAAGATAAAAGAAATAATGGGATGGGCCATCGAAAAAGAATGGCAGCCTTAAAACCTTCCTTTGTGCGTTTTGTTCTTTATCTTGAATGAAAAAATGAAATGGGTGTAAACCTCTATTAAAAATTAGGCCAATCAAATTTTTTCGTTAGGGTGACCATATTACTTAACAAAAAATTTTCATTCTGTTTTTTTCTTTTTCTTTGCAGTCAAATTCTGATCAACATTCTTCAGCCGATATTTCACTTATGCAGCAGGACTTAACATCTCCCAGCTTTGTATCGGCAAATTATCAACTTGCCTTGGGACAAAGACATACAGCAGCTGTTAGTAATTTGGATCATCAACAGGATTTCTCCTCGTACACAGCTAAAATGTATCATTCTTCAGCTGGTTATCCTGATTTAAGCGGCAGCACAACAGGTTCAGGTGTTAGTTCGTATCATCAGCAAGCTGCTGCTGCTGCCGCCGCCACTGTAAGTGCACCCGTCTATGTACCCTCCAATAGAGCTCTGACGAATAGTCAATATCAGCATGTAGCTGCTCATTTTGGTACGGCCGCCGCTCAAAATGCTTGGACATCGGATAGTTTCGGTACAGCTCATGCCCAATTACCTCCCCAGTTCTATACACAAAATGCTGTTATGATGGGTTCTTGGAGAGCAGCCTATGATCCTACCGGTTTTCAGCGTTCCTCTCCCTATGATAGTGCTATAGACTTCCAATTTGGTGAGGGTAGAGAGTGTGTGAATTGTGGTGCTATTAGCACACCGTTATGGAGAAGAGACGGTACCGGTCACTATTTATGTAACGCTTGCGGATTGTATCATAAAATGAACGGCATGAATAGGCCGTTGATCAAGCCAAGCAAGCGATTGGTGAGTGCAGTGAGTGTTAAAATTTTCTTTTTTTCGTAACAAGTGAGAATATTTTAAAACTTGTTTTTATTTTAAAGACATTTTAAAATATTTGAACTTTGCTAATAGCAACATTATTAAGTGTAAATTTTTTTAACCTCAACAACATTTTCTTATTTCAGACTGCTACTCGCCGTTTAGGTTTATGTTGCACCAACTGTGGTACCCGCACCACAACTTTGTGGCGACGTAATAACGAGGGAGAGCCTGTGTGTAATGCTTGTGGTCTATATTTTAAATTACATGGAGTAAACAGGCCCTTAGCCATGAGAAAGGATGGCATACAGACGAGAAAAAGGAAGCCAAAGAAATCAGGTGCGACCACTGAAAATGGCAAAGAGATCAAAGAAGACGGTAAACTACACTTCTTCAATATAATTATAAACAACCCTTTTATAATAGACGAACTTTCTTTTATAGATCTTAAATCTTCATTAGGATTAGAGCGCCATAGTCTACCTAGTTCTTTAGCTTCAAAGTTGCAAAACGATTTGGCGGTCAAATCGGGCAGTTCATCGTCGGCGTTGCATAATTTAAGTCTAGGATCTGCTACATCTGCCTTGCATAGTTCTCTCAGCCATCATATGCATTTGCCGCATACTTCAGCACAACAAACGAGGTTATTAAACAATGTCACTTCCCACACATCTTCCGCCCACATAGGCTCCAATACCAATACCTCCACTACAAATGGAAATACTTCACACAGCAATAATTTATATTCACCCTCAGCTTTAGCCACCCAAGGTAATTTGAGTCACTCTCAACTATCGGGATCGGCTTTTGGAACACAAAAATACGAACATCTTTTGGGTTCCAGTAGTGCTTTATCGAACGGTTTGTCTTCATCAAGTTCGGCCAGTTCAAACTATCATGCTCATCATTTGCACCATCATCATCATGCTGCAGCGGCGGCTCACCATGCGGCCTCGGCAGCTCATCACCACCATCATCATCATCATTCACCCTCCCTGTCACAGCATGTGCCCACATCAGCGAGTAGTGGCGGCAGCTTAGGTGGTTATAGTGTTAAATCCGAATCAAATGCCACCAACTATGATTATGTTAACAATTGCTATTTTGGTTCATCGTTTGGTGCTTTGGGCGGGTCAAGTGGTTCTTCGGCGGGTATGCATGGGGCTACAGCTTCGGATATGGCTGGAGTATATCATCACCAGCATAATGTCATACAGGCGGCAAAATTAATGGCCACTTCGTAAAAGTTAGTTACATTCACAGTATTACAGAGATAAGTGATAGAATTTACCAGATCTCGGCAAATTAAATGTGCATTGAGGAAATGTAAATACAAGAAAAAAAATGTTATCGCATCAACGAGAGTTAGTTTTACATAAAATAAAAAAAAATGGCTACAATCCTTTCACAAAGTTTACACATAAAAAAGACTTAAGTTTGAATTTATTGCACTATACAACACGAATTTTTGCTGTTAATCCATTTTAAAATATTAACGTGGGTTTTTTATTAATCTTTCTTTTTTTTACCCCATTTTTGGTACTTTTAGTTTAATTTTTCGGGACTAAACCTGAAAGTCATATTCAATACGGCTGGAGGTATTATTATTTATAAATTTTAATCTTATAAATAAAAGCAATTCAACACTGTGCTTAAATTGAACATTTCAAAAGGTTTTGAAAAAAAAAAAAACTTATAAAAAAGGCATTTTTTAAATCATTTTCTGAATTACCACCTTCTTCAGAACATTTAAAGATTTCAATAAAAAAAAACTCAAAAGGTTAGTGTTACGATGAAACAATTTCTTAGCATATGTAAAATTTTGAAGAATAATAGGTCGATTATGGATGGCAACCCAACCGGAGTTGCTTTGGCAGTTGCTGAAATAGTATTACGCATGGCAACTGGCAACAAAGTCATGTTAATTTTAAATTTCTGGTTGCTGTTGATTTTTTCCCAAATTATAAAGTAAAAACTGTACTAAAACTGCAAAGTAAGTTTATTTTTCTTCACCCCTTTCCTCATAATCTTACAGACAACGTATATTGGCCCTTTTTCTGCGTTGTTCACGTAATCAACCAACAAAAGAATAACGATGATACGAATAATATTCCGTATTTTTATGGACATATATTTGATCAGCAGCTGGTGTCAGCTGAAAATGGTCAAAAAATAGCTGCTGGTATGAAACTTGGTATATCAAAGGCTTCATGCTCAAGATGGAGGAGGAGTTTTCTTTTTAGTTTTATCGCTATGGTTGGACCATGATGATAAATTTGTATAAAATTTACGAGTGTTTTTAGAGACATATTTTGAAGAAGCTGAATATTAATTTGAAAAAAAAAAATCAAATCTATAGACTTTTATGGCAACTGAAAAAGTTGCCTTACATAATACTAGTGTTTTGGGTCGCTATCCATAATCGACCTATAAAACTAAATACGAAGCGTCTATACAGTCTTTGCCTCCATAGACTGATTGGTAGTGCGCTACCTTTTCAGTCTGGGAGTTGTGGATTCGTTTCCCGCCAAAGAATCTAGGTATTTCTGCAGACAAGCAAAAAGCTTAATAGGTAGTGTTGTCTTAAAAAAAACACCGCACAATATTTAACTTTACATTTAAAGCACCACAATCAAGGTGTTTAAATTGTCCAAATTTTCCTATTGGTTATAGATAACAATAATGATAAAAACAAGATTAGGCCGTATCGTACATAACATTAATGGGTCGATTATGGAAGGCATCCCTACCTGAGTTGCTTTGTCAGTTGCCGAAATTATATTACGTATGGCAACTGGCAACTAAAAGTTGTTAATTTTAGTTGCCAAATTGGCAACCATAAATTAGTGGTTGCTGTTGATTTTTTTTTTCACAGATTAAGCATTAAAGGCGGTAATACTCAAGAAAACTAGGTTTATTTTTCATATAATTTTGTATATTTAATAGTTTATATAAATATTTAAAACAAAATTTATATAATATGCATATGTACATATTATATAATATTCATATGTACATATGTATTTAAAATAAAACAACACTTCAGAAGCACTTTCAGCATTTAATATAAGAAAAGGATAACAATCGATACGTTGTCTTTTGAAAATAATCATTTTATTTATTTACTTTAAATTTTTTTTTTTTACTTATTTATTAAAAACTTTTTGAATGCTTATATTAATTTTCAGTTGCTAGAGTGCCAAAATAGCATTATCGATAACTTTATGGCAACTGGAAAAAGTTGCCATACGTAATACCAATTTATTTGCCAGTTGCGTTGCCTTTTGACAACACAACTAAGGTTCGTTTGCAATCCATAATCGACCTATAAAATTTTCTGTGTTAGGAGAACTGTGTTCCTATTCGCTTATAATTGTGATAATTCCAATAATTGTGATTTTTTGCACGAAATTATATGAAGCAATTTAGTTGCAGACTTGGCACTCCCTAAAATTAATAAACTGCGTTATCTAACAGATAATCATGCGCAATAATAGTAGTAAACAATGATAATGATAGCAACAAGATTAGGCTATTCCGAAATTAAAATTAAAATTTTCGCATATGCTGGACAAGTGACGTCGCGAGAACTTTTTTGTGCGAACTTATATAAGGCCATTTATTGATTACAGGCTTGGCAGCACTTCTAATTGACAAACTACGTCATCTAACGGGAAATCTGAAAATATTTCATCCTAAATATATGTAACTCGTTTGTCTACTATAAAAAATTAACTAAGTAATTATTAAAAGTTGTGCTTTAGTTTTTTTACAGGTGCATTGCAACGTTCTTCTGGCCATACGATACCAATACTTTAAAAATATTAGCGATTAGCTTTGCCCGCCACTTAGTCAGCGTCCTTACAATATTTTGCTTTGAAAGTAATCCACACCAAATTTTAAGACTCTTATTTTTATAGTGCTTTAGATATGGTTTATCGATTTACTTTCCATAAAACTACCCATCCCTGGGTAGGGATAAAATTCTAAAATTTATATACAATTCTTAAATTATTGTAGAGTTCAGTAAATAGTGTTAAAATTGTCCCGCTGATAAAAATAAAAGATGCTGCCAAGTTTGCAGTACCATTAAGTCGGTACAATTATATACTTTCACTACTTTTTCTCTATTTTCTCTTGGAGATATTTTTACGGAAAGAAGTATTCTTTATTTGAATTCTAATACTTAGGTATCTCCTTAAAATATTTTATTAAAATTTATCCAGTAGTTTTTACATCATGCGAACACAAAACGACAGACAAAAATTCTAAAAATTGTATTTCATTTCGATTACTAACTGTACTAGTAACAAGATTTACAAAAAATACTTCATGTACAGAATCTGCAGTGGAAAATAGTTGGCTAAAACTCATTTGAAAACCAAAATATGTACTACTGCTCTTTTTTGTCACAAAAATAAAAGCGAATCGGAGTCTGTAAATATATAAGAAAACTTAGGTATCTTACGACTTCTCCTTTAAAAGGTTAGAACGGACATAGGCTTATTTTGGTGAGATCAATTAAAATAATGCCGATACAACCGGAAGTATTGCCTATATATCGGTATCGGATTCATCTCTAGTTTTTTAACTAAAATTTTTTAATTTAATTTTCACATTACATTTATTTTTGTTATTATATTGTCATAGCGACCTTTTTCGGTTCAAGAGCTTGATGTCTATGACGGACAGTCATATAGACTTACAGACATCGGACTATTAATAGGATTCTGTTTCTACCCTTTGGATACGGAATTATAAAAATGACAATTTCTAAAATCCTTGAAATTCCAGTAGGATATTCTGAAACAATCATATAGGCATTATTCGCTTATACTTGTCGAATGTTTGTGTTGATTAAGATGTTTGTGTTGTTTAAAAGAATTTATATGACTCATAAATCCAGTCTAGAAAAATTTTGCGAAGAGTGCACAACGAGGGTGAATTGTACAAATATTTCAATGTAATAAAATTAAAAATTTTTTTTGTACCCCATAACTAAAATACAAATTTGGATTGACGGCAGAAAAATAAATAAAAATAATTGCATAAATAAGTTATAAAAATATTTCTCCACTAATTAAGAAATTGTTTGTATTTCATTAATCTATTAGATTTTTCTTTCATTTTTGTAAATATATTCACATACAAATTTAAATAATAAGTATTAAATATACATAAGTATATCCCTCATTAAATAAAAAAATGCATTTTTTCTGTTTAATGTACAAAGTATTGATTAGTTTTTAATTATTATTTTAATATAAATACTTAATTAAATAAAATGGCAATTTAATAAATGCACCTTATTATTAAAAGAAACCAACCAATTTATACAATAATTTAAGTAGTTCTATTTAGTGCTTAAAATATTATCAATTTAAAAAGATTATAAAGTTGTGTATTTAAATAAATTAAACAAATGAAATTCATTTATAATGTTTTATTTACAATTGGTATAAGTAATATTTGGAGTAACTGTTCCGAACGAGATGTAGTTTATTAAGTACTAGCTATCCCCGGTGCGATTCGCTACACCCATCTACAAAAAACACAATAAAAACTTGGAAGAAAAGTATGAACAACCTTTAACGCGAAAATGCACGCTATTCTCAAGTCAAAAATGTTCCCATCCAACCTTTTTTTGCTAGACTATACGTAACAACACGATAACAATTTTTTACTTTTAATGGGATGTGCATCTCCCACTATTCTTATCCAGTCTGTATTTTGCTAGACTGTGCACATTAGTATGAGGGTTACTTGTGCAAAGTTTTAAGACTATACCTAATGTAGTTCTCTAGGTACGCTATAATAATTTTTCACTTTGTATAGTCTGTGTTTCTCTACTCAATGTATCTTAATATGGGGGTTACTGATGCAAAATTTCATGGTGCTACCTGCAGTTCTCTAGATACAGGACAATCATTTTTTACTTTGTATGGGGGGTACCACGCCCACTGTCCCAATTCAGCCTATGTTTTTCTAGAGTATACGTATGGGTATGGGGTTTACTTGTACCCTCTTTGAAGACCATATCTATTATAGTTCTCTATATACACAATAATAATTTTTCACTTTGTATCAGAGGTACAACGAGCACTGTTCCAATTCATTCTGTATTTTGGCAGACTATAGGCCTTAGCACAAGAGCTACTCTTGCAAAGTTTCAAGGCACTATCTATTGCAGTTCGCCAGGCACACGATAATAATTTTTCATTTTGTATGGGCGGTACCACGCCCACTATTCCAATTCAGTCTGTATTTAGCTATTGGTGCAAAATTCCAAGGGGCTGCCTAGTGCAGTTCTCTAGATACAGAATAATAATTTTTCACTTTGTATGGGAGGTACCACACCTGCTATTCTATTCCAGCCTATGTTTAGCTAAACTATGTACGTTAATATGATGGTTGTTGGTGCAAAATTCCAAGGCGCTGCCTAGTGCAGTTCTCTAGATACAGGATAATAATTTTTCTCTTTGTATGGGGGTACCACGCCCGATATTCCAATCCAGTCCATCCTTCTCTTAACTATGTATGTTGATATAGAGATTACTGGTGCAATTTTCAAAAGTCCAAAGCTCGTCCAAATTCGTAGGAGCTGATTGGTACTGTCCCAACCGTCTCTTCACGATTGACCACAAATTTTCAATCGGATTGAGGTCGGGACTTTGTGCTGGCCACTGCATTAATTGAAAATTTTGCTAACCAAGCCATTCTTTCATGATTTTGGACGTGTGTTTTGGATCACCATCCTGCTGAAAAATTACTTCTTCTGCAGGATAGGCGCTCTCATCTACAAAATCAGAAAGATGAGTCTACAAAATCTTCTTTCTTCATTATATTATCAATTTTTTGCAGTGCTCCAAGGTCCCATACCATGACGTTTTCTCCACCGTGCTTCACATGGCGCCTTTGAATTTTTTCACCAGGGCGGCGCACAGTGAGGCAGCCATATAGTAACCGCGGCAAAAAATGGTTTTTGGCGTGTCGTCCAATTTGGATGAAATTTTTACAGTATATTAACAGAAATATGAGTAACAATTCCCTGAAATTTCATCCTCATAACTTTATTACTTTTTGGTCTAGAACAAGTCAAAGTTGAGGTATGCCAACGCGCTTGGAATATGTTAGTTCAATTTGAATTATTCAAAAGCTTATTTGAAGTCTCAGCTTTCATTTGAAGTAAAGAACATATAGCAAAAGTTTGCAAAAGTACTTTAAACATACAAAAAACTACAAAAAATACGCAACGCGCACATTCTGTCGCTATACATACGTATGTATGTTAGCATGCAATAGCATGTTTACAACTTTTTACTTTTATTTTTTTCAATTGTTTACAACTATTAAATTATTGTTTATTATTATTTTATTTACATTATTTCTTTGATTTATAATTTTTTTGAAGGTCATTGACTTTGGGTTAGATAGTTGCATAATTTTTAATTTAAATTGATAGTGCAAGCTGCTGTTCTTATCTAAGTTGTGTTATGCTCGCTTTCTAATGTTGTTAGTTTAATTGTTATACATATATTGAATTTAGCTTTTGCATTATTTATTGATGATGGTAATGTCTATAGAAGATTTTTTGAAAATCCAGAAATATCCGCTGACATAACTAGTGTAAATGTAGTCTTTATTAAATTATATTAAATACTATAAATACTAGTAAAGTTATAGATGTTGGTGAATTCCATACGTATTGCATGGACACTGCAAAATTGTGTTACATGCCTATCACTGTCCATAAAGTTCTCATTCACGACAGCAAAATGGTATCTGAGGCTATATTGCCAATAGGTTTGTTTGCAATTTTTATTTTTGAAAGTATTTTTTTAAATTTTATTAATATTAACTTTTTTTTTGCTACAGGAATGTTATCTGAAGAAGCACAAGAAGCAATGAATAAGGAGTATAGAAACTGTAGGCTATTCCATTCTCGTAAAAATTCACTTATTTCTACGAATGAAGATGTAATGCACTATTTGCAAATATCATCAGATCCTTATGTATATTAATTCTTTTAGAAAGAGAATGAAAAAAAAAATTTCTTTTTTATTGCATTTCAATGGGAGGTGAGCGTAATAGTGGGCGTGTTATTTTAATTTTTGCATGAAACATTTTTAAATGATATAAATTACAGTAATATCAAATTTGAAGGTTGTACCTAAAATATTTTAGAAAATATGGCACTTTTTATGTTGAGGTTGTATGGGTGGTGGGGGTAAAAGTGGGCCAAAGTTTAATTTTATTTCCGATAATGTTTGTAACAATATAACATTCAAGTATACCAAAATTGAAAGTTATACCTAAAGTATTACGGAAAATACGGCATTTGGGGTGGGCGTAAAAGTGGGCGAATTTTTTTATTAAAATTTTAGAGCTCTACAATGACTTCTTGTATTTAATGCCGGCGTTGTCTGACTGTGCGGCGCCTAATTCTAAAATTTCACAATAAAGAATAATTAATTTTAACTCATATTATTTATCTTTATTATTTTTTTAGACACATATATTTCCTTTCATATTTATTTTAATTAACGCATACAATAAATTATTTGCGTACATTGGCAACAATATATTAAACTAACAAAAATCATCCTAACAGACTGTAATCACAGATTATATACAACTTCTTTTCAAAGCTTGCACGATGAAATAAATCAACGGTTTAATTTAACAACGGTTGTAGCGGCTGCGACTGCGGTTACGCAGCGATCCGTTAGCACTATCACCACGGACAGCAGGTGTCGTTCTTTCTTTTATTTTGGTCAAAGATTACACACAGAAGTTGTAAGCTCAAAGCTTGCTCGATGAATTAAACCAATATCAATGCGCTTACTAAAACTATTTACATTTTTATAGTTTTTCATTTGATAGGAAAGCAATAAATAAATTTGGGCGATAATTCATTTATTTTTGGGCCAAATTTCCATTTTTCTTTTTTGGGTAATTTTTCATTTCTTAAGGGTGATTATTCATTCGGCAATTTTTCATTTTTGTTTTTGGGCGATTTTTCATAGGGTCATTTTGCATGCAGCCGGGTTTGGTTGGCTAAATAGATGATGCTTACAACTAAACACTACCCTAAGTAGATAGATACTAAGAGTGCTGATGACGGATGTAGCTGTCTAGAAAATGTGCATTCCGCTCTGCTTGTGTCTAAAAATTTAATTTTCCCAATTTTTCTTTAGTACTATCACGTAATTTGTAATTTAAATTATTCTTTCTTAGAGAGAATAAAACGAACTTAAGCTTGACTATAAATTTCATTTAATGTTATACATAAATAGTTCGACTAATAAAATTTAAACTTAAAGAAAAAGCAATTTATTGATTACAGACTTGGTAATCCTTGCAATTGATAAATAGGAAATCATAAAATATTACATGCTAAATATATGCAACTCGTTTTTCCACGTTAAAAAATTAACAAAGTAATTATTCAAGTTTGTGCTTTAATTTTTTTACAAGAGTATCGAAACGTTCTGGACATACGATACCGGTACTTAAATAAATATTATCAGCGACTAGCTGTTCCCATCACTTAGTCAGCGTCCACACCAAATTTTACGACTCTTACTTTTGTAGTGCTTCAGATATGGTTTATGTATATACTTTCTATAAAGATACCCATACCTGGATAATTACTTAGGAACATAGGCTTTATATAAAATTCTAAAATTTATACACAATTCTAAAATTATTGTAACTTTTTCTTTTTTCTTTTGAAGATATTTTTACGAAAAAAGTATCTTATATTTGATTCAAGATACTAAGGTACCTCCTCAGAAAATTTTGTTAAAATCCATCCAGTAGTTTTTACGTCATGCAAACACAGACCGACAGGCGAAAATTCAAAAAATTGTTTTTCATTTCGATTACTAACTGTACCAGTAACAATATTTACAAAAAATACTTCATGTACAGAAATGGTTCTGTTACAGTTTTATTATATGTATAGATACCGATGCGCCTTATTGCCTAAGAAGTTTTTATTACATATTAAAAATCAGTATTTATATGATTTTTGGCGCTTTCGTAAATTTATTTAAACCAAATCTGCAGTGGAAAATAGTTGGCTAAAACTCATTTGAGAATCAAAATACTACTGCGCTTTTTTCTTTTTTGTCTTAAAACAAGCGAATCTGAGTTTGAAAATATATAACGAAACCCTAGGTTTCTCACTACTTCTTCTTTAAAAGGTTAGAACGGACATAGGCTTATCTTCTTCGGATTCTCACATTATTTTTATACAACTGCGTCAGGCACCAGTATCGTTTTTATTAATTTTGTAGTCAAGTTACAGATGTGTTCAAGATTAACGTGGGCTTCTGCCACGGTGGCTTTATCGCACGGTGCTCCAAACTTCGAGTGAAATAAAGACGTAGACTAGCGCCCCCATTGTGTAGTATAACAACACTTTACGATTGCCACCAATCGTAATTTGTGTGCATACAGTCACAATGAGTAGCAATTTATACAATATGGCAAGCCTTTCCAAGGCAAACCTAGATCCATATTATAACCTCTTGCTTAGGGGTTTGGAGACTATCCAAACTCCGTATGTTGAGAGTGCAACAGCACACTTGATCGACCTTGCACCACATCTACATGAATCGATCTTAAACCACAACCACCACGTGTACCCCCGAAGGGGACCTCACCAATAACCGGTCACAGAGAGGATAGGCTCTCTGTGGGGTCACAGATTCCCGTGGTACCAGTCCTTTGGGCACTGGTCGGGCCTCGAAGAGGACCCGTGTTAAAACAACAGACCTTTTCTTCCATATTTAGGCTCTAGGAACCCTAGCGTCTGGTGCCCCTATTTTGCCCGAGTGAACCGCGTCAAAGCATTTGCCATTCCTGTAGTGACAATTGGAACCCCCGGGGGTATGTAGTCAAGATACTCAATAAGACGGATTATTACTATAAAAGTAGTGTTGCAATATTCGTGATTTATTTGGTGAGATCAATTAAAATAATGGCGATACCGCCGTAGCGGTAAACCGAAAGTATTGACTATATATCGGTATCGGCCTTATCTCTACTTTTTTAACTAAAATTTTTTAATTGAATTTTCTCAGTACATTTATTTTTGTTATTATATTGTCATAGCGACCTTTTTCGGTTCAAGAGCTTGATGACTGTGACGGACAGTCATATAGACTTACAGACATCGGACTATTAATAGGATTCTGTTTCTACCCTTTGGATACGGAATTATAAAAATGACAATTTCTACAAACCTTGCAATGCCAGTAGGATATTCTGAAACAATCATATGGGCATTATTCGCTTATACTTGTCGAATGTTTGTGTTGATTAAGATGTTTGTGTTGTTTAAAAGAATTTATATGACTCATAAATCCAGTCTAGAAAAATTTTGCGAAGAGTGCACAACGAGGGTGAATTGTACAAATATTTCAATGTAATAAAATTAAAAATTTTTTTGTTACCCCATAACTAAAATACAAATTTGGATTGACGGCAGAAAAATAAATAAAAATAATTGCATAAATAAGTTATAAAAATATTTCTCCACTAATTAAGAAATTATTTGTATTTCATTAATCTATTAGATTTTTCTTTCATTTTTGTAAATATATTCACATACAAATTTAAATAATAATTATTAAATATACATAAGTATATCCCTGATTTAATAAAAAAGTGCATTTTTTCTTGTTTAATGTACAAAGTATTGATTAGTTTTTAATTATTATTTTAATATAAATAATTAATTAAATAAAATGGCAATTTAATAAATGCACCTTATTATTAAAAGAAACCAACCAATTTATACAATAATTTAAGTAGTTCTATTTAGTGCTTAAAATATTATCAATTTAAAAAGATTATAAAGTTGTGTATTTAAAAAAATTAAACTAATGAAATTCATTTATAATGTTTTATTTACAATTGGTATAAGTGATATTTGGAGTAACTGTTCCGAAAGGAGCAAAAAAGATACATATAATACCTGCCATTTGGAACAAATTTAAAATTGTTTTGTATTTTATTAAGTACTAGCTATCCCCGGTGCGATTCGCTACACCCATCTACAAAAAACACAATAAAAACTTGGAAGAAAAGTATGACCAACCTTTAACGCGAAAACGCACGCTATTCTCAAGTCAAAAATGTTCCCATCCAACCTGTTTTTTGCTAGACTATACGTAACAACACGATAACAATTATTTACTTTTAATGGGATGTCCAACTCCCAGTATTCTTATCCAGTCTGTATTTTGCTAGACTGTGCACATTAGTATGAGGGTTACTTGTGCAAAGCTTCAAGACTATACCTACTTTAGTTCTCTAGGTACGCGATAATAATTTTTCTCTTTGTATATTCTGTGTTTCTCTACTCAATGTATCTTAATATGGGGGGTTACTGATGCAAAAATAGATACAGGATAATAATTTTTTTTCATTGTGTGGGGGTACCACGCTCACTGTCCCAATTCAGCCTATGTTTTTCTAGAGTATACGTATGGGTATGGGGTTTACTTGTACCCACTTTGAAGACCATACCTATTATAGTTCTCTATATACACAATAATATTTTTTCACTTTATATCAGAGGTATAACGACCACTGTTGCAATTCATTCTGTATTTTGGCAGACTAAAGGCCTTATCACAAAGGCTACTCTTGCAAAGTTTCAAAGGTTACCTAGAGCAGTTCTCTAGATACAGGATAATAATTTTTCACTGTGTATGGGGGTACCACGCCCGCTATTCCAATCCAGTCCATCTTTCTTCTAACTATGTATGTTGATATAGAGATTACTGGTGCAAAATTCCAAGGTGATACCTATTACTGTTACCAAGCAACACGATGAATAATATTTACTTGGTATGGGAGATGCCACGCCCACGTCGAATATCAAAAAAATAAGTACCCTATTTTACCATCCGTATATCTAGTAACAAAGATCGGTTCATTGGTGTAGTCAGCTATAGATTTCAGACAAACATAGAAACAAACAGATTTTGTGCTTTATATACATAGATTAAGTACTTAACAAAACAGTGTAAAATTCAAAACTTAAAGCATCAATTTCGAAGAAAAAAATAAAGAAAACGAAAACGAAAACGAAAACAACTCCAATGTACTCAATTTTTCACCGTTGAAAAATCTTGCGGAATACGAATATTTTTAATACTTAGTCCAAAGCCCTTTATTTTGTAAAACATCATATACGCGATTTGGCATACTCTCCACCAATTTCTGTACAATTTCTTTTGGAATATTCTTCCATTCATTTTGGATCCGCTGCCAAAGCTCGTCCAAATTCGTAGGAGCTGATTGGTACTGTCCCAACCGTTTCTTCACGATTGACCACAAATTCTCAATCGGATTGAGGTCGGGACTTTGTGCTGGCCACTGCATTAATTGAAAATTTTGCTTACCAAGCCATTCTTTCACGATTTTGGACGTGTGTTTTGGATCACCATCCTGCTGAAAAATTACTTCTTCTGCAGGATAGGCGCTCTCATCTACAAAATCAGGAAAATGAGTCTACAAAATCCTCAAATAGTCTTCTTTCTTCATTATATTATCAATTTTTTGCAGTGGTCCATGGTCCCACCACGTAAAGCAACCCCATACCATGACGTTTCCTCCACCGTGCTTCACAGTTTGCTTCACATGGCGCCTTTGAATTTTTTCACCAGGGCGGCGCCAGCAATATTGTTTAGCGTCGGATTGGAAACGTCTGACCAGATCACACGTTTCCAGTCGTCCACTGTCCCAGTTTTGTTCTCTTTGACAAATTTTAGGAGTCCCTTTACATTTTTTTTCCGATAATGCAGGTTTTTGTTTTTTTACCGCTGCAATAAAAGCAATGTCGCGAAGGGCTCTACATGCCGTCCACCGACTAACGAGTTTTCCGATTGTTAACGAAGCATCTTTTGGTGTAAAAAACTTATCTCTTTTCATTTCTCTTATCATTAAACGTGCGTCCGCATTAGTTAGAAGTTTTTTACGACCTCTAACTTGAGGCTTGGGAACAACGGAACACCGTTTTTGTACCCTTATGACCATTGATTGACTCACTTTAAGTTCTTTTGCAATTTCCCGGGTAGAACAGCCTCTTTCAGTCATGGCCCGGATGTTCTCGTCTGTTGATTTCTTTATTATTTATTATTGTTAGGTATTTATTTGATTTTTGTTGAAAAATTTGCATAATGTTTTTACCACACGCTTAAAAAAAAACTTATAAAAAACAAAAAGATTGAAAAGTAACGGTACTTTTTCAAATTCTTCATAAAATGCAGAGGTGTAAAATTGAGTACATAAGAGTTATTTTGTTTTCTTTTCGGTGCTTTATGCATTTTGTTACAAATTCTATATAATTTTATTAAGTACTAGATACTTAATAAACGACAATACAAATTTTTGGATTTGCTTTATTACTTTTATACTTATGAAACAAAAAGTGCTCAAAGTACAAACATATACTCATTTGTGCACCTCACGCACCTGACTGTTCGTTAATATCACGCCACTATCGGAACACCCTATAATTTTTTTTTTGTTTTTTGTTATAGCCGACGTAGCAAAGCGGTGAAAATTTTCAATAGTCTACCTATTACGGTTTCAGACATTGTAGCGAAAACAAGGTTTTTACCAGAGGCGATTGCCCCGGGCGCCATGTTGAAAACTTGTCTAAGGGCGAAAGAAATATCGCCGTCGGCTTTATGGATAGGAGCACGAATATTGAATATTTGACGAAGAATTCGAATGTAATCTATGACTATTAAAACAAGCAACAATAAGTTGTAGAAGAACACATATGTATGCTCCACTCGTGGCTTAATGGTTGCCAGGTGTAAAGACCGTTTTTCAAAAGTATGATGAACCGTCCAATGAACACGGCGAGTGTGCAAATTAAAAACGGCTAACTATTGAAAAGTTACTATTGGTTCTTTCATTGCCCACAAAAAAGTAATAAAGCAGTAAAATGCGAAAACAATAATATTATATATGAAATTACCAATTACCATACCATAAACATTCAGTAGAATTATTACGAACTGAATAATTTTTTACCATCATGTCTAAAATACTCTCTGGAGCACAAAGACTCAGTTAGTAAGAGAAGAGGAGACAACGACTGAAGTGCTTCTTAAGAAGGTCTCAAAGCTTACTTCCTAGTTTGCTCCTTCTATTTCTTCGGCTGTCATCAGTGAACGTGAGTACACTTAATGAAGTTGAAATACTAGTAATACCAGATTCAGATTCAAATGACGAAGATATTAATGAGAATGAAGCTGACAAAACGATATTAATTTCTTCTCCTAAAATTGTTGGCTTGATAAATTGGGACCATCCTCTTGGCCAGAATTCAAAAATAAAAACGAAAATAATGAGATAATTTTTAAAGGGCCCTTGCCATTATAGGCTGATAACTATTATCCAAAAATTACCCAAAAAAGATATTTTTGTAATCAACATCAGCTTCGTAGTGCAGAAAATGGGGAAAATATAAAACATTAATGTTTACCATTCCATATTTCATTGAAACTTTTTTATTTACATTCCTTGACTTCCTGATTCGAATTATAATTTTAAAAAAATTCTATCTCTTATATTTTTTTATATTTTACTACAAAATATGTAACCCTTTTGTAAATATAAGTATAAAATCAAAAAAAAAATATGAGAAATATAAGTTTATTTAGACCTATTAAATGTGTAGGGGACCAGATCACAATCTCGCCCGGGTTTTTACTCTCGGAGTATGGAACCCTAAAGGCAAGAGTTTTTATTTATTTTGACAGACTTCTGAAATGGTTTAAGCATTATTTAGCAAAAGGTGGTGGAATAAAAACAAATGAACTATTGAGCTGAACTGAACTGAACAAAGGAGCTAAACTGCACTAAGAATGGTCCCATTATAAAATAAATGAAATGAATAACTTTAATAAATGTAATGTATGTTAGTAGAGACGTAAACCTTTTCAATAGTTGGCAATACTTTATTGTAAATTGTTAATATTATTCGGTCGTATTAGCAAAAAAAGGCACCTGGCAAGAAGCTCTTTATTTTTAATGGCTAAATTACATACACTGAAACCTCTCAGATAATACCCCTCTAAATACCGACCAAGTTTTGTAGATTCAAAATGTTCATTAGTTTTTCCATACAAAATGCATTTCCATAACCAGACATTCTAACTCTAATAACTGGACGCGGATACTAAATTTTTAATATTTTTTTAAATATTTAAATAAGCGGACAGAAGCGTTGAAACAAGGCAACAAGAGTGGTGTTTAAATAGTATTTTTTTTATTGAACTCTAATTCATATCGGTATTAATGTCAATAATATTGGTGATTCTCCTGTTAACGCAAATGTGCATACATGCACATTCATGTGTTAAGGATGGCAAAGAAAATGCTGTTTATTTAAAATAAGAAGCATTGTACCTCTCTCGTAAGCGGACACCTCTAATAACCGGAAAAAAATACCTTACTGTGTGTTCGACTTTGATAGGTTGCACTGTATTTGTACCCATTTGATTTATAATGAATATCACAAGGTATATTTATTTTACTAGGTAGTGTCGTCCGCCCAGCTGATTTAGTAGTTCGACATGTCAAAAGTTGTATGTGTTCAGAAATTTTATTGTGTAGAAGTGAGAAAGCAATAAAACACACACATGCCTTCTCAATTGTCTTATATGTTTTTTGAAATTTCGAACTACAAAGCAACAACAAAATGCCATGTTGTTCTTGTATTGTTGTATTTGTTGTAGGGATGCCACTACCTAGTAAAATAAATATACCTTGGAATATCAAATATATTTGAAGTTTATTTTAAAACAATTTTTTCATACAAAATTCGTTCTCAAATGCATTTCAATTAAGTTTTATAAATTGTGAATATGGACGGACATCTGTGTAAATTTTAATATAATATTCACACTTTGACAATTTTTATAACTTTGAATTAGACTCAAAAAACTAAGAAATTGTTGTCGTCACGATTTCTGGGGCCACACAAAAAAGCCTTAAGGCGGCAGCAAGCCATTTTAAACGTCTAGGATATCTGTGTAGTGAAAAAGGCCAAGTAAAAGATCAGCTGTTTTAACCAAATCGAACTAGGTGTTCAGACGAAATTGTATATGTATGTACGTTTTTGAACAAATATTACAAATGTTCTATAAAATAAAAATGTTAACAGACATGCAGAATTATATAAATCAATTACAAAATTATAAATATACTATAATTTATTCGTTAAAAAGGCAAATCTTGGTAAAGTAAAAAATAACTTTAAGAAAATTGTGGGTAACAGAACCTGGTAGAGAACCAAAAAAAAAAAACTCACGAGTGAAGGATTAAAACCACATTTAGCGGAGAGCAGTGCGAAAAAAAAGAAAACTAAGATTGATTCTGTTGAAAACCATTAATAACCTGGGAGAAGATTATTCAGCGAATACTATCTGTGTAAAGGTACACGCCGGTCAGCAAAATTATCCGACATCCATAAGATTTCTGACAGAAACGTCTAGATGAAACTTAGAATCGTATACAAATTTTGTCAGAGTTCTGACCCAAAAATATATGAAGTGGTTGACACAATGTCTGACAGCCATGTCTTGGGAAATTCGGAGTTTTTTGTCGATATGACTAATAGAAAACTATATTGATTTCTAATAGATATCTGAAAGATTGTGATGTGATTCTAGTCGACTAATCGTATAGATTTTTTTATAGAAAACGGATTTTTCACCAAAATCTGATTAAATATCCAATGAAACTCGATATTAAGTAATTCTCGTTTTTTTTCACTTTATTTATTAAATCTGTTTTATTAAAGTTTTAAAGACAAATGCCCTTATGCAAAAGAAATAAAGTCTACTTGAAGTGTACTTTAAGTCAAACTTTTCATATATAATTTGAAATAAAGTAGACTTGAAGTAAACTTTATTGTTTTTTGGATAAGGGCAAAAATCTTTCACGCTTGTGTTGCCTTTTGCGACTGTCCAGGAAAATGTCTTAAAATTTCCCCACATAAATATCCTTCTTTGTCCTGCGGTTTTTTTAATCTCGTTATCTGAAATATATGTAGCATAAATATTGTATGTTGAATTGTATGTTAAATATTGTATGTTGATTTAGAGTAAACTATCTTTACTTACTTGCTTCAGCCATTTTTCTTAATATTACTTCATATCCCTGTTAAATTATTAAAATTTGACAGTGAAACAATTTTTACGTCGTATATTTATTTTTTTTTAATATGTAAAATTTGTTTTAATACGAAAAAAATAACATTAATGAAAAATATATCTATTGAAATCCATCAGAAATCAGTCAGACAAACCCGTATACAAAACAAATTTTTTTCGTCATGTCAATACGGGTTCTCTTTGTCAATACGAAATCGATCAGAAAACAATTACAGACATATCGAATATGCAATTTCCCAGACATAACTGCTGAAATCAGAAAAATCGTAAAATAAATTCAGAAATTTGTCAGAACTGTCTGATTCAGACAATGTCGAAAAATATTGCTGACTGGGAAGTTACATGCAGTCTTCTTCAACTACAGTTAGTAAAGTTAAACTGCTAATAATGCCCGACGAAGCTTTGCTAAAGAAGTTCTTGCTGACAACACTGTAGGGTTGGCGCATAGACTATGTAATTTTTTTTGTCCTATCCATACATTTTACGGTACCGTGAAATATCTCCCAAATGAAATAAATCCCAAAAAAAAAAAATTAAATAACTCCCAACAAAAAATTCAAAAATCCCATACAAATTGGAAGTTATTTCATAATGAAATAACTCCCAATTTTTTGGAGGTTATTTCATAATTTTTCATTGGGAATTATTTCGCAATGAAATAACTCCCAAACGAAATAACTCCTAACTTAATTCTGTTGAGAGTTAATTCATTTATTTTGATTGGGAGTTATTTCATTTGACCAAAATTGCATTATTCTGGATACAGAGAAAACTTTTAGTCAGCGAAGCCGGTATTGGTTATACCATAGAGAAGAAAATCCTTGCGCCCGGCCGAAGGCCGGCTATGCAGAAAACTTTAGTAAGCGAAGCCGGTGTTGGTTATACCACAGAGGAGAAAATCCTTGCGCCCGGCCGAAGGCCGGCTATGCAGGAAAACGTTAGTAAGCGAAGCCGGTGTTGGTTATACCATAGAGGAGAAAATGCTAGCGCCCGGCCGAAGGCCTGCTATACAGGAAAACTTTAGTAAGCGAAGCCGGTGTTAGTTATACTATAGAGGTTAAACCCTTCCATACGGCTAAAGGCCGGCTACACAGGCCGGGATGGCTCAACGATCTCTCTATGGTATATGGAACAGCGGCTTCGCTAACAAAATATTATCTGTATAGCCGGCCTTTGGTCAAATATCTATGATATATGGAATGATATCAAATTTATGGACCTCCTTCATCGCGAGGTACCTGTTATACCATAGAGGTTAAAACAGTTAAACAGTGCACGGGTGCAAATATAATTTGTATTGGGAGTTATTTCATTTTTGTTGCGACTTATTTCATTTGGAAGTTATTTCATTTTTTTTTTTTTTTGTAAAAATATAATTCTTTTGAATTAACGGTTAAGTTTTTGGATCTTATTTCATTTTGGCGTTGGGAGTTATTTTGTTTTTTTAATTTGGAAGTTATTTCATTTTCGTTGCGACTTATTTCATTGGGAGTTATTGCATTGGGAGTTATTTCATTTGGGAGTTATTTCACGGTACCAAGTTAAACTGGTAATAATGCCCAACGAAGCTTTGCTAAAGAAGTTCTTGCTGACAACACTGTAGAGTTGGATCATAGACTAAGTTATAGTTTTTGTGCTATCGATACATTATACATTGTTGCAGTAGTGTCTACAAATAATTAACACAAAGTAAAGACAAACACCATTTTGTTTTTACTTATTTTTATGGCTTATCTGAGACACAGATTTAACGTTATATCATCCATAAAAATATCGTAAAACAAGGCATATTTGCAACCCATTTATATATAAGGCTTTTATCAAACATATCAAAGCTGTTTGAGATAATATTAATAACTAAGCTAAATCCAATTCATAGCGCGAAAGGATGTTTTCCGAACCATCAATTCGACTTCAGAAAACAACATAGTACGATCCAACAAACAAACAGATTAGTAACAGTAATTAAAAAGACCTTCGAAGAAAAAAAATACTGTTTTGCTTAAATTCTTAATTATAAAGAAATAATTCTTGCAAAAAAAACCGACTTCAAAACAGACAAACTTAAAATCATGTTTCTTTAAGACGGTAACTATTGCGGCACCCTGTAATTTCCGAATTCAAATTTTATACTAGTTATAGCGGTCGTAGCAATACAGGTTTATTGTAAATTTCAACCGTCTGTCTGTAACGGTTTAAAAGTTTGGTCATATACATCAAATTACATAAACTATTGCGACACCATGTATTTATAATTTTAAATATTTATACTTATTATAACAGATATAGTAATGGACATTCTGTCTAATTATTAAGTGTTTATCAATAACTGTTTAAAAGATAGGGTCGTATATATCAAATGACGTCAAAAATTTGAATTTAAAGGGTGTCCCAATACCCTTTAAATTCAAATTTTAATATAAATACTTTTTAAAGAGGACTTTGTCATACAGATTCTTTTTAAATTTTAACTTTGTGTCCATATATATCAAATTACATCAACTATTGGGACACCCTTTAATTTCCATTTTAAATATTTATACTTGTTGTTATACCAGACATAGTAGTGAACATTCTGTCTATTTTTCAATTGTTTGTCTATAACGGTTCCAAAGATGAGGACATAATGGTCAAAATGCATCAATAATGGGGACACCCTTTAATTTATATACCCAAATTTTATACTTGTTGTAATAGCGGACTAAGCAATATATGTTCTTTGTAAATTTCAACTGTCTATCTATAACAGTTGAAAAGTTTGGCAATATATATTACTTTTACATTAACTATTGGGACACTCTTTAATTTCCAAATTCATATTTTACAGTTGTTATTTTAGCGGACTTAGCAATACAAGTTCTTTGTAAATTTCAACTGTCTGTCTATAACGGTTCAAAAGTTTGGCCATATATATATCAAAATAAACCAACAAATGGTACACCCTTTAATTTCTAATTTTAAATATTTATACTTGACATAGTAACGAACATTCTGTGCAACTTTCAAGTGTTTGCCTATAACGGTTCAAAAGGGAGAATAAAGGTGAAATTAAGTCACCTATGGGGTCACCTTTAATTTTTAATTTTATTTTTTAATTACTTTTTGTTAGTGGGAGCTACAGTGATACGCACTTTTTTTAATTTTAAATTGGTGACCTATAAAGTTCATAATACACGTAAAAAACATGTATGTTGTATGGGGACACCCTTTAGTTTTTATTATTTTGAACTTCTTTTAAAATGGGACCAATCTGTAGCCATAACCTTTCTAATAGTGCAAAAATTGGTTCAGAAATTACCGAGTTCTGAAGGCACAAACATACAAAAAAAAAGCAACACACAGACGAATTGATAACCTCCTTTTTTTAAGTCGGTTAATAAAGAAAAATTAAACACCAGCAAAGCACAATGCATTTTCTAGACAGCTACGTCCGTCATCAGTACTCTTCGTATCTATCTACCTGGTAGTTTCAATTGTTATTTTATAATTTTCTATTTAAACAAGCTTATCAAAGAAATAGAATATGAGAAATTTTTAATTTTACATTTCTTTCAAAGGAGATAGAGCTTTTTGAAATTGTTTTACACTTTTAAACACTATTTCTTTTTATATTATAATACCAAGCAAACATTTTTCTTTTATTTTTATTCTCTTTATATATTTTCTTTTTATTTGAAAATGGTATATATCTGTCTTGCTATTAGCCAACCTTTGGTGAGCAATTAAAAATAATTAGATATTTGCATTCTGCTCTGCTGGTGTCTAATTTTTCTTTATTTCTTTATAATTAAGAACTTAAGCCTAAATAAATAATTTATTCGTTTATATATATAAATATGTATGTATACAATTCAAAAATTGATTTACAATTAGGATTCTTTTAAATATGGTATGAGGAAGTACGATCTAAAATAAAGTATAAACAAGTTATCTATCTATACATATAATAAAACAGTAACAAGACCAATGAATGATACCATGAATTATACGCTAAATCACGATCTCGTAACAATATCTAATTGGGTCCGGGCAAATAGAGTCGACTTTAAGGCTCGTAAGACTCAATGTTGTATGCTAACGCACCGGCGTTCGGCCGAAAATGGTGCTACATCTGTAATTATGGGTGGTATAAGTATTAAGGAATCAGAAGCTCTTGATGTTCTTGGCATGAAATCCAGTGTGACGTTCGATGGACTAAGCACATTTTTCAAGTCTCAAAAGAAGCTTTCAAGTGTCTCGGTTTTCTCAAACGGTGTAAAACATATTTCACCTAATCTGATCTCCTTACTATTTATACCACTTACACCCGGCCAAAAATGGAATACAACTCTCATGTATGGGCCGGTGCTCCAAAGTCTGTTTTGGAACTACTCGATCGTGTGCAGGAGAGGGCGAAGAAGCTCATAGGTGACAGTAGGGTATCCAACTCTATTGACTCTCTTGAACATCGACGCAATGTGGGTAGTGTTTCGCTGTTTTATCGCTACTACAATGGAATGTGCTCTGATGAGATTAGGGAACTAGTTCCCGATATCCGCACGTTTTCGCGCACAACACGCTTTTCATTAAGAGCTCATCCATTTGTGGTGGATTGGACAGTGAATCGCACAATGAATTACAGAGAAAATTCGTTTTTTAGCCGTACAGTTCGATTGTGGAATCATCTTCCTACAGAGGTCTTTCCTGTCAGCTACAATGTTGGAAAATTCAAATCGAATGTCCACAAACAGGGAGTAATGTTTGTGGACATTCTCCTCCTTCCCATAACCTAATTTCCTAGTTCTGGCGCAATGCTTTGCATGAAGTGGTCATCCCCTGAGTGCTGGTCCGAAATAAAAAAAAAATTCTGTACATGAAATATTTTTTGAAAATGTTATTGCTGGTGCAGTTAGTTATCGAAATGGAATACAAAACAGCAATTTTTAGAATTTTTGTCTGTCTGTCTGTCTATTTGTCTGCCTGTCTGGCCGTCTGTCTGTCTATGTTCGAATCGCGTAAGAACTACTGGATCCATTTTAATAAATTTTTGTACGGTGGTATCTTAGTACCTCGGTTCAAGTATGTGATTCTTTTTTCCGCCAAAATATATAATTTCCAAGAGAAAATAGAGATTTAAACCTACTGCAAACTTGACTGCACCTTTTATTTTTGAAAGAGGGATATTTTAAACACTATTTAACAAACTCTACAATAATTTTAGTATATTATATACATTTTAGATTTTTCCTGAGTAATTACCCAAAAGGATGGGTACCTCTACATGAAGTAAATACATAAGCCATAACTGAGGCACTATAAAAGTAAAATTCGGTATGTATTACTTTTAAAGCAAAACCGAACAAAATATTGCCAGGAAACCTACAACTTGGCGGGCACAGCCAATATAAAATAATTGTATAAAAGTATAATTTTTTTTTTTTGTAGAAAACCTAAAAAAAGTGTATGTGTACAGACACATTGCACACATAAAAATAAATAAAATACGAAACATAAAACAATTCATATTTTATACCACTGTACTCTCACAATGACCCATTACTCTCGTATTACATTTGCTGTTGATATCGACATTATCGACAAACAGCACAACTTATTGGTTTATTTTTTTATAGGTTTGTTGCAATAAAAGTTTAAATAAAAGTTATAGCCAACTGTTTTGTTAAATATTTACTTCTGGTTTTACGCCACTTAAAGTTTTTAGGCTGAAAACAACACAACAACTAAAAAAAAGTTGTTTTTATATTTTCAATGCAACAACGGATGAATGATTTACCTCAAACAAGTTTATAGTGTTGTTATGTACGAATGCTGTCCGTACAAATAAAAAATATTTTTATGCTTTTTTTAACTTACTTCTCTTACGTTGCAAATACAGTTGGATGTGGGAATGCATCCAGTTTGCTTTCTTTAGGAAACTACCCAAAAATGTGTTTGTTATTTAATGTAACTTGTTGTGTTATTAAATCATGTTAGATATTTTGTTAGTATGTATGTTCGACTTAATATTTGTTCCATTCAAGAAACCCGCGAATTCCATTCGATTTATGGCTTACAACTTGTGAAATATATACACGACATGTTTTTTTACATTTGACACGACAAATTTCCCACTGCGAAATACAAACATGTCATGTGTGAGACTTTTAAAACATAGCTTCTGTAAAATACTTTGCACATGTGTTATCTGACAAAATTTAATTTAGAACGTGTTCTATTCTGATCTGACTAAGGCGAATTCATAACAGGTAAGCTTGACAGCTCAGGTGAATATTACTTTCTTTTGTTTATTTCTCCATCTGTCAGTGTCAAAATATACTAACATTTGTTTTTTTTTTTTTTTTGACAGTCGAAAATGATTTATACAATAACAAAATGAAGTTATTTTTTTGCAGGGCTGTTAAAGACGCTCTTGACGTTTGATGCAAAAAATCTTGTTAATGCCACTTATCAACTGATTAATCTTTTAAATATTTGATTATGAAATCGGATATTTTTATGCTTTGCCAGCTGAGAATGTCAAACTGTGTTGACTTTTCTGCTCAGAAAGTTTTGGCATGTCATCAAGAATTGTTTAACGCCAGAACAGCGCTTCCAAAATTGTGGAAATTTAGTTTAAAAAAATAAATCTTTTCGCATTTTACGGTTAACATAATCGGCCTAATAAGCAGTTAATTTATGAAGTTATGGACTAATTAAGTTTAAGAACTAATTTTACTCATCTCGTTTGAAAACTATCAACAAGATAAAGAAATGTGCATACCAAAGATCATATTGGTGCTTTAGTGCAAGGAACGATGAATTGCGAGCGCTATCGAGTAATGCTGGCTGAGTTTTTGTTTAAAAAAATTTTCCAGCTAAACATCAACGACAGACAGCGCGCTTAACAATCGATTTATTGTAAAATCAATTTGGTGACAACTTTATTTCCATTGTTCGCTGGCCCATTGCCACCATTGAAGCCATTAGGACAGATTTATTGGCAAAAATTTGTAAAAAAATTGGACTGATCGAATAGACCATAAAAGTAGTAGCTGCGCTGGGAAAATGTATTTAAAAAATAAATGCCATAAAATGATCTACCAAATTATAATAAAAGAACTTCATTCCAGCAATACTTCTATATTGTATTATCATTTTATGTAAATCATGATTATATTTCACAATATTATTATTAGATTAGACCATTGTATGGTTCTAACAAAACATTATTATTATTATATTTAGTAACTAGCTGTGCCTGCCACGTCGTGGTCGCCCTAACATTATTTGTAAGAGTTTTACTTTTATAATGCTTCAGTTAGGGTTTACGTATTGACTTTATATAAAATTTATAAAAAGTTCTAAAAATTATTGTAAAGCTCTGTAAAAGGTGTTTAAAATATTTTAATAACGTTGTAATTCCACAAAATAAAAATATAAATCAAATACAAATTTTAATTATTTTGGCTATTTGGCAGTAAGTAATTAATATTTTGTCGTTATTTTAAAACAGCGCCATCTGTTGCGCAACCGTGTTTAAAATATCCCTGTTCAAAACCGAAAATTTCAGTACCTTTATACCGGATAATGCGTTTTTTCACTGATTTTTCTCCACTTTCTTTTGGAAATGAAATATTTTTGCGGAAAAAGGTATCCTAAATTGGAATCAGGATGCTAAGGTACCTCCTCACAAAATTTTGTTAAAATCCATCCACTAGTTTTTACGTGATACGAACACAAATGAAAAGCAGACAGACAGACAGACGGAAATGAGTTACTACTGTATAGATAATTGCCCTATTCACAAGCCCCCTAGTACGTGGTAAGTGCTAACAAAATACAACGGTGCTAGCTGTGTTGTTGGTAATTTTCATGCAAACATGCGATACAACACTTAGTACTTTTTTTCATATGTTTTTCAAACGTTGTATTTTAATTTTTAATTTTTTTTAATTTTAAGCTGCAAGTCAATGCGTAGTTGGAGCCTTTCGCCAATTGTGTGAAAAACATCGTCATTTTTTATAAGGTTGAATATATAGGCAAATTCCTCTGGCCGTAGTCGTATCATATGAAGAAATCTGTTTTCATCAAAATATCTTAAAACCCGATTATGCCATAATGATGATTTTGGTAACCCTAAATGTATACTTCTGCGACTGGAGAGCAAGTACATTAGGTTCATCCTAAAAATGTCTTGAATTTCATCCTCATCTTCTTCGTCACCTGTATTAATTTTTTTCATTTAAAATATGTATAAAATAATAAAGAAAACGCTTATAACTTACTTGAGTCAACCATTAATATATCGAAACTATATTTTTCTTCTTCTTATTTAGTTTTTGACGTATGAAGTACAATGTACAATGGCACATTGATACAATGGTTGTTCACAAAGAAGTAAACAAAAGGTGGTATGCAATACTACCTACACCTTAGCAGAGCTTGTGAATAGGGCAAATATGGTTCGACTCCAATCATATAATACAACCATGATATATTGATCTTAGATTATGGTTACCTCTACCATGTTTTTCTGTTTTTAAATAATTTACCATTCGTGAAATGTAGGGTATTTTGCAATTAGCTGTGCTTTTATACATTCCTACTTGATTCTTCTCATTTGCGAGCTTAAAAATCAAATAAAAAACAAAACAAAAATATGTGTTATTTAACCTTATTGCCAGTGTTTTTTAAACCTCATTTGTTTCTTGGCTTAA
This sequence comes from Phasia obesa, assembly GCA_949628195.1. Lineage (NCBI taxonomy): Eukaryota > Metazoa > Arthropoda > Insecta > Diptera > Tachinidae > Phasia > Phasia obesa. The sequence goes on along the minus strand of OX451215.1, from coordinate 172,940,055 downwards.
TATTTATTGTGTTGGTTTTCATCGCGTTTTTAAGGTTAGTATTACAAATTTTTAAACCCTTGCCAAAATGATGTAAACCTAAAAATGTTTATCAAAAGTCTTCAAATCTAACGGCTTAATTGATTGTTAATATTTTATTTGGGTAAAGGTCTTTCAATAACGATGAACTTTTAATCGGCCTAGTTTTTAATACAGTTATAAAAACCACAATTTGTATGCGTAGCGCATTGGCTGCTATTAAAGTCCATAGCTTTTTTTAATATACGAGTATAAATAACTAAAAAGTAAAACATTTTTTTTCAATTTTATGTATTGTTTCTTCAAATAAAATAAAATTCTAATAAATTAAATAATAAATTAAAAAATAAAAAAATTATTTTCATGGAAAATGAATTTAACCTGGAGTTCAGCCCCCAATATCACCTTCCACTTCTTAGTCTAATATAGCCACGGTCGTTTCGAATATTACGGGCCAGCAGGTATGGAGCTTCTTTAAATACGTTGATGCATGCTTCACGATTTCTGCTTTAACCATTTTTAATTTCAGCAAACCACATTTTGATTTCAGCAAATGGTCTCGTTTTTAACATTCCAGGGAGCGCTTGTAATCATTCTAAAAATTTTAATTTGACGCTTGCCAATTTTTTCCAAGTTTGAAGCAGTGCCCCATAATTTAACTCCATAACATCATATTATTTGGAGGATCGAGTTATGTTGACTTTGATTTAATACGGCTTTTCAAGGAAAGGTGACCATCAAGATGCATGCCGAGGTGTTTGACTTCAGCAGATTAAGATATCATTTTATTATTTATGCGAATACAGGAGCATGTCTCTACGCAGTGTGAACGTTATATAAGTAAAATTTTGTTCTTTCACCTTTATTCCACATTTCTTCTACCACTTGTCTAAATTGACCATTTGATCTTTTACACACCGTGATGCTATTTGGGCAAAGCTGTGTCGTCAGTAATTGTCGATTAAGTACGTCAATTGTACATCTAAAAACCTAAAAATTAATAAAATAAAAAAAATAAAATGAAAGGGTGTTTTCCAGAAGTCGCCTTAGCTTATACATATTACAGGCAGACACTTTATTTATAACAAAACTATTAAAATATTATTAACGATCGTATCATACTAAAGTATTAAAAGCACTTCTTAATTTCGTAATAGATATTCTTTCAATCTATTTAGAAAAGACTGGGTGTATGTATCACCCAGAAAAAAAATGTCACCATCCGTGTACAAAGTGACCACATTCTGTGTTGAAAGTGTATCAACCACGTTTGTGCTCCAACTGTAAACGACTGGTGTCAATTCGACAACGAAGGGTTTTTGAAATGTCAACGTACGTGTACCCTTTGACTCTATATTGTTGTGGAAGTGACACCATACCGGCGTCGACAACGAAGGGTTTTTGAAATGTCAACGTACGTGTACCCTTTGACTCTATATTGTTGTGGAAGTGACACCATACCGGCGTCGATTTGACACCACACCGTTGTAAAGTTGACACCATACCGTTTTCGATTTATAAATGCTCATTCCTTTCCAAATTTACCATAATAATAAAACATATTATAATAGATCATATTATTTTATTAACAAATGTGTGAACTATTAGAAAATATTAAATAAATTTAAAAATAGGATATATATACATGAAACGGTCAAGTTATAAAATCTAGAATTGGTAATCTTTGCTTAGAAAGTCCGAAATAATAACACTAACTATATAATATCTAGGTTCACCGGTGATTTTTTTATTTTTATCAGAATATTTAGACCCTGACTTTCGTTTGATGTTTATTTTAACAATCATCGAATCCTGAAACAAATTCTTTTAAGTTGTTCTATATAAAACCAATTGGAATTGCTCTTACCTTAATTCAATTTGCGCAGGTGTATTGTTAGAGGTTTCATCATTTGTCCACCATTGGTCCACCTTAGACTGAAGAAAGGTTGTGTCATCGTCAATTTCGAACTGTAATTTTATATAAACATAAAAATAATAAGTATTTTACTGTGATCATAACAATTAAATTGTTATATTACCTATACTTCTCTCTGAACTCCACTCGCAGTCCTATAGTGGTAGTGCTTCCTTCCAGTGCTAGAAAACAAAAGTACATATTACACGTTGTTGTTCCAAACTTTGGTTACTTATATTTTAAGTGATCGGAAATTGATTCCAAAATGATGGGATCTAAGAAATTTTTTTAATTTTTTATTGTCACTATCATCGTTGAATATTTCGCCATCACAACGTCTCTAGTCGTTTGGGGTCAATCTCCAATAGCATATTATACTCTTTGCTTAGTTGTTTTCAGCCGACATCTTGGTGACCATAAATTGCTATTATTTCGAGTGTTAAATTAGTAATGGTTTCTTGAAAAATTTATTGTGTGATGATGTAAGACTTTAAAAACGTAGATTAATAATTATATTTTAATTAACCCCAGTACTGGTAAATATTTTTTAGCAATAAATCGTGGAAAATTAAAAACGGCTTTAGGTGTTTATTTATGTTTTTTTTTTTTCGTCCAATTTATTTTTGAATTTAAATAAACTTCCTACAGCTGGTGATCTTATAGTTCTTAGTGGCTCATCATACATGGTGACGCCATGATAAATTACTGAGCAAAAATATCCCCGAGTATTTAAACAAGTATTTAATCGTCTCCACTTCCACAATTTCGGTACCATCAATAAATAACGAGTGATTTTTTAAGAGCTTGAGAACTTTTTTTTAAAAAAAAACGCATAAAATTTGCAAAATCTCATCGGTTCTTTATTTGAAACGTTAGATTGGTCCATGACATTTACTTTTTGAAGATAATTTCATTTAAATGTTGATCGCGGCTGCGTCTTAGGTGGTCCATTCGGAAAGTCCAATTTTGGGCAACTTTTTCGAGCATTTCGGCCGGAATAGCCCGAATTTCTTCGGAAATGTTGTCTTCCAAAGCTGGAATAGTTGCTGGCTTATTTCTGTAGACTTTAGACTTGACGTAGCCCCACAAAAAATAGTCTAAAGGCGTCAAATCGCATGATCTTGGTGGCCAACTTACCGGTCCATTTCTTGAGATGAATTGTTCTCCGAAGTTTTCCCTCAAAATGGCCATAGAATCGCGAGCTGTGTGGCATGTAGCGCCATCTTGTTGAAACCACATGTCAACCAAGTTCAGTTGTTCCATTTTTGGCAACAAAAAGTTTGTTAGCATCGAACGATAGCGATCGCCATTCACCGTAACGTTGCGTCCAACAGCATCTTTGAAAAAATACGGTCCAATGATTCCACAAGCGTACAAACCACACCAAACAGTGCATTTTTCGGGATGCATGAGCAGTTCTTGAACGGCTTCTGGTTGCTCTTCACTCCAAATGCGGCAATTTTGCTTATTTACGTAGCCATTCAACCAGAAATGAGCCTCATCGCTGAACAAAATTTGTCACATTTGAACATTTCGAACCGAACACTGATTTTGGTAATAAAATTCAATGATTTGCAAGCGTTGCTCGTTAGTAAGTCTATTCATGATGAAATGTCAAAGCATACTGAGCATCTTTCTCTTTGGCACCATGTCTGAAATCTCACGTGATCTGTCAAATACTAGTGCATGAAAATCCTAACCTCAAAAAAATCACCCATTATTAACATTATTATATTCTGATTACGGCGAGGTTTAAATCTTATAAATCTTGTTTTTCTGCGTTTATAATTTAACTTAGCATACTCATGCTGCAACATGTTCTGCAAAAGTTTTTAGCATTAAGTTCTCTTTATATGGGTAAAAAATACATCAATCATCTTCATACAGAAATATTTGTTCATTCACTGAGGGAAACGACGTTGCAAAATCGACAACGAATTTACGTTGTCACTTTTGTTTGACAACGGGCGTTGTCAACTTGTAAACGACCGTTGTCGAATTGACAACACACGTTTGTCAACTTCTTAACGAATGTGTTCAAATTAACAGCAATGTCAAATTCCACGGGTTCTAGTAAATGTTTTTAATTTTTTTAGTTTCCTTCAATTTTCCAAACGCATTTTTTAATAACAATATGGAGCAATCATCTATTGCATATCCTCTCAAAACCACTGGAGAAAGTTTTAAAGGAAGCTCTGCCACCATTAGGTCTTCCTTCGAACTGTGAATTTATATAAATTCACAGTTCGAAATTAATGCCTGTGCAAACCAAGGTGGACCAATGGTGGAGAAATGATTACCACCAACAATACATTTGCACCATATTGCTCCAAAAACGGGGGGAGTTTTAACAAAGGTAACAGAAATTGCGATAGGAATTATATAGAGCATCTTTAAAAATTTTATTGCGATATAATTTCAGATTTGAAGACACTATTAAATGAAACATCAAAGGAAATACTGTTATATTGCTGAAAATAAAAAAAATTCCTGTGTTCTTGGATATTACATAGTTCGTGTTATTATTAAGAACATTTTAACCAAAGATTATCATTTCATGATTTTATAACTTAACCGTGTCATTTTGAGAATAAAATAGTATATAAAATTATATATTCTATTACAATCTCTTATTATTATAATGAATTTGTAAAGGAACGAAGATTTACAAATCGACAACGATGTGGTGTTAACTTGACAACGATGTTTTGTCAATTCGACAACCGCATGGTGTCAGTTCGACAACAATACGGTGTAAAACTGTACACGTTCGTTGTCAATTCAGCAATCCTTCGTTTTCAGTATGTATTTCGTTGTCTAATTGACACTGTCCGTGTACAATTTGAGCAAAAACGTGGTCAATACACTTTCGACACCGTATGTGGTCATTTTGTATACGGATGGTGACATTTTTTCTCTGGATGTTAAGTCCTATGTTATTTGTATCATTCAAATATATAGTAAATAACAAAGGACCCAAAACACTCCCTTGACGAACTCCATAACAAACATCTGCAATTGGACTTTTACTGTTATTAATATGAACAAATTGCTTACGGGTTTTCAAATAACTTTATACTTTTTAGACAGGATCTATAGTACTATACTATCCATAATAAAAAATATACAAAATTAAAAGGTTAAGGGCATCCTTATCCCTTGAACCGTAACAAATTAAAATTGTTAAAAGCAAGTTTAAACAAATATTTAATTATAAATTAAAGGTTACCCTTCTTCTGCCAGCCTACCTCGCGCTTGTCGGATTTATTTAATATTCTTGTCTGTATAACGTTTCGTGCCGGGCACAGCCAGTATAAAATAATTGTATAAAAGTATTAATACATAATTTTTTTTATAGAAAACCTAAAAAAAGGTGTAACTGTACATATTGTACACATAAAAAGAAATAAAATAAAAAAAATTAAAATAAAACAATGCATATTTAAGACGGCAAATTAAAGCATTAGATATCGATCAAAATTTCAACAAAATTTAAATGGAAAATTCGATCGATATCGAGTGCCGTAATTTGCTCCCAGTATATAGTACGAAAAACTTTAATCTTTACGTATTTATTCACACCCTGTGTAAATTTCAAGTGCTTTGAAAGATAAGGTCATATACACCCAGAGAAAAAACGACTCCGTCCATGTACAAAATGATCACATGCGGTGGCGACAGTGTATATACCACGTTTCTGCTGAAACTGTAAACGAACATTGTCAATTCAACAACGAAATATTGAGAACGAAGGGTTGTTGAAATGACAACGAACGTGTACACTTTGACACCGTATTGTTGCCGAAGTGACACCATACCGGTGTCGAATTGACACCACATCGTTGTCAAGTTGACGACGATTTGTAAATGCTTATTCTTTTCCAAATTTACCATAATAATAAAACAGATTGTAATAGATTATACATTTTTAAAAACTATTTTATTTACAAAACGTGTTTTTTATTACAAGTAAAAAATTTTAAATATGTTTATTCATCAGCATTTTTAAGCGCTGTATTTCCTTTGATTTTTCGTTTAACAGTGTCTTCAAATCCTAAATTATATCACAAAAAAAATTGTTTAAGATGTTCTATATAAAATATATTGGAATTTATCTTACCTTCAACATTGCTCCACTTTGTATTGCACAGACATTGTGTCACCATCAATTCCAAACCATGAATTTATACTTATAAACATAACAAGAAGTAGTTAACAGTGATCATTACAATTACATCACCATATTACCTCTGTTTTTTTTTTTTTTTTTTTTGAAGAAAAAGATATGTCTAAACTCCTCTGTCTCTTTAGAAAAACAAAAGTTGACTGCTGCTAGAAAAACAAAAGTTAACTGGTTAACTTACATTTTAATTGATCGAAGTTTTTTGGTTTCTAATTTTTTCCCATTTTTCATCGTCACTTTCATCATTGGCAATAAGGTAAAAGCTCTTGACATCAAAACGTCTCCAGTCGTTTGGAGTCAATCTCCAATTTGTAGATCGTTCGCTCCATTTTGTTATAATGAAAAATATTTAATAGAACTTGTAACGACGTTTCTTCAGCTGGGGTAAACTCACCGGTGTCCGAAGGTTCTGTCACAGAAAATTTATTTTCTTTAGACCGTATGGAAAGAAACACCGATCGAAAACGTTTCGTATTGTCTTTATTTACAATTAGGCGTCTTAATAAATTCTACTTAGTGGCAGCAATTATTAATAACTCATCCACTATGAGCTCTCTCAGCTTTCTAACACGGAGTGCTAATAACTACTATGAACCTGCGGGTTACCACGGGAACACAGCATTAGCAAAAATTCGTCAACTGCGCCTTTACACAGTCTGCTTACGTAGCGAAGTGAACCTGCGGGTTACCACGGGAACACTTATTCAACGCAAATCGGACAAAGGCAGCTCTTACACACACTGGTTTGGTTGTTGAATGAACCTGCGGGTTACCACGGGAACACTTTGTCAACTTCGCTCACCAATCTACCCTCACGTATTATTAGTGGGAAACCTGCAGGTTACCACGGGAATACCACACTAATAAAGCCTGGTGAGTATTAGTAAGCAGAAGAAACAGCAGGTTACCACCAATTTCTCTACTTAGTAATCAGCCAATAGGTAATAAATTATTACAGCGGGTTACCACCAATAATAATAGTCTTACCTTCGCAATCGCTGCGATGAGACTGACCTAAAATTATATCACTTCCACTGCTTTTATACACAATCTACAGCCACCAAAACTTAGTTGTATGTTTTGGTACTAATTCTTCTTACTAAAAATATCAAAGTGGATGTGTTAATAATTTACGACCACTATGTGCCACTAGATGGCATATTCTAACGGAAATATTAATTTAAAATATTTGAACTTGTTGCAATAATACAAGTAATAACAAATCGTAATAATAAACAAATAATAACAAATTGATAATAACACTTTAAACAATATAAGAATATAACAAAAATAACATAAATAAATTACTTTAAAATAATATATGTAAGTGTGGTGAAAACGAGGCTACACCGACTTTCATCGTCACAAACTCGTGGAGTTTGACAACATTGCATTTTTTGAGCACGTTCGTTGAAAAGTTGTTAACGTGCGTTGCTAATTCGAGCACTTTCGTTTTCATTCGAGCACGTTGAAGACAGTCGTTGTGATTTCGACCACGTTTGTTAACAAGTTGACAACGCCCGTTGTCAAACAAAATTGACAACATAAAGGTGTCAAAGTGACCACAATCGTTGTCGATTTTGCAACGTCGTTTTTCCTTCAGTGTATAACAAATAAGTATAACAAAATCACATTTTCTAAAATTTTTAATGCAACGTAGTAATATAGCTGCTGTGGAAATTTCAACTATCTATTTGTTACGGTGCAAGAGATAGAGTCTGTTACACGCCTGTAAATATCGTAACGATTTTAAAAGGGTTGCGTTTCTACAAAAAAAATGTATTGTAAAATTTGAATTAAAAAAAAATTCAATTTAAAAAGCCGGCTTCCATACATTGACGCAAATAACATGCGACAGCTTTGTGTAAAAATATATGTATGTATAAAGCAAAACAACCAGTACAAGTTGTTTTGTTTTTAACTTTTTAAGTTTCAAATAAACGTGACTTAAGATTATTTGGTAACGAGATTATTTAACTCGCTTGCAGGTTCAGTAACTGTAACAAAGTTTGGGGGTTTATAAGAGTTGAAAAATTGCATAATTAACTTTTCTTTGTGGCGCCAATCCAGAGGAAATGTTTAAAGCAACTACAATTTTTGTAAATCGCATGGACGGCTAATTGTGAATTGAAACTAAATGAATTGAATTTGTTTATTTTATTTTGTTTAGTTGGTCAACAAGTTGGATAATTTATTGTGGACGGAAGGAAATATTTTCATTGACGAAAAAAAAATATTTTAATTATAATTTTTGGGAATTAAAATATTTCTATATTATCCAAATAATTATTATTAATTCTTATTTTCAACTTAAAGGTATCTTTAGTTTATATGAAATTTGGATAAAGGTTTCCTGATGAGATACATTAAAAACTTAGCGAAATGGCCAGAGAAACTAGCTTGCCCCATACCAGTCAATTTCAAATTTATAATTATTTGGGTTTAAAGCACGCTATTAAAATAAAATTAAAAATTATTTTATTTCATTTTATTCTATTTTATTTATTTCTTTATGATAGATATACCTAAGTTTGGAAATGCGAGGTACAAACATATACGAGTGATTTCTTAAACATTTGGTTAAAAAAACAGTACCTCTAGAAAGTGTAACACCTTTTATTTAAGTCGATTGTAATATTACAAACCGAACCAACCGTACCGAACAGTGCCGCAACCAAAGTCAATGCCACGAATAAAGATAATTACCATGTTCAGTGATAGAAGTTTATGCGAAATGTCAGTGCAACTTCGTTATATGGTACTCCAAGTCAGAACACTAACTACGTGGATTGCAAAACCTTCATTGTACAGTGGGACAGAATGAAAATATTTTGGATATAACTCAGCCATTTGTAAAGGGCTAGGCCGATTGATCCAAAATTTGGCATGAGCAGAGCAAAGAAATATCTTAGCTTGAGTTTTGAAACTGGGTACCCTATGCCATCAGCTCGCTATTTAGCAAGCAGAATTTAAAATATTTTGGAAATATTTCAAGATCTAGACTAACTAGATTTTCAATTTAAAATAATTCTTGCCAAAAAAACCGACTTCAAAACAGATAGAAGGGCACCAATTCTAAACTAAAAATGTAAGAAGTAAACTGTAAGAATTAGATTTAAAACAAATAAAATATGCGCCAAAATTAGAGAGAAAAAAAGTAAAGACTATGTGAATGTCAATCTTCTCCCTATTGCTGTTCAAAAGTTAAGCTATTTTCAACAGCATCCGTCTTTTATGGGGACACCATTCAAGCCTCAGCGTATAACAGTTTCAAAGATTGGGTCACATAGATCAAATAACATCTCCTATTGGGACACCCTTTAATTTACAATTTTCAATTAAAAACCAGTTGTTATAAAGGACTTGGTCACAAAGATTCTTTGTAAATTTCAACTCTCTGTCTATAACGGTTCAAAAGTTTGGCCATATATATCAAATTACATGAACTATTGGGACACCCTTTACATTATAATTCCAAATATTTATACTTGTCATTATACCAGAGAAAGTAGTGGATATTCTGACTAATTTTCAAGTGGTTGTGTTTAACGGTTCAAGAGATAGGGCCATATAGATCAAATTACATAATTTATGGGGACACCCTTTAATTTCTAAATTCAAAGTGTATATTTGCTATAGTGGACTTTGGATTACAGGTTCCTTGAAAATTTCAGCTGTCTGACTATAACAGTTCAAAAGTTTAGCCACAAATTTTATACTTTCTGTTATAGCGGACTTAGCAATCCAGGTTCTTTGTAAATTTCAACGGTCTGTGTGCAACTTTTCAAAAGTATGGCCATATACATCATAAATGAACTATTGGAGCACCCTTTAATTTAAAATTTTAAATATTTATACATTTTATTATAACGGTCATAGTAATCGACATTCTGTCAAATTTTCAAGGTTTTGTCTATAACCGTTCAAAATATACGCCCATATAGGTCAAATGACGTCACCTACGGGGACACCGTTTACATTTTAAATAAATTTTTTTATTAATTTCTGCTGTTGGGAGCTATAGCGGCACGCAATTTTTTAAAATTTTAATTTGCTGCCAGTTACGGTTCTTAATACACGTAAAAAACATGTTAGTTGTATGGGGACACCGTTTAATTTTTAATGTAATGAACTGTTTTTAAAACGGGACCAACCTGAAAGCATAATTTTTCAAATAAAGAAAAAAAATTAAAATCGGTTCAGAAATGGCTGAGTTCTGCGGTTACATACATTAAAAAAGCAACATTCAGACGAATAGATAACCTCCTTCTTTTTTGAAGTCGGTTAAAAATCAAAATTATTGCATTTTTGTGTATTTTGTCTTAAAAAGAGCCATCAACGTTTTTTTTTTTTTTGATAGAAAAATATTTTCTTAAGGAATATATAAAAATTTTCTATTTTTGTGTAAGCTAACTATATGTATGTGTGTATGTTTAAACTAAATTTCGTATAAAATAGATTATCCTTGTAGAAGATGGGGGTTCTTCAATTTGACCAATTTTACATCAAAATTTTTACTTTAGCCTATATGTTCTTACATTCCAAAGCTGGGATCGGAAACAGAAGACTGCTGAAAGTATTTCATGAGCCCTAGTCCATATGTGTACGTTATGGGCAAAAGAGTAAAAATTCAAATTTTGGGATTTTTGGGCTTATTTTGGGAATCGTGGTATTTCCTTTATCTGCGATTTAATTTTCGCTGACTAATTACATATCCAGAGAATATTTAATTTCCTACGTGCTAAACTATGTGCTTTCCCATATTTATCACACTTTTATCAGTTTTAGACAAACAATTAAGAAATGGCAACATGTGAAAAAATTAACAGGTGCGAGAAACCCAACTTTTATATAGCGTAATAAAGCGCTTCGTCTGTTCTGAATGTAGATACAACTTTGGCTAGGTTTTACCATAAACCATTGATTTGCCAAAAATCGATATCTGGTCCTATCAATTTGTATGGGGCTCTAATGTCAGGAGCAGGAGCGAAAAAAGCAGTTTTAACCAAAAAATGAAGGTCGAGAGATACTTAGACCAACGTGGGTCATTGGTCGAAACGGGGTAAACAGTACTGTTGTATGGTGTTTTGCCACTCCCTGCCTTATGAATTTATGATCATCGCAAAAATTCTTATGTAATCACACCTCGTGTAAATTTTAAGCGTCTGTCTATAATGGTTCAGAAACTAAGATCATATACATCATCCATACGGGTAACTTTTATTTTCCAATTTTAAATGTTATAACTGTTTAATTGTTTTTTGTCATAATTGTTTTTTGTCCACATAACTATAAACATAATTAAATAATTGTTTTATTTAAAAATATTTCTAAACCGGTTATGAGTCGGCTCGGTATTTGTTTCCTACAAAGTTACTTTTTTCTTAATAAATAAACACAATGGCCAAGTGCCATGGCTTAATATTTCTTTAATTAATTTCAAATAAGTCCCAGTTTATATTAAGCAATTTTTATGGCTGCCTTTTTTTAATTTATAACAAAATCAGATAAGATTTATGATCAGTAGGTAACAGAGTATAGCACTCTTCACTATAGTAATTTAATATATACCTAATGTTTTCCAATTTTATTAGAAAAATAATATATAAAAAATATTTTGCAATAAAATTTAACATATTAAAAAATAATTTTTTTTTGGCAAGCTCCTTATTTTAATATCTTATTGTTCCTATAAATTTTGGATTTTTTTTTTTGGAAAATTTCGATAATTTGGCGATAACTAGATTTTTTATAAAATCTAGATATAATCTCTCTCGATTTTTAGTGGGTTTTAGATCTATGGCAACATTAGTCAATTGGGGGCTGTGGGTTCTATTCCCATCAAAGACTAGGTATTTTACTAAAACCGGTCAAGTCTTTGTTACTGTGCTTGATAAATTAAGTTAGAATACAATTGTAACACTTAAAAATAAATAGTTGATTGGTGAAATTTTTTATTAAATCTCTTTTTTATGAAATTTAGATTTTTTCTTAAAACAACCAGTAAATGTTTAAATTCTTAGTTACGTAAATCAATTTTACATGTAATTTAGATTTTTTTATTAAATCGCAATATTTTTATTAAATTTATATTTTTTTGCTAAAATCACGATAAAATTCTTAAATTCTTAGTGAAATCATATTTTTTTTTTTGTTTGAGAATTTTCCATTTTGTGCAGTAATATCGAATTTTTGGTGATATTTCAATTATATGGTGAAATACTGATTTTTTTTAAAAATCTTGATATTTTGGTAAATTTTTAAAGTTTTTGTTTTCTAGAAAAATTCAAAAATTTGGTGTAATCGAAGTGTTGCTGAAATAACGGTTATTTTTTAAGATTAATATTTTGGTAAAATTTCGATTTTTAGGGAAGTAACCGTTTTAAATATCAAGTTTCGAAATATGGTTATTTTTTTAGTTCTTTCCTATAATTCTATCGTTACCCTGATTTGCAGCTTTATCTGTAATAGCTTGAAGGTAATATCTTAAAGGTACCTCATATAAGTAATGAAAATCAATTAATTTTTGATTTGTTGACCTTTTTACTTTACTATACGTAGTATAAGGTAAAGTATAACAATCGTGAAAAAAATCGGGGTCGGAATTTCGACAGATTTATACGCTTCGAGGTCTCCTGAATCCATTTTGGCTATTTTCGTGATGATGTCTGTGGATCGGTGTGTATGCCACTTTTTTGTGGAGTTTTTGCAGGTCATACCGTTTGATACATATATCAAAATGAAATTTAGTATGTGCCTTTGGTATATGGAGATGAAAGCTGTATAGTTTATTGGCATAATCGGGAGAGGGCAAGGGGTAGTTTTCTTACCCCCAAATTTTGTGAACGCTTTACAGGTCATACCGTATGACATATTAAAATATAGCATGTGCCTTTGGTATATAGAGATAAAGAGTTGTTTAAATGTTGGGCGTAATCGGGAGGGAGCAAAGTGTATTTTACTTACTTCCAAATTTTGTGAACGCTATACAGGTCATAGCGTATGACATACTTATCAAAATGAAAATAATTATATGCCTTTGGTATATGTAACTGAAGAGCTGTATAAATTTTGGGAATAATCGGGAGGGAGCAAGGGGTTGTTTACTTACAAATTTTGTGAACGCTTTACATGTCATACCGTATGACTTATCAAAATTAAATTCAGTATGCGCGTTTGGTTATGGAGATGAAGAGCTGTATTAATTTTGGGCATAATCGGGAACAGGCAAGGGGTAGTTTACTCCACCCCCCTAAGCCGAAAATAATTAATTTTTCGATTCGAATATACTTTATAAAATAAGTTATATTCTTTATGTAATATATCCCTAAAGATATCTGTTTCCATTGGGTATGGTAAAGTTGAGTGTAGGCCACTCCAGATTTTTTACATTGTTTAAAAATTTAATTTTTGGTTAAATGTTTTTTGAATTGTCTGTTTGTTTTGGAATTTTGGATAAATGTAATTTTTGTTTTTAATTTTGGATTTTGGTCTAATTTCGGTATTTTGGAGAAATTAATTTTCCAAATTAATTTCTCCAAATTCGGTTTTTTGTTTACTTCATTTTTGCTTTAATTTGTTAAAATTGTGATCAAATTTTTTGAAGATTTTTTTAACTTAAGATTTTTGGTGAATTTACCAGTTTTAGGTAATCTTCAATATTATGTGGTTTTAAGTTGTAGGAGCAGTTTCAAGATTTAATTAACATTTTCCTATATATAAAAATAATCCAAATGAAATTTTAAGATATAGTTATATTTTTACTTTATACATATTTCCTTTATGTAGAGGTAACCATCTCTGGGTAATTACTCAGGATGTTGCAACATAGATTTAATATAAAATTTCCTATTTACAAAAATAAAAGGTGCTGCCAGGTTTTCACTCTTTTGCACCGAGGTACTAAGTTACCTCACACACACATATTATTTTACAAAATTAATGCTGCAGTTTTTGTGTGATGCGTACAGGCGGGAAGATAGTTAGACAAATTTTAAAAAATTAATTTTTTGTATTACATATCGATTACTGTCTGTATCAGTAACAAAAATTTCAAATATTGCAGTTTTATTATATGAATAGATTAATGATTATTAGAGTTTTGCTTATATATCAGTCATTTCTGATCCGATTTTGCTGATTGTCAAAATTTCAGAAAAATCCAAATTATACTGCTTCCGCCTGCGTTGCTAATAAAAAAAAAATACTGATAATAATCAGACTATATAAAACTTGCTTAATATGAACAGAGACCAAATAGTAGATATTGCAGCCAGCCAGCATACAACAGCTTGCACACCCATTCACTTGTTGATCATACATAACAACCAAGTAAACATTAAAGTACACAAAAAAAAACGAAAAGAAAAGATACAAACACGCAACCAAAAAAAAAAAAATAAATAAAATAATACCATAAACTACCAACCTCAAAACATTGTTACATATTATCATCATTGATGCAGAGAGCGAGATTAAATACCAATCCCATATCCAACCCAATACTTTGGATTAGAGACTTTGACCAGTTTTTAATTACAGACAACATTTTCATTTGCAACGTTAACGAGGACGGTTTATAGTCGCGGTGTATTTTTATTTAAATTTTCCGTTTTGAAATAATAATTTTGAAAAATCCTTAAAAGTATTAAAAAAATGTTTTTTCCTAAAGAGTATATATTTTATTTCTTGGCTGCACTTACGCTTACAACGGTCACAGCTTACACACGTGAAATAGTCAATGATAAACCGCAGTTAAAAGAAAAACGTAAGATTTCAACAAAAAAAACCAACAAAATATCACCAACAACAACGTATCATATACGTATGTATGTATATACGAAAAACAACAAACAAGTAATACTAAAAAGGATTCTTATCCTTATATATTAAAGGTCATTTCAAACTATAATACAAGTATTAATACTTTTGAAGAAAATGCAACTCTGATCTAATCGCTGTTTGAAATTTAAAAAAAAAAAAAAAAACAATAACAACACATCATGTCTGGGTTTCATTTTCCTCAAAAGTATTAATACTTGTATTATAGTGTGAAAGGTCCTTAACAAGGATCTTCACCAGATGAGTAGATTAAAGTCTTTGCCGAAAATCGGAACCGTGGACTGATAGGCTATTCTTCATATCATATCAACCAGCCTACTAAGAAATTTAAAACTTAAAATAATTTTTATCAAAAAATAAAATAACTCGGTAACAAAGTGTTCTCCGCAAAATATAAAAAGAAAAAGTGAGCACGATGTGATATGATAAGAAAAAACTGATTGTGTATATTGGACCGTACCTAGTGCAGTGTATCTTGCTTCTCCTCTTAGTGCCTAAAAAAGGAATAGTTTTAATGATGAATTCCTTTTTAAGGGTCTCCTTTTTAAAAAAATAAATTTTATATTTACGTCCTTACGATGCAACAGGCTCCTTGAAGTATTTACCAGAGTACGAAAATTAACAAAACGAAACGGTTGATTTCGTTTAGTCAAGGAACAAACGCAATAATAAAAGATCTTAAAATTGCAAAACAAGCTAAAATTTTTAATTTTTTATGGAGTTTGACAGTTAAAATACCATTTAAGGGGTAAAATTGTAAGTTTTACTGTCAAAATTCCTTTAAAAAAAATAAAAATTTTCTCGTATTTTGCAGTTTTTAAATGTGCCTTGATACTCCTCATATAATCGATTGCTAAGGACAATTTATTTAAATTAAACACATAAAAAGATTATTTACGATTTACAAATATTAAACTTTAAAGCAGCCAAATTAACCGTAGCAAGCTGAATACAAGGGTTCTCGCAGATCACCGTAACTATGCAACGTTAAGAGTGGTCTTTATTAAGATTGGACTAAAAATTGGCTAAAAATTTGTTAATAACACAGTGCAACAGTGAAAAAAATTAACGGACTTGACAGTATAGGTTCGATTCTACCACCAAAGAGTAATAAAACCCTATACTCAGTTTAGCGAATTTGGTGACTAATTTATATTTGTGGGCCTTGAAATATTCTGAAAATCAGTGGGCCCTTCGAAAAAGTTGTGTAATATCTCATTCAAACTAGGTGATAGCGCTTAACTTTATTCGGCTATAATGTAGCTGTAGATGAGTGTTTGGAAAAATCTAGTAACATTTCATGCCAGAAAAATATGTATTCCTGCACTTTTTTAGAATAAGAAAATTAAAAAAATATTTTTTTTTAATTTTTTTTTAATTTTTTCCAGCACTACTAAATTTTTACTAACAATATATCGATACCTTCCCGTAAGAATGTATTAAGCGACACTTTTTTCCAAAATGACTTTTTGATATGGAACTATACTAAAAGTTAAGCCCCACGTTTTGGCCTGGGTTTCGCTGCCCTATCATGGATGCAAAGGAAACTAGAGAGAAAATAAAATTGTATCAACCGCCAAGTTTTCTCACTGGAATAATGTTGCTTCCTGAAATTTGTATTATGTCAAGAAAGCGATTTTCAGAATACATTTTATGTTCCTTTCAATAAAATACACAAATAAATAACTAAATGAGACGTTTTTTTCGTTTCCTGAACAATTTTTGAAATGTCGCTCAATACATTCTTATGGGAAGGTATCGATATGTATGAGACAATTGTAACTTCTGTTAAAATTAACAACTTTTGTGCATATACCAATACAATCTGAACATTGGTAGGCACGTAACCTTAATTGCTCATTAAGATCGTTTTTTACCTTTGGTAGTAGAATCGAACCTATGCTGTTAAATCCGTGTATTTTTCGCAAAGTTCTTATTTGTTGCACTGTGTAATTAATTACCTTATTTAAAAAGAAAAATATGCTTTGGAGAGGATAGGGATTAAACTCGGGCCACAATGAAAATTCCTTGTTTAAAGAGAGATGTTTTCTTAAAGTTAAATTTTTTCGGAATTTGTGGATGAAAATTATAGTTTTTTCTTGGCGAAACTTGGATATTTTAGCTAACTTTTTGAATAATGATAATTCATATTTTTGGTTTTTATGAATTTAAATTTTAAATTCTTTTTGCGAAATTAAAATTTTTTGATGAAATTTAATTTGTTGTCTGTTCAGATTTTCATGCGGAATAATAAAAAATTTGTATGCAAAAGTCATGAGAAAATGTTGCAGAAGTAGTACTCTGTTTTTAACCGACTTCAAAAAAGAAGGAGGTTATCAATTCATCTGAATGTTGCTTTTTTATGTATGTAACCGCAGAACTCAGCCATTTCGGAACCGATTTTAAAATTTTTTTTTTTATTTGAAAGGTTATGCTTTCAGGTTGGTCCCATTTTAAAAACAGTTCATTATATTAAAAATTAAAGGGTGTCCCCATACAACATACATGTTTTTTACGTGTATTAAGAACCGTAAAGGGCACCAAATTAAAATTTTAAAAAATTGCGTTTCGATATAGCTCCCAACAGCAGAAATTAATAAAAAAATTAATTTAAAATTTAAAGAGTGTCCCCATAGTGACGTAATTTTACCTATTTGAGCCTATCTTTTGAACTTTTATAGGCAAAACCTTGAAAATTTTACAGAATGTCGATTACTCTGACCGTTATAATAAAATGTTTAAATATTCAAAATTTTAAAGGATGTCCCAATAGTTCATTTAATTTGATGTATATGGCCGCCATACTTTTGAACAGTTGTACACAGACCGCTGAAATTTACAAAGAACCTGTATTGCTAGTCAGCTATAACAAAAAGTATAATATTTGAATTTGGAAATAAAAGGGTGTCCCAATAGTTAATGTAATTCTATGTATGTGACCAAACTTTTGAACTGTTATAGACAGACAGCTAAAATTTACAAGGAACCTGTATTGCAAAGTCCACTATAGCAAGTATACAATTTTAATTTAGAAACTAAAGGGTGTCCCCATAAATTATGTAATTTGATCTATATGGCCCTGTCTTTTGAACCGTTAAACACAAACACTTGAAAATTAGGCAGAATATCCACTACTTTCTCTGGTATAATAACAAGTAAAAATATTTGGAATTATAATATAAAGGGTGTCCCAATAGTTCATGTAATTTGATATATATGGCCAAACTTTTGAACCGTTATAGACAGAGAGTTGAAATTTACAAAGAATCTTTGTGATCAAGTCCTTTATAACAACGGGTCTTTAATTTAAAATTGTAAATTAAAGGGTGTCTCAATAGGAGATATTATTTGATCTATGTGACCTTATCTTTGAAACCGTTATACACTGAGGCTTGAATGGTGTCCCCATAAAAGACAAATGCTGGTGAAAATAGCTTAACTTTTGAACAGTAATAGGGAGAGGCTTAACATTCAAATAGTCTTTATTTTTTCCCTCTAATTTTGTCGCATCTTTTATTTGGTTTAAATCTAATTCTTACAGATTACTGCTTACATTTTTAGTTTAGAATTGGTACCCTTCTATCTGTTTTGAACTCGGTTTTTTTTTTGCAAGAATTATTATTGTAGAAAAACATTGAAATGTTTCTGGCAACATTTTGTCAAAGCTGTGAAATAAAGCAAATGGGCATTATTTAATGTGAAATTGTTTGTAGAATTTTTGTGGAAAATTTAAATAAAATCGTAAAATTCTTCCAAATCACGAGATAGACACCACATTTTAAATGTCAAATTTTCTTTGTTAAATATTAATTGTTTCGCAGCATTTTATACAGATACAAACAGAGTACTAGGCTTTAAGTGATATTCCGATTTCCTGGTAGTCTAGAGTTTTTTATTTGGATTTTTAATAGAACAAAGCAAAATACAATAATAAGATACAAAAACAACAACAACAACATGGGAAAAACATTAGAAAAATAGTGGGGATCACCTTTTTGGATCATGTCACCACCGTTTTTAGATCGATAATACTGAATTAAATAAATCTCTAAACATATTGGTACATACATATACAAAAAATTTCCCTCAGTTACCTGGGGTCTTCGGAAGCGACATTTCAACTCAAACACGGGCAGACGGACTCTCTAAATCGACTTCTCTGTATATAAAGATTCAGAATATATGTATGTATATATGCTTTATGGGTTCGAAAATGAAAGGGATAGAAATTACAAACGGAGCGAAAAACTTACATAAAATCGTTTAAATAAGAAAAAAATGCTCAAATTATAGAATGTTGCTGAATAACACAATAGGAAAGAATAACCTAAATCGGAAAATTTGTAAATCAACGGTTAAAACGCTTAAATTACTAAGACCACATTAGGAAGCTGGTATGTAAAATTGTAATTTTTAGGTTTTTTTGTTTTAAAACTTAAAATTTTTCTAGAGTTCTTTTGTGAAATTTTATTATATTCAGATGATATATTCAGTTGCTATATTCAGTTGCTATATTCAGCTCCTCTGAATTTCAGCTTGCCATAAGAAGTATTAAACCTGAAATTCAGTTTGCAATTTTCAGACAACTTTCCATTCGGTAGTACGCAGTTAAAAAAAAAAAGTTTTGCAAATTTTTTTAATATTAGAGGGATGTTATAATAAAAAGTGTAGACTTTTTTCTTTCAACTGAAACATAACTCAATGTTCAGTCAACTGTTAATTAATTCTGTTAATTTTCGATATTTCATTTTTTTTTGCATGTTTTAAAATATTTTTTGGCCAGTTCTCCAAATGTCGATTTTTTTAGCGAAAAAATATTTTTTATTTTGTTAAATTTTCTAAGTTTCGGTTTACTTTAGTTTTTCAGTTTTCAGGTGAAATTAATTAATTAATTTTTATCACCTCAAAGCCCAAGAAGTCTTCATACAAAATTGGGTAATATGTCATATGAAAAGTAATCCAAAAATGTTGGGTGTTTTTTTGTCGTTTTTGGAGAACAATTCGTTTTTAACCGACTTCAAAAAAAAGGAGGTTATCAATTCGTCTGTGTTGCTTTTTTTTTGTATGTTTGTGCCTTCAGAACTCGTTCATTTCTGAACCGATCTTAAAAATTTTTGCACTATTAGAAAGTTTATAGCTACAGATTGGTCCCATTTTAAAAAGAAGTTAAAATTTTTAAAAATTAAAGGGTGTCCCCATACAACATACATGTTTTTTACGTGTATTATGAACATTATAGGTCACCAATTTAAAATAGAAAAAAGTGCGTATAACTGTAGCTCCCAATAATAAAAAGTAATTAAAAAATAAAATTAAAAATTAAAGGGCGACCCCATAGGTGACTTAATTTCACCTTTATTCTTTACACTTGAAAGTTGCACAGAATGTTCGTTACTATGTCTGTTATAATAGGTATAAATATTTAAAATTAGAAATTAAAGGGTGTCCCATTAGTTGGTTCTTTTTATATATATATATATATATGGCCCAACTTTTGAACCGTTATAGACAGACAGTTGAAATTTACAAAGAGCTTGTATTGCTAAGTCCGCTAATATAACAAGTGTAAAATATGAATTTGGAAATTAAAGGGTGTCCCAATAGTTAATGTAAAAGTAATATATATGGCCAAACTTTTCAACTGTTATAGATAGACAGTTGAAATTTACAAAGAACCTATATTGCTTAGTCCGCTATTACAACAAGTATAAAAAAATTGGGTCTATAAATAAAAGGGTGTCCCCATTATTGATGTAATTTGACCATTATGTCCTCATATTTGGAACCGTTCACTACTATGTACTATGTCTGGTATAACAACAAGTATAAATATTTAAAATTGGAAATTAAAGGGTGTCCCAATAGTTGATGTAATTTGATGTATATGGACACAAAGTTAAAATTTAAAAAGTATCTGTATGACAAAGTCCTCTTTAAAAAGTATTTATATTAAAATTTGAATTTAAAGGGTGTCCCATTAGCTGACGTCATTTGACATATATGACCCTATCTTTTAAACAGTTATTGATAAACACTTAACAATTAGACAGAATGTCCATTACTATATCTGTTATAATAAGTATAAATATATAAAATTATAAATAACAGGGTGTCGCAATAGTTTATGTAATTTGATGTATATGACCAAACTTTTAAACCGTTACAGACAGACGGTTGAAATTTACAATGAACCTGTATTGCTATGACCGCTATAACTAGTATAAAATTTGAATTCGGAAATTACAGGGTGTCGCAATAGTTACCGTCTTAAAGAAACATGATTTAAAGTTTGTCTGTGTTGAAGTAGGTTTTTTTTGCAAAAATTATTATATTTTTGGGCGATTTTTCATAATAAAAAATGCCCAAATATTTTGATGAAAGTTTACCCATTTTTGAGCGATTTGATAAGATGAAGTAATTTTTCAATAAGAGTGTAAAAATAATGGTTTGTCTTAAAAACGATATATTTTTAATAGAAAATTGTGGCCGCCCCACTCCCCGGTTTCTGTTGATCCGCGCTGAAATCATTGATACTAAAACGGTCAGATCTAAGTAAAATGAAAATAAAAACGACAATACCTAAGAAAAACGAACTCAATATTAACCCCACACAATCACCTCTTTCCCCCGAAAAGGGCCAATCGCCCTCTCCCTGGGCTCCATAGGACCGTCCTGCGTTCCATATTGCCTTAGAATAGTCAGACTTAAGGAAAAACACCCATATTGCCCATTGACCGCTGCTAGTTGCCAGTGGCCACCCTGTGGGTCTAATAGCCACCTCTATGTTTATTGCTGCTTTCTATAAAGGCGTTTTATACAAATCAAAGCAGAAAACCCCAATTAACCTAAAAACAAACACAATATCGCCCCCGAGAATTGCCACCCTCGTAAGCAAACGAAAATCATTATAAACCAAAAAAAAAAACCTGATAAAATATATGTAGGTAGGTTTGGTTTTTTGCCAACAGCCTCGAATGGAATGGTCTGATGTTGATGCATTACATTAGCGAAATTTTCGTAACTATGCCTGGCAGAGTTCTGCATCTCTTCTGGAACATAGAAGGACATCGCTAAATTAACTTCTCTATGTACAAGAATCCAAAATATACATATACATATACTTTATGGAGTCTGAAATGAATGTTTTAGAAATTACACACGGAACGACAAACTTGTGTGTATACGTATATCCTTTCCATATATGGTATAATAAACAAAAATATTTGTGGTATTTCTAAAAAGAGGCTATTTTATTATATTTCATATATATATTTCATATATTTCATATAATAAAATAGTAACTCATTTCCTGTCTGTCTGTCTGTCTGTCTGTCTGTCTGTCTGTCTGTCTGTCTGTCTATCTTTCTTTTTTAGTGTTCACATCACGTAAAAACTGCTGGACGGATTTTAACAAAATTGTGTGAGGAGATACCTTGGCATCCTGATTTCAATATAGGATATTTTATGTCCAAGAGAAAGTGTAGAAAAGCAGTGAAAGTACGCAGTTATTTTAGTAGTAAAGCAATACTAAACCGGACATTCCTACTTTATTTTTTATAAAATAAATACATAAACTAATATGCAGCATAGTTTAAGGCGGCACTAAAAACGTAAGGGTCTTTAGTGTGGATAGCTTTCGAAGCAAAATCGAACAACATATTGAAAGGTCGCTGACGAAGTGGTGGGCACAGCTAGTATTAAATCACAAAAAATTTAAATGCTTTGCAGAAAAATCTATACATATAAAAAATAGTAACTCATTTCCTGTCTGTCTGTCTGTCTGTCTCTCTCTCTCTCTTTCTTTTTTTGTGTTCTTATTTTGTGGTATCTTAGCATCTTCATTCCAATAAATTATACCTTTTACGGAAAAAATATCTTATTTCCAAGAGGAAGTGGAGAAAAAGCAGTAAAGGTATGCCTATTTTTTACCGATTTAAAAGTACTGCATACTTTAAGGCATCTATTATTTTTGAAATTTTAAGCAATGTTGCGCAACAGATGGCGCTGTTTTTACAATAATTTTTAGAATTTTATATATATTTTAGAATCTTATCCAAGAAAGGGTAAATTTATATAAACTAAATACGTAAGAGTCTTAAAATTTGGAGTGGATTACTTTCAAAGCAAAATCAAACGAAATATTGTCAGGACACAGGTAGTACAATATTATTATGAAATATTGTCAACAAAAAGTCAAATTTAATTTTTGCAAGTTGAAAAAACGAATAAACGAATAAAAACATTTCCACAAATTTAATTAAATAAATTTGGAAACGTGTCAATGAAACATTCATTTTGCAGAAAAAAAAATAGCTTACGCTTCTTAAACTTATATTTCATTTCAGCTAGTTGGTTAAAAACTTGTCCTCGTGACAAACCAAACGAAAATAAATGTTTTCGCAAAATGTTCCAAGCATGTTTTCCAGCGCTGGCAGCTGGTATACCAGAAATTGGCATCATGGGCTTTGAACCGCTACACATTGATCAGGTATCAATACAAAAAGGCAGTGGAAATTTGATTTTAGCCGGAGGTTTTCAAAATCTAATAGTAAGTGGGCCATCTAATGCCACCGTTAAAAGAGCAGTGTAAGTTTTATTCGACATTTTTTACGTGAATTTAAGAAATAAAATTACATTCTACACAACAGTTTAGATTTGAAGAAAAATATTTTAAATTTTGATTTGGAAATACCGATACTACGTATTAAAGCCAAATATAATTTAAATGGTCACATCTTATTATTGCCCTTAATCGGCAATGGTGATGTTAATTTGGCTCTTAAGGATGTTAACACAGCTGTTTATACACGCATTAGTTTGAGAAATTCTCCGGAAGTAAGTTGCAAAAATATTTAAAAAAAAAGCCTAAAATAATCTGTTAAATGTAAACGTAAACAAATTTCAGGAAATCATACACATCGATGAAATGAAAGTCACGTTTAATGTCGGCTCCATGCGCATTCACCTGAAAAATCTTTTCAATGGCAATGATATTTTGGCAGCTTCTATCAACTCGTTCCTGAATCAAAACGGCAACGAAGTTATAACCGAATTAAGACCAGATTTAGAAAAAGGTTTAGCTGATATCTTTCATGGTTTGTGGAATAATGTTTTCTCTAAAATTCCTTTGAAATTTTGGTTAGTATAAATAGGATGTTGTAAGTTGTTTTGTATTTATTTTAGTTACGTTAATTAAAATAGTATAATTTTAAAATGTATATATGTATGTATGTATAACTGGTTTTAAATAATTATTAACAATAAAAATTAAGAATTAAATAAATTTTGTGATCAATGATCTTTATATAGCTATCCCCGGTGCGCTTTGCTACACCCATCCACAAAAAATACAATAAAAACACTTGGAAGAAAAGTATGACCAAACTTTAATGCGAAAACGCACGCTATTCTCACGTCAAAAATGTTCCCATCCAACCTGTCTTTTGCTAGATTATACGTATTACAATTACACGATAACAATTTTTCACTTTGCATAGGAGGTATCACGCCCTTCATTCAAATTCAGTCTCTGTTTTTTCTACACAATGTATCTTATTAAGGGCGTTACTGATGCAAAATTCCAAGGCGTTACCTATTGCAGTTCTCTAGATACAGGATAATAATTTTTTACTTTGTATGGGGGGTACCACGCTCACTGTCCCAATGCACCCTAAGTTTTTCTAGAGTATACGCGTGGGTATAGGGTTTACTTGTACCCACTTTGAAGTTCTCTATGTACACAATAATAATTTTTCACTTTGTATGGGAGGTACCACACCCACTGTCCCAATTCATTCTGTATTTTGGCAGATTGCGCTTTAGCACAAAGGTTTCTCTTGCAAAGTTTCAAGGCGCTATCTATTGTAGTTCGCCAGAAACACGATAATAATTTTTCACTTTATATGCGAGGTACCACGCCCACTATTTCAATTCGGTCTGTGTTTAACTAAACTATGTACGTTAATATGGCAGTTATTGGTGCAAAATTCCAAGGCGCTACCTAGTGCAGTTCTCTAGATACAAGATAATATTTTTTCACTTTGTATGGGAGGTACCACTCCCGCTATTCCAATCCAGTCCATATTTCTCTAAACTATGAACTATTTCAAGGTGCTACCTATTACCGTTACCAAGAAACACGATGATAAATGTTTACTTTGTATGGGAGATGCCACGCTCACGTCGAATATCAAAAAAACAAGTACCCAATTTTACCATCCGTGTATCTAATAACAAACTGTGAGAATTTCAGAAAGATCGGTTCATTGGTGTAGAAAGCTATAGCTTTCCGAAACAAAAAAGATGCAAACATACAAACAAACACATTTTGTGCTTTATATACATATATAGATGGTCAGTTTATTGTAGGTAATTTGTAGGAGATGAAACAAGTTGACCGATCCTTTTTGATATCTCTGAAACTACTCTGCATTATTGTGCTACAAAAATGTTTGAATATTTTACGAAATGTTTGGAATGTATTACATAACCAAATAAGATAATCGGTTGTGGAGTTATGCTTATACATATATGTATGTACATATGTCCTACATCTTTCTTCATTTTGGGTATTACGATATATTATCTCGAAAACTAGAATCACTTTACACATGTGTGTAATGAATAAGGTTTAAATAAGCTTTATTTAAGCACTGACTCCCACAGCTCTTCTTCAAACATTATGTTAAAGGCTTTTAGCGATAATAGTTAAAAATAATAACATAAATTTTTTATTCTGCTAGTTACATAAGATATACATATGTATATCGTCAGCTAAAATGCAAAAAGGCGTAACTAACAAAAATATTATTTTACAAGAGAACCAAAAAAAAATGAAATCTATATTATACTATACGTTCCTTCGTTTTTTGTTAATTATTTATCGCAAGTGTAAAATTTTGTCAAGGCATATAGTTTAATGGCATGCATAATAATCAATTAAGAACTTGATTTTGAATTTTTTGTTAGTTACACCTTTTTGAATTTTAGCTAACGATAACTTTTAAAAACGTTTAAATGTGTATCTGTTGAAACCATAGAGTAAATGGATGTCAAACTCTCATTCTGTTAGTTATGATGTTAATTCAAAACACATGGGGGAGTTTAATTACTGGACTGCAAAACAAAATGCCGTTGCATTTTAAACGATCACACATACAGATCTCGGGGGATCAATAACCACCTGCGAGGGCCGATTTTGTGTTTATTTTTAGGTTGGTAAAGTTTTTATACTTTGATTTGTATTAAAGGCCTTTATAGAAAGCAATAAATATAGAGGAAGCCAATAGACCAATAGGGTTCCCACTGGTAACCAGAAGCATTCAATAGGCCCATAGGGAGGCAATATAAGGAAATTTTTTAAAAGATTTTTTTGCTTTAGTCTGACCATTATAACGCAATATGTATATGTATGTACATAGATTGCAGGAAATTCCTAATTTTTACAAAAAAAATGTAAAAATAAATTTACAAAAACTGTAAAACAATAAATTTACAAAAAATAAAAAAAATTTAACAAACAATTTTTAATAAAAATTTTGAAAATAAATTTTTACGGAAAATTTAAAAAAAAAAAATTTCAAAGAAACATAAGAGGGTAACACAATATCTAACATTACTATGGTGAAGGGTATATAAGATTTGGCATGGCCGAATATAGCACTCTTACTTGTTTTTATTCATTTTATTTTCGTTACTTGCTGTTACATTAGGTATTATAATTTAAGTGTTAGCTTATTACTGTTAAATATAAGGTCATTTTTGGTTTAAATTTCTTTTTTCCTATAATAGGGGACAAGTTTATACATACTCTATGTAGATTTAAAGCACCCAAAGTTATAGAGGCCGTGACAACACATCTTCTGTAAACATTCTAAGAGTCTATCAATTACGGTTCAAAAATTAGGCCATATTCAAGTAAATCACGTCGCTGTCGGAACACCCTGTAATTTTAGGTCACTTTCGAAATACCCTATAAGTTTAAGTATTTGTTTCAAGATTCTATTACGGTTCAAAAAATAACGCCATATACTGCGTGCAAATCATGTCACTGTCGGAACACCATTTAATTTTTAACAATAAAACTTGTGTGAATATTTCAAAAGTCTACCTTTTACGGTTCTAGAGATAGAAGGCACTGACAGGCGGACATACATTGTAGCGAAAACAATAGGGTTACGGTTTTACTCTTTGGATACGAAACCTAAAAATGGTATTTAAAGCGAATGTAAAAAAAGCAATCAACATATTGCAAAAAGTTTGACAGAAAACGATAAAGAATTTTGTTTTCTGTTACCCGGTAATAAAATTTGCTGCAATATACCAATTTACAATTTTTAATTAAACTTAATTCGCTATTTAAACAAGTATAAAAAATAAACCTAAAAATTAAAGGGTGTTCCGATAGTGACGTGATTTGCTTGTATGTATATGGCCTAAGTTTTGAACCATAATAGGTAGACTCTAGAAATATTCACAGAAGTTGTATAACTGTGGTCGCAATAGCAACAAATACTGAAACCTATAGGGTGTTCGCAAAGTGACGTGCTATTTGAGTTTATTTCTTCAGCTATAGGAGGCACGCACTTAAAAATTGACAGACAGTAATTAAAACTTGGTTCGCTTTATAAACAAGTATAAAAAATAAACCTACAAATTAAAAGGTGATCCGACAATGACGTGATTTGCATGAATATGGCCTAATTTTTTAACCATAATAATTAGACTCTTGAAATTTTCACAGATGATGTACTACTATGACCCCTACAACAAACAGTCAAAATTAATTAAATGACGTGATTTGAATGTATAACACTTTTTTTGGAACCTTAACAGGTAGACTATTGAAATTTTTACAGATGATGTGTTGACAAGGCCTCTATGACAATTACTAAAAATTAAATGGTGTTCCAACAGTGACATGTTTTTCACGTATATTGCCTTATTTTGCCCTGAAAAATTAGTAAAATTACACAGATTATGATTTACAAAACAAAAATAAAATCAATGAATAAAAACGGCAGACACTTTATGTACATTATTATTAAAAATTAAAGGGTGCCCCATTAGACATGAATACAAAACCAACTTGCACTTCACTGATTTATTTAATATATATACATATTACACCGATTTTTTATTTGGTTAAGGTAAGGCGATTTTGCTATTTTAAAACCAATAATTCAATTAATATAAAAAGAAATATTACAATCATGAACGCCATAATTGCCTTTATTCGCGAATCCTATATTCGCTAGAAAATATAGTTTTAATAAAAAAAAAAAAAAATAGCTAAGATCTGCAGAACCTGCTAGAACCGGTAAGACTGCTCCAATAAAAAAAAAGAAAAACACAATTGCTTAGTACTGACATTAATGATTTTAACTTTATGGCTTTCATTGTGAAGAGGATACAAATAAATAATAATAAATATGTTAATAAGCATGTACGTATGTATGTATATATGTATGTAAGTATGTTATTTTTTATGTATAAAATTATAGTGGCAACAAATCATCATAACTATAAGTTTTGAAGAGTTTATCTGTCGACGATTGAACAACCTCTGTTAAGGACTTCTCTAATAGAGGTTTCAGTTCCTCGGATAAAGAATCCCAGTTTTCATTCAAAAATGCATTTACACGATCACCCATAGAATTATCACCATTAAATAAATCTTTCAAATTCAATTTGACTTTTCCCACATCATAGTTGACCTTAATGTCCTTAATTTTCAAGTAATTGCGACCATTTTTCTTCTGACGCTCTCCCAAAACTATAGTTTTTAAAAGAACATCAGCTAAAGAAATTAAAAAAAAAATACGTTTAATAAATATAAAAAGAAATAATAAAATTATATTTATGGATTACTTACAAAAATTAGCATTACAAGATCCGGATCCGATCAAAGGCATCATCATTATTTTACCATCGATTTCATAATCGGCATTAATAGTAATGTTCTTGAACAATACATTTGTGGTGAATTTCATTTGCGAAGGTTCAATATTTAACGATTTAATGATAAAATCGGATAAACCATAAATGTGAACATTTTTATAGGTTGATTTCATATAAACCGCACCAGTATCTTGATTCATTTTAATTTCGGGTACAACTAATGGTTCTAAGGCAGGTATATGCAGTTCGGGTATTCCATCATGTAGACGATCCTTTAGTGAATTTAGGGAATTTCGGGCACATTTATTGAGATAAGGATCATTACGACGACAGACTTTGACAAACGATGCTAATGCAAGAAAAAATTTGAGTTTTTGTTATTTAAGTTTAAAAAATGCTTTTATCTGACTCCAAATCAAGTCTAAATTATAAGTGACCTCGCAAATATACAGGGATCTCTGTAGGCCTAAGATGTCATTGCTCTTTATATTAACATTTCATTTTAAAGGGACCTACCTAAGGGCAGAAAAGTACATTTTACAGGAAAGTCATTTACAATTCACACTTTTTTTTAACTTTTTTCACGAGTGTAAATGCTGTTAACATACCTATTATGACTCCAAAATACCGATTATGACCGATTTTTTATTTCTTTCGATTAATAAAATTACACACTGAAAAACTAATTTTTCGACCTCAGAAAAAGTTTGGGGGGCACCACTTCTATTCGATTTGTCACTTCATTTTTTCCTTAATAAAAATAGGTTAGTTACACCTTTAAAACAGTTCACTGAAAGACTTCAAGTTTTCAAAAAATTTTATGATTTTTTTTCTATACTCAGAAATTCTAGAAAATATCGATACGTTTCGATTAATATGCATATTTTATATGTACAATATAGATTTTGATTTTTATGGTTTCATATTGTATCGAACAGCAATAACTTGGTAGTATCATTTTATCCCTAACCATGGAAGACCTAAGCTTACAGCAAATGTTAGCGATTAGGCGGGAAAGAAAAATTGGGTTGTCAATTACCAGTCGACAGCTGGAAACCATAGGACGGAAATCAGACGCGGGACTTAGTGATGAAAAGGAGACCCTCGATATCTACCAGACCATTGAAAAACTACATACTTGAGAAGTTTCTCAGATTTGTTATTAGGTTAGCACTTGTGCTAAAGTAAGATTAATCATTGATTATGATATGACCCTTGAATTGGATCACGAAGTTTATAGGAATTTTTGAATAGTTTTATAATTCTACAAATCCTGGAATGAAATTTATGCCCGAGTTTGTCAAACGAAATTCTTTTGTAGTCTTATTTCCAAAATCTTTCTTACTAGTTTTACCCAATTTAATTAAACCCAAAGCTTAGAAATTCTATTTTTTATCGTCCTGACCAAGTAGACGATAATGAAAACAGAACTGCTGCTCAAAGCGACTTGGATAATAGTCTCCACAGAAGATATTTTTTTAAACAAGAAGGATCTGTTAATAAATAAAGATTCGTTTTGAACTCTGTTTTCCTGACAATAATCATTGTTTCTGAATAAAAACGTCAAGCGAATATGTATTATGAAAATATGTATATTCTTCTTTTCGAAATAAATTTGACGTTGATAAAACTAATTAAGTTATTGCAAAAATTTTTACTTTGTAGAGTAATACTTGTTTGTTAAACTCTGCCCGTAACATGCCAGTCAAATTCTGAAGACTACTTTTGATCTACACGGCGATGTGCAGGAGAGAGCGCAAAAGCTCGTCGGTGATAGTAAAGTTTCCAAGGCGAATTCATAACAGGTAAACTCGAGAGCTGAGGTAATTTTTTTTTTTTGTCTCCATCCTAAAGTGTCAAAATGTACTAACATTTTTTGTTTAGACAACCTAAAATGATTTATACAAAAACAAAATGGTCGTATTTTTATTACAGAGTTGTACTTTTTTTCGCCGCGAGTCTACCTTGTTTATTATACCATGTAAAGTTTCCAACTGGAGGTCTGCGTGAGTGTGTTTGAAGACACTCATTTGCTATTTAACTACGCAGCAAGGCGAATTCACGCCTGGTATGAATTCGCCTTGCTGCGGCACGGTAACAACTACAACAAAACAACAACTTTGACATTATACTAGCAGATATGTATAAAATAATGTTTATTTGACAAGACATTATCAAAAAATGGACAGCAAAAAACAGTCAGTTGCGCTAATGCCTCCACCTGGTATGAATTCGCCTTGCTACGCACTCAAACACACGCTAATGCAGACCTCTATTTCCAACATTTTTGATCCACTGAAACATCGACGCAATGGTAATGGATGGTAACCCATCTTTTTGTTGTGGTTTAACGGCCGATAAGTCGCATTGTCAAGTCAAGTCATTGATTGAGTAAGGGTAAAGGCCTAGTTAGCCGACCATAGTCTAATGGAATGTAACACACGAAAATTGATGTCGTTTGTCTCTTGCTATCTTTTCGCTCTTTCTTGTATTTTTTCATTGTTTTTGACAGTGATGTAAGCCAATCTACTAAAAATAGATTAGCTTACATTTTAAAGAGGCATTGATAAAGAAAGCATAAACGAAAACAAGAGCCTCAAAAAGTAACAATTTCCATGTGTTACGTTCCTTAAAGTAGCGGTTGGCTAACTAGGCCTTTAGTCAAATTAAAAAAAAAAAAACAGACCATAAACACTACTCCCTCCCTCTATGTTCTTTTCACAACCGTCTTTCTTCGTTCTGGCACAACGCGTTGCTCCTGTATTGCTCTTGATACTTGTGTAAAAACGAATACATATTTGCTTCGATAACATTAATCTAAGACACATTATAAAAGTATATGCAAAATTTACTTTAGAATAGTGGTCCCGGACCACACCGAAGAAGAATTCGTGTCAAAAATGTATATTTTCTGCATGCAAGTCGAGTACAGAAAAAAAATCATTTTTCACAATTTTTTTGAAACTTTGCACCGTTTTAAAGGTTTAACCTATCCTTGGGTTAACCCTTTTGGGGCAAAATTTTGTGAAAAGTAGTGGTCTCAGACCTCCAAGAAGTATTTTGGAGGTCGAAAAATTTGTTGTTCTGTTTGTAATTTTAGTACAGAAAAAACAAACTGTCATAAACGGTAATTTCGAAGTCATAACAGTTATGTTAACGGCATTTACACTCGTAAATAAACGGTATAAAAAATGGTAAACTTTCGAACGCTCTCCTGTAAAATTTACTTTCTTTACCCTTAGGTCCCTTTCTATGTGTACGCTCAAATATGTTATTGAAAAACAAGTACATACTAGACACACCATCAAAACTGGCTTAGGATTTGGCATTTGTTGAAATGACGCCAGTTTCCTTTGATCTTGATTCTCAAAAATTATTAAGGTGATTAAATAATTTTACACATGAATAGTTTTTGTATGAATGTAATTTTACTTAAGGAGAGAAAATCCCTAAAAGTCTGGTTTCAATTAAAAAAAAAATGATATCGAAAACGACTTGCATTAATATCCGAAATTCTTATAATAATTTCATAGTTAATAATTCACTTATTAATATTAAGATTAAATTTGTATACTTACGCAGTTTGGAACTTGCGGAAGGAGCTGCTAAAACAAAACTTGCAGTGATCAGTAGACTCCAAATATAAATATAAAACGATTTAAAATTTGCCATTTTGGAAAAATGTGTAACAAACGTTAACTATGAATGAATAATAAATTATGAATAGTTTCGTTTGCAGACTCGTAATTATAAAGTAAAATTTTGCTGACTTACCAAATTAATTTGACATTGCAAACTGACTTACCAAATTTATTTGACATTGCAAAGTAGACAATTTTTTTATATTAAAAAATAAAAAGAAATTAAACGAAAATTTAGCATGTAGTAAAATAAATATTTGTTTATTTACTTTTTTTCTTATTAAGAGTATAACTTAAAAAATAACAGTAACAATATAGCGGTATTCAGTATTTGATGCAAATGGTCTTGCGAAAGTGCCAAAGCGTTATATCATTCAAATTTAACAAAAACAATAGGTATTTTGTTGTTGAATTTTTATGCACTTGCAGTTTTGCAAAACCATTTGCATGGAACACTGAACTCCGCTTTTACATATGGATGTATATTTTTGTGCACATATTTAGCACAAGTAGTGCAACAATAGTGTATTAACTCGAAATTTTAATATTTTCACTTTTTGCAAAAAGTCGATATTCTATAATTATTACTATGCACTAAAACAAACTTTTATTTTAGCATCTATTTCTTAAAAAAAGATTTATATAAAATTTATTTATACTGAAAATTTAAAAATTTCGAGTTGTTACACTATTTTTACATTATTACGTAACGATGGTACGTTTTACAATTGTTTTACAATTTTCTGACAAAAACAAAAATATGGCGACTACTAAGTTATGTAAAACAAAAAAAAAAACACACATTTGGAAGCTTTTTGACATTTGTATAGCTAAAAATAGTTTTAAAAACTGACTAAGATCAAATTATTTATTATTTTTACTTTCAATTGTTCTAATTTAATTTTATTCAGAAGAGCCAATAGAAACAAATACGAAATTAGGCCATATAACACCATTAAATATGAACCGAAATTTCCATTAAATTTTATTAAAATTTTCATCGCAATCGAACGCTTACAGATTTTGCCACAGTATTCAAATGCTATATAAGAGTTAAAATTTCCAAAGTTTATAAAAAAATCATTAAAATTTCTTTCTTAGTTTTTAAATTAATAGGAAAAAGGTTTATTTTCATTACCAGCAAAAAATATGTATATGAAGGAAATCAAAATCAATCGATTTCATAAGCTATTATTTGCTTGAATGAATTTTGAATTTCGTTGGCTCATTCAGCAAATGTACTAACTCCGTTTTTGCATTTTTTTTCAGGAGACGAAAAATTTTCTATTTTTTCAAGGTTAACATTTTTAAAACGTCTAATAATTATTATTGATACCATTAAATGGCGATTAATTAATAGGTCTGTTCCAGATGTATGACAAAACAGTGCGGACTATTGAGAGTGAAAAGAAAATTACTCTCTGAATGTGACAAACCTGTCCAAAGTTGCTGGAACGCAAAAAACCACAATTGAACATCTTTAATTAATTTAATGCTGCTTACTTTCTCAAATTAATTTTATTTTAGTGATTTTAGACGCTTAAATGCATAATATTTTAAAAGTAAATCTTTTGCACCATCGTCAACAGCTGCAAACTGTGACTTTGTACGTTATGAAGGAACATTATTTGAAAATTTTCCATTTTGCTTTTGAATAAATTTTAAATAAAACTTTCTTCCTTTATTTAAAAATTTTTTGATCAAACTTCCACAAAAATTGTTATCTGGAACGCTTTCGGACTAATTTGTGCGAGTTCGGACTATTTTGTTATGCATCTGGAACAGACCTAATATTAATATTTAACATCTTGTAAAACAGGGGTCTAATCACCGCATTCGATATCGAGTAAAATCTCTCGTAATTTTTCATTTTGGTATCACGGCACTCCATATCGCATAAAAAAGTATCGTAATTTCATTCGAAAGGAAATGTTTTTAAACCTTGTTTTCTTGTTCACTTGTTGACTTATTATCCCACGCAAACCCCTAAGGGTCTGTGAGCACACACAATCTCAACGAGAATCTCACAAAGAGAACAAAACATGTAAAAATTTTAATATAGCAGTAGCATACCAGCTTTAAACAAGGTAGGTTTGTGTCACTTTGCTAAATATTTAGCAAACCAATGCATTTTCATTTTAAGCATTTTTTTTTTTTTTTTTTTTGGTTGGGGGCCTTTGCTTATTATTAATCTATTACAATTTGATATAATTACAATTTGATATAAATAAATAATTAGCGAACACGACTCGTATCGAATTTGTTATTCGATACGATAGTTTACTCGATAGCGAATGCGGTGATTAGGCCCCAGTTTTTTTATGGAAACTTTATCGTAAGTAGTAAAATATATTTCTTACTTTTCTAACTAAAAACTTTTTAAAACTATGTAGAGAGCAGTTTGTATAAAATTGGAACGAAGTGTATTATAGAATAAGACGTCTCCACTGCACAAGCACAAACTTCATAAATATGCAAGGGCAGCTGGAGAACTCTATTTAAAAACGCAGTTAATTAAAAATCAATACAGTCATTAGACTACTGTTTGACAGCCATCGAAATTTAGAAACCTCTTTAATTTGTAGGAATTTAAAAAAAAAAAGTTTGTACTAATAATTGTTTTTTCTTTTGCATAAAATAAGATGCTAAAATTGAGAAGAGGTTTGATAAATAACTTGCGGGCCATCTTTCGTTTGGCATTTAAGTGGGCTATGAAAAACATAAGATTAAACCTTTGCCTTTTTACCCAAACTGGTAGTTGGTAACTTGGCAAATAAAATAAAATCCAAGTCAGTTTGTGGGTTAATGTGTAAAGAGAGCTAGTTAAACTGGATCGTTATATAATATAACAACACGTTCACGTTCTCGTTTTGTATGCTTAGCTGAAGATATTTCTGCCGTTTCCCATTTCGTTTTCAGGAACCTAACATTTCCCTAAGAATAATCTTGTATAAATAACTCGGTATGAAGGTTTCTTGCCACAAAGCCAAAATGACATACGAACATATGGGGTACAGCTATTGAGAGTCAGCCGAAATCCTGATATCAATTAGCCAAACCGGGGCTGTGTTTTAAGCCCGTTGGGGAGCCTTTGTGAAAAATAAAATGCTACGCACCGGATTATTAAATATAAAAGTTTAATATTTCTAATAAAAATAAACTTCTAAAAAACAGCATTATTAATTTAAATGGTAAGAAACGGATTTACTGAATTTCGTTGCGGTCGCGAGAGCACAAGTTGCACGTTCAGATAGCTCAAAAGCGATCATCAAGCCAGAAATCTTTAATTAAATATATGGAGTGATACTGGCCGAACGGCAAATGAAAGTGCGTAAGTTAACTGAAACTGTTAGCATTTCAACTGAGCGGATACCAGCACAATAACCACTTTAAAGGCAGAATGAAACGAAATACAAAATCAATTAATTTAGAAGTTAATACCTAATTTAAAAACAAATTTTTTGTAAAAACAAAATATCTTCATTGAATTAAACTAAATTCGAAATTTTAGTATTAACAAAAAGCAATTAAATTCCTTCTAAAGGCTTGCACAAATTATATTTTTTTATAAAAAAAATCAGTTATATTTATGTTTTGTTATACGTTCGAAATCCGAAATTTTGAAATATTAAATATTACCTGTTTATACATACATATGTATATGTATTAACAATAAATATGTACATTTTAAATAAAAATTCATTTCTTTAACGAGTGAGTTTTCAAGATTCTAACTTCAATTTGAGCCTCATGTTACAAGTTTTTCTTTACTTTCATTATGTTTAAGAGTTCAATTTTATTTGAACAATATTTCTATTATCTTAATATTGCGAATTAATTTTGTAAGAGTATTTGTAAAAAAAAAAACTATAATAAACCACTGCTCCAAATCGACTTGTAGTTAAATATCGTGTTTTCTAAAACCGAAATATTTTCAATTTGGTGCCCTGTAAATCATGCGTTTTATTATATTCAAAATTAGTTTTGTATGCTTTATACGTCAAAAACATTAAAAAAAACATCTCTTAGCAGAAGAGACAAAAAATAAATAAACATTGAAATAAAAGAAATGCAAATCGTACTCTATTTACTTTGGAGCAGGTTCTTACACTTGAAAGTAACTTTACATAATACAAAAAATTTAAATTCGGTTTAAAATCCAAAAACGAGTGTTGTAGAAGAGTATAGTAGAATTCCCGATTAAAACAAATAAAAATTCAAAATTACAATTTCATAAAATTTTTTGCATCAGGCATATTTTTTTAACCAATATAAAGTAACTCGAATTTTATATTATTAAAAAAGTCTTCAAAATACAGATTTAATTAAATATGTATGTTATTTCGGACATGCGTTGTAATTTTCGAAATCACGACCAAGAATTTGTGTTTTGTCTTAAAAAACTAAAGTAAAATTTTAGAATATAATGTGTGGCAAAATTTAAGCGAAACATTCACAACTTTTTTTATTACGATAGCAATTACTATATATTTTTGATAGCTGCTCCTAAATATTTTCTTATAACACTTATGTGCTTTTTATTTCCAAACAAAAATAATTTACTTTTTTATAAAAAAAATTATGGATATGTAACCCGCATCCGAGTAACTTTTTTTAATGCAGAACAAATTGAAATTTTAAGTACTCTCGAAATCGTTATGACGTTGTTTTACTCGTCTTGCTATCGGGTAAATGAACTTTGTTTATTTGTTAAATTGAATATTTACTATTAGCCTTTTTTATATTATGCAGCTTTATGTCGCTGTAATTTTTACTTACAAGGCGAGAGGGGAGACAGGAATTAAAAGGGGTAGACATATGCATGTACTCTTGAAATCCGTTTAGTTAAAAATTGTTTGTGTTCAGTTATTATTGATTGTATCATCAATTTATTTGAAGTTTAAAATGTTACTACATTTGTACATCTATAGAAATTGTTGGAATAAAAATTGCACGATATAAACATAATTGAAATTTTAAAGAAGAAAAAGAGGAAAATTGCAGCGACAAAAGTTGCATAATGTAATTGGGCACTTAGCGAAATTTGCGGTTTGCTATTGTAGACCTTTCACATCTTTTACAACAACACAATGAATACATTGTATGCATCTGGTATAAATCTATCAAGACTTACCAAAGCTACAAAATGTAAAAGGTGTAGAATAATAAGCCGTGAATCTCGCTACTATTCTGCATTTACTAAGAACTTTTGATGTTTTTCATATTTATTTTTTGTTCATATAAAATATTTTATATGACCTTTTTTGCCAATTTTTCATTTAATGGATGCAAGTATGTTTGTGTTTATAGGTATGTAATTCT
Organism: Phasia obesa; assembly: GCA_949628195.1. Lineage (NCBI taxonomy): Eukaryota > Metazoa > Arthropoda > Insecta > Diptera > Tachinidae > Phasia > Phasia obesa. The sequence continues at coordinate 172,902,236 of OX451215.1, read as the reverse complement.
AACATATGCACAGCACATCAGTCCATATCCAAAAACATTTCCATGGATTTACAACTGAAAGAGAAAAAGAAAATGTTTTCTAAAGTTATACAAAAAATAAAAAAAAATCATAGTCGGAACCAGAGAATGACAAAAGTATCATTTTTAGTACTTATTAAGTAATGGGTGATTTTTTTGAGGTTAGGATTTTCATGCATTAGTATTTGACAGATCACGTGAGATTTCAGACATGGTGCCAAAGAGAAAGATGCTCAGTATGCTTTGACATTTCATCATGAATAGACTTACTAACGAGCAACGCTTGCAAATCATTGAATTTTATTACCAAAATCAGTGTTCGGTTCGAAATGTTCAAATGTGACAAATTTTGTTCAGCGATGAGGCTCATTTCTGGTTGAATGGCTACGTAAATAACCAAAATTGCCGCATTTGGAGTGAAGAGCAACCAGAAGCCGTTCAAGAACTGCCCATGCATCCCGAAAAATGCACTGTTTGGTGTGGTTTGTACGCTTGTGGAATCATTGGACCGTATTTTTTCAAAGATGCTGTTGGACGCAACGTTACGGTGAATGGCGATCGCTATCGTTCGATGCTAACAAACTTTTTGTTGCCAAAAATGGAACAACTGAACTTGGTTGACATGTGGTTTCAACAAGATGGCGCTACATGCCACACAGCTCGCGATTCTATGGCCATTTTGAGGGAAAACTTCGGAGAACAATTCATCTCAAGAAATGGACCGGTAAGTTGGCCACCAAGATCATGCGATTTAGACTATTTTTTGTGGGGCTACGTCAAGTCTAAAGTCTACAGAAATAAGCCAGCAACTATTCCAGCTTTGGAAGACAACATTTCCGAAGAAATTCGGGCTATTCCGGCCGAAATGCTCGAAAAAGTTGCCCAAAATTGGACTTTCCGAATGGACCACCTAAGACGCAGCCGCGGTCAACATTTAAATGAAATTATCTTCAAAAAGTAAATGTCATGGACCAATCTAACGTTTCAAATAAAGAACCGATGAGATTTTGCAAATTTTATGCGTTTTTTTTAAAAAAAAGTTCTCAAGCTCTTAAAAAATCACTCGTTATTTGAGGCGAAACATGTAGAAATGTGTATAGTTACAGCTCAAAAAACATATCATACACACATAATCATTTCAATTACAACTTAAATAACTACAAGTATAGGCAGAGAATAAGTGTTCGCATACTTGTTCATTATTTTTCCCAATACAACTAAGTATAAGTAAAAGTTGGATAAAGTATTGGCTATACCCATACTTGTAAATACAGGGTAGGAATAAGTACAAGTATGTAAATACTCGAAGTATACTTACAGTACTTTATAAATATATGTAACTATATGTCTTAATTATTTTACAATTTAAAAATACGTTTATTCATTCCTTCATCCTAATATAAAAATTATTTTGGGTCTCCATACTTAACCAATGTTCGGTTATAAACAAAATATTGCCAAACATCATCCACCTTTTTATACACACAATTCCTAAAAGTAGTTGTTTTACTTATAAGTATACTTATAGTATTATAAGTACTTTTCCATACTTGTAAGTATTAGGTAATTATAAGTATGGGTATGACAGATACCCATCACATTATCTACCTACAACCAGTTGTACTCATACATACATTACTTATACATACATTTTTAAGTTCGTTGTGTATAAATAATGTTTATTTCACTGCAAATATGTATATGTATATGTATTTTCTGTGTTATAAGTATAGGTATAACTAATACCCAAAAATATGTGTAAATACTTGACGCCTATTTTATTTATTTTATAAGTACTTTTTGTCAGTCTCTGGTCGGCACCATAGATAACACATAGATAGATAGTCAACTGAAATATCAAAAACATAAGTATTTTGTCAATAAACCTAAGTCTAAGGGCCCGTTTCACAATGTCGACAGAGTTCTTTCTTACAATTATATTTAACACAAAAACAAATTCAAAAACGTTTGTTTTTGTTTTGACAATTGGTCGGAACATATCGTTGCACTTTTTAAATATGTAAATAATTCAAAAATTTTTGAACTGAAAATTTATTCACAATTTATTAATTTTGTTGACAATTAGGTTAGGTGAAATTTACTTTTTCACAGTATTGTATTTTTTAGTCTTTTCAGACTAGTACTCTGTTCGAATTTGTGAAAAATGTTGAGCATCATTTATTATTTCACAAGCAAAATTTGACAACTAAAATGTGATCTCTATCTCGCGACTTGAAAGAATTTTACGATTTTATTGCTTTTAAATATACCACATTGTTTTACAAAATTTTCCACAAAAAATTAAAAAAAAAATATATCTTGAAATAATGCCCATTTGTTTTATTTTACAGCTTTGATAAAAATGTTGCCAGAAACATTTCATTGTTTTTCCACATTAAAAATGGAGTAATACTTCTGCAAAATATTTTCATTATTTTTTATACAAATTTTTTATGTAAGTAGATTGACAGCATTCTGCATGAAAAACTAAACTAAAGGCTTTAGGGAATGAAAATATTCAATACAGAACAATAAATAATTAAAATTAGTATTCAATCGCACAAAAACACATAAATATATCAGTAAAGCATTAAACACATAGACGACAGCAGGATACCGACTATAAGCTGTCAAAATTAAAATACACACGTTTATATGAAGACGATTATTTCGACGACATCATAGCTACATGGCTACACACCACCGTTGTGGCTGTAGCCAACTTAAGTAAATTTCTATTTTTGTTTGCGACAATTTTATTTTATTCAACAGAAGAAAATGTCACAAAACTAAAAATACAAATTCATTTACAATCAAAAGGTTTTGAGCAAATATATTTATTTGCTTTGATATGATAAAAGTATTTTTTGAAAAAGTAATTTTTTTTATAAGTTAAATATGTATTTCTACAATATTTTCATAGTTTTGAAGTATGTAGCTGTCGTCTTCAATATAATCCAGTAGCTGACTACACGGCGAGGATTGTAGCCAACGGCATTTGTAGTCGTGTAGCGGTGTAGCCGCTGCTGTCTATGTGTTTAAAGCTTAAAAATACAAAAGTCATATTCTTATTTAAATACAAAAGAAATATTTAATTTAAAAATCTAATATTGATTGTAAACAAATATATTTTTTAAGAAAACATTTTATACAGCTATGGCACTTAAGTTGCTGTGGGAAAATATTTTTAAAAACCAACACTTATACAAATTTGTCTACCAATACATTCTTAGAATTAGGGTTTTTGACAAGATTTAGGTTTATGACATTTCAGTTGGCTCTCTTTTTGTAATCTATGGTTTAACCCAAGGCATATTAATAAGGTAGACTCATTAGTACAACAACTACACCCACAGTTATTTTGTTTGTGTAAAATTATTAAATTAATTTAAGAGGAATTAGCAAAAAGTTTTATCACAGGATTGCATTCAAATTTTGCAATATATCAGTTTCGAATTCTTGCATTCTTTTTAACTATGATAAAGAAAACAAGATGTAGGAAACTATCCTTTAAAAGTTGAGTATAAAAAACCCCACGATGTCATGATACAAATTGTACGAGGCGAACTCTCTATATATGTGAAAAGTGTAAAGAACCCGTATGCCCTGAGTGCATGAAATCTTTCCATTCATAGATGAACTCTACGCTAAATGGCCACATATGTCATTATCTTTTTTTTTGTAAAATTTACTATTTTTATCCTATACTAGTGTATTTTAGCCGCCGTTGCCGGGGTCCACCCTTAGAGCCCTTCTAAGTGCTTGCGAAATGATTAACCTTTTTCGGTTTTGTCCACCCTGTAGGTTCACTCTCAACAGATGAGAAACAATTATAGTTTCGCGACAAAACATTTGCATACATCTCAACAACAGCATTAAATATTGGGTTCAACCAATCGAGGAGGTGGTTAAGGAAACGTAAAGAAAAAAATAACACATACCTATGATACAATGCAGGTGTATAGCAAGTTAAAAGTCGAATGGTCAGCCCACAAATAAAATGACGATCGAAGCAACGACTGAAAAGATTCAACTCAACATTCTAATTAGAAAGACCGAATGGCATTATACACATAAGACATTACGATAAATAGTTTGGTAACTTCTCAAGTGACAACAAAAAATCATAATATGGAAAATTGAGGATATTTTGTTGATATTTGTATGGGAATATATAGGAAAATGTAAATGCCATATCTCCGGAACCACTAAGCCGATTTCGTGAAAACCTCACACAAACCATCTACAGACCATCCCCAACATACCCTAAAATTTGGCTAAAATCGGACGACCCGTTTCCGCAGTTAGTGGTGACATCAAAGTGTACACTTATTTTTATTATATATATATATATATAGATTACGGAATTGTTATAAATATAAGGCAAACAACTAGTAATAAAATGAAAAATAAAATCAATGTTTTTTGCACTTTAAAAAATTCGTACCTGAAGAGGTTAAAACAAAACGAAAAACAAAATTTTTTATATTTTTCCTAACAATTGGAAAAATTTTTTGAACATTAAATGATACAAGAAGAGACGGACAGAATAGTGCAATGTCCTGTGGTCAAAGTTTTCTAAAAATTAACTATATCAGTACAAACACTATAAATTGACGGCAGCAATAATTTATTTTTTTTTTTGCTTCTATTTTATTAGTCTGAGTTTAGAAACGGGAACATTTAGTTTGGTAGCATATTACGGTTGGGGAAGAAAGTATAGTTTTTTATGTTCGGTACTCGGCGGCACGATTTGTTGATATTTGGTTTTCGAAATTTCAATAAAATAATATTCTATAATAATAAAATGTTTCCGACAAAATGTTCGTTCGTTTGAACGTAAATGAAAAAACAAGAGATTTCAAAATGTTTTCCGTCTGTCAAAACTTTACAGTTGTGGAAAACCTATTCTTTTGTTTTTAATTATGTTACCTGTTCTGTTGCCGTCTCCTGTATATGCCCATTTATTATCTATCTACAAAAATATCTTTATTCGCATTGATTACGCTAATTTTCGATTAGGCTTGACTAAATGCCCATATATTATTTATCTTTCGAATCTTAGAACTTTGCAGTTTTCTACTTTGTATACTTACATAGTCTCACATTCGTCGATCAGTATTTTAGAATCCATATTAAAATCATTTGAAGAGCAAACATTATTTGACGAAGTTGGTCCATCGATGTGCAATGAATTCATGTTCAGACACAATTTATCGTTTGTTTTTTTGCTCAGAAAAGATCTTGTAAAATTTTCCAGTTCCTCTTCGAGTTTGGAAATTGATAAATTTAAATTATTTATTTTTTGTAACAATAAATTAAAATTTGTTATTTGTTCGTGTATGGAGGCACGTAAATTTTTCATCTCACTACTTTTAGTGAATTTTTTAAATTCCGAAAAGCAATTATCAATAGAATGTTGAGCATTTTCCATGCGCTCAGAAATTGAAAAATCTAAAGAGAGAAACTTTCGATACTGGGAGCTGAAAGTAAAAACACAAATGAAAAAAAAAATACATATTTACAACTTTTGCAAACTACACTTACAGTTCAAAAATGTCATTTTTGGCATATTGTTCATAAATGTTATTTGTAGCTAACTCTCGGCATTTTCCCAAAATTTCCTTGTAACTAACTTTTAACTTGCCCGCGATGTTCACCAATTCTTCGCATTTTTTAGTGTATGCTCCTGCAGTCTCGTTTGCTAAATTTAGAGCCTGAAACAAATCAAAAATAAAGCAGACAAAAAATAGATTATATCGTAAATGCAAATAACTGGACAAGGTAATTAGTTGAATAAAGTTTTTAAAATAAGCTTTAAATTAGATCTTAAATGTAGAAACAATTTGATTTGATTAATTGAACAAGTTTTTTCTAAATAACTGAAAAGATTTTTGTTTATCTTTTTAGTTTTAAAAGTTTATTTTTAGGGTACTTTTTTAAAAGGTAGGATGATTATTTTATTTTTATTTTAAAGGCAATTTTAAAAAGCTCCTTTAAAGACACTTCCAAAAAGACTACTTTTGGAAACATTATTTCTTTTAAAATTATAGTTTTTACAATCGGCCCTATTCCCGTTGGCATTTTATAGTCGTTTCTATGTTGTTGTCGTTTAGTTCCTAAATTCGTATGCTTGAAATATATAGAAACGATGAAGAAAATTAACAAAGTGTGGTAGCACTGCAAGTTTTTGTGATATTTTTGTAAATTTCTGAAAAGTTTGTTATTTCTTTTTAAGTTTTAACAAAATATGGCGAGTACTGAATTTTATTTTTCAAGTTCAAGTGATAATGATGAAATAATGGATATAAAAATACATCAGAAGAAGCTACGACACAACGTTAACATTTTTGACATCCCAGATTCCAAGTCCGAAACTCGATTAGTAGCGATCTAACTTGTTCATGGTCGGCAAATGCCACTACATTTCCTTCCGGGTTAATTTGTTTTTCAAATTTTAATAGGTTTGATATCGCTTCCTCCAACGATGAAAATTGCACCTGTCTATAACAGCCTTACCTTATTGATCTGGATTCAGAGCTTCCTTTTCATTTTAATTTATTTTAATAAAAAAATCATTTTAATGGATATTTTCCCCTAATTTAGTTTTACTTTATTCCAACCGTCTCCATCAAGAACTGGAGGCCCAAAAGAATTTAATTTTTCGGCTGTTTCGCTACAAAAATCACTAAATTTTAGGGTTTTATGCCCTTTCGAAAAACCTTAGCATACGCGGGATATTTTTCCATTTAAGAAACAAAAATTTCGAACTGCCTCCATATACTTTTCTCAGTTGAATTTTTTTTCCTTGTAATCGTTTTAATTTTGTTGCCTACAATGATGACGACAGGGAACGAATGTTTTATTGTCGTTTCTACCTTCGTTTCAAAATAGAAAATACCGATATATTTACGACGGTGATGCCGAATTGTCGATTTTATTTTGTTTTTAAACTACAACGCCAACAGAAATAGGGCCGAATATTAATTTTATGAAAGTGCACAATTGTGTTTTCTTGAAAAAAAAAATTCTAATAATAAAACAACTCAAAATTACCTCTTCTGTTCTTTGCAATTTTAAACATTCATTTAAAACAAAATTACTATGTATTACTCTTCCAACAAGCTGTGATGATCTTTGAACCAATTCATCTACGCAACTTTTGCGTCTAAAAGCCTCATGTTCTATTTCCATTGTGAAATGCTGTATTCCCAACAGGTAGCATTCTAAACGATTTTGATTTTCGCTTAAAATAAAATGAACATCTCTCTCAAACTGTTGCAATAGCCATAATGGAATATTTTCATTATCTGCACTCATATTCATACATTTTTTTAATGTTTCAGATATTGTAGAATACTCTTCACAATTTATATCACAGTCACTTTTTATAAAAAACTCTGTTACATATAGCATTACTGGAGGGTTGTCCGCATTGTTTGTGTCACAACACCATTCTTCCACAAAATAATCTGTTGGCTTTTGTACAACTTTGTTTGGATGCAGTGGTGGAAATATAAAAAATATATTTTCTACATTTATTTCATTGTCACAACAAATTTTGTTATGGAAACTGTGGACATCTTCATACATTTCAATATCATAGAAATATTTTTTTAATTTTTTTAACGAAAATACTGTCACAATCTTTTTCGGCAACACAGCGTCTAAATAGGTATAAAATTTTAACTCATTGTTAACACAGCCTCTGGTCTTGTAATTATTATCCAAAGCTAATTTTAACCAGTTTTCCATGTCTTTTTTAAAAATGCAACTTAAATGATTTTGAGGCGGCAGACAGTTTATAAATTCGAAATGATCTAAACTTAAATCGTCGATATTCTGAATAATGGCAATGCACTGCGTTGGCTTTCTTTGAATATTTCTCATACGATTTACAAACGTCTGATGTGGCATAAATGGATGAACGCCACATATTATTTCGTAGGCTAATACACCTACAGACCAGTAGTCCACAGTTTTTGTATAAACTCCAGGATCAATAACTTCTGGTGCAACATAGTTGCGGGTACCAACAACACTTTGTGCTATTGTACTTTCGGGAATTTCTCGCGCGTATCCAAAATCTGTCAGCTGAAATTAATAAAATGAAAAGTTATTGCTTGAGAAGAGAAAACGAGTAAGTATTGGAATAAATTCTGGATTAGGTGATAAATTATGAAAGGTTGTGTTAAAAATACTGCATTCGGCTTTGGTTTTTATATCTCATCTATTATACTAAAATCAAAATATCATAAAAATATAAGATTTGGAAGCAAAGCGAAAGTTGTCAAATTACTCGTCGGATTTCTACAAGTATTTTAGCATTGCTTTCTTTAGGGATATAATTTTCTTTTTGACACATATTTTAATTCAAAAATCGTGTAGGTTTTAGTTTAGAAAAACACAGTTTAGAAAAACTAAGAACATTGTCTTGATTACGGAACAACCCCATCGTACCAAACAGACAGTGAAAACGGTCTTCACCAAAAGGCATGACTATAGCATTTTTAGCCATTGAAATAAATAGTATCAAATTTTTCTATAGTTTCTGTGTTAGTTTGTTTACGCAAAAAATAAATTTATAATCAGCATACTAAATTCAATTTTTCCAATCTCTAAAACAAACCAAACGACTAGTGCTGGCAAAGTATTGTGTGGTGGGTACCCAGTATTTGATCCTTTCTTTAAGTACGTAATCAATATAAAAGGTGTTTTTTTAAGCTAGATAGAACTTTAAATTGTAAAAAGTAACACAAAAAATTAAATTTTGATGAAACATTTTTTTTTATTTGTTTCAGTATACTCTGACAAATCATCATGAATAGACTCACGCTTGAACAACGCTACGAAATTATCCAAATTTACTTTGAAAATCAGTCGTCGATTCGCGCAACTTATAGACGACTTCGTCATTTTTATGGCTTACATAATCGTCCATCTGAACAAGCCATTCGTCGAACTGTGGATAGATTTCGTACCACATACTCTCTAGAGGATGCAATAACGCCAACACGTCGAAGGAATGTGCGTACTGAAGAGAATATCGCCGCTGTAAACGAAAGTGTGGAAGAAGATCCAAATTTATCGATTCGTCGTTGGTCGCAGGAATTGGGGCTCTGTCCGTCCACTACGTGGAAAATTTTGCGCAAAGATCTCGGCCTACACCCGTGTAAGATCCAGCTGGTGCAGGAATTGAAGCCACGAGACCATTATATGCGTCGTTCTTTCGCCGATTGGGCTCTAGAGCAGTTGGCAACTGACTCGTTGATCTTTCGAATAAAAAAAAATTTTGATTACAATTTAATTTTTTGTGTTATTTTTTACAATTTCAAGTTCTATCGGGCTTAAAAAAACACCCTTTACAAAAGTAGTTAATCGATACTTTTTTAGGGTAGTAGTTTTTGAATTAAATTGAATAGAGTATTTGACGACTGAGTCGATAAATTTCTTTCTGTTGCTAATATGTAAACGGAGTACTATTGATTACTCAATTGAAAAGTGTTGCGACATACTTTCAGTAAGTAGTAGAAATTTTCAGCACTATAATAAATGACAGTAGTTAAGGAATAGCCAAAAGTTGGCGACAGCAATATGCAATATTTAATTAAAAGTTACTGAGATGGAAATAAAATAAGTTACGGAATTATCACACTGCCCTTTTATATATAAGCTAAAAATTAACAAAAATAAATCCGAAAAACGCACATTGAAAGGATGTTTAAAACATCAGAAATATTTAGCGCATAAAGGCAAGTAATATGGCCTAATGATGCCTTCAGTGTAAAATTCGCACCTAACAGTGATACGATTTGACAATAACACGTGGGTTCTATGAACCCCGAACGAGGCACTTTTGGCGATTAACAAAGCAAGCAAATATCTGACATCACTACATTCCTTACTTCCATGCACTTCTGATATTGTCGATTACTCTAGAGATATAAAATTCGTTTAAAGATAACATTTCCCCTAAAAAAATTAAATTTTAAATAGGCCGATTTGATAATTTTGGCCCTAATATTTCCCTTCCGTAGTAAGGCTACCTGATTAATATGCCTTAATATAAACTGTCGGCTATCAAATACTTATTTTGTGTGATTACCAACACTTTACTGGGCTCCTTTTGTAAGGAATTTTAAATTGTAAATAGCTTTAAAAAGTGTAACCAGAAACAGTTTATCAAAAAATATTAATCCAATAATTTACCTTATAGATTTTTTCATTTCCCTTAATATGTAAAACAATATTTTCCGGTTTTATATCCCGATGTTCAATATTGCACTCCTCATGTAAATATTCTGTGGCACGCAGTAAGGCGTGCAAAATATTTCTCACCTCATGCTCACTTAGGCCATTTAAATTTATTATTTTATTGAGGTGACTTCTTAAGTCCCCTCCATTGCAGTAGTCCATTACAATAACGGGTAATGAGAATTCAACATTTTGTTCGGTCAAATAATGTAAAAAATTTAAATCCTTTAACTTCACCGCACCCACAATATATTTGGTGCGAAGATTCTGCATCCATTGGTACTCTTGCAGCCAACGTTTGTGTAAAATGCTTATTTCATCTGGCCTTAATTTTGGATTAGCCTTTAAGCGTTTAATTGCTGCAAATTAAATTAATAAAAAAAAAATAATAGAAAAAGTTATTTAATAAATAATAATAATAGGTTAGGTATAGGTGTAGCTAAATGGTTCCAAGGCGAATTTATATAAGGTGGAATCGCCGCCGCGACTACAAATACAACACCAAGGCGAATATATGTATGGATACAGGTGATTGAAGGGCTACAACAAGTACAACAATAAAAAATACAACAGGTAATTTTTTTTTACAAAATCTATGCCACTCGTCTAAAACATTTGTAAATATAGAACAAAATAATAAAAATTTTTTTGGCTGCAATAAAAAATATTAAAAGGCAGTTAATTAACACATACCTAGGAAGTTATTTAAAATTTTACCCCAGTAGAAATACTTACACCATTTTTGGGAACACTAAACAAAGTACATACCACTTCCCTTAAGAAATGGTTTATGGCAAACAGAACACCAACAAAATATTTTGGAATTTTTTTGTTGGATTTAACAAAAAAATCTATGACTTTTTACACTTGCACGTTCTTAACTTTTTTCAAAATTGATTCAATTTAATTCAAAAAATTTTTAAATTTAATTTCAAAATTATTTTCGTTATTTAAATTTTTGACATTTGTAAATTAAACAGATGATGAGAATTTTCGCCCATGCAATCACCTGTTTATATTCGCCTTGTACAACAACAAAAATTACCCACATGTATTTTGTTGTTGGGTAAATGTTCGTTAGACGCCAAAAGCACTAATTAAAATATTACATCCAACAACTAAAAACACTTCTTCCCTACCTCTTTCTGGTAGTATTTTGTATTTTTTTAACCTTAAAATACTTTTTTAAATAATTACAATTTTATTTCTTTTTTTTTCAAGTTAAAAAAATAAACGAATTTTTGACAGCTGCAATTCACAAAAAAAAGTAAAGCAAAAAATAATTAACTTCGCCAGCTAGTAAAATGGATTCGCCTTGTCTGTTCATCAGGTAACCTCACTACGAAGGGAAAATATTAAGGCGAAATTTTAAAATTTTTTTTTATACGGAGTCTGAAGTTCGACTTCAATTTAGGGCGAATAACTGTAAGTTTAAAAGTCAAAGTCAATATAAAAAATTGATAATTTTCGCCTTAATATTAACCCTCCGTAGTGAAGCTACCTGATTAATATGCCTTCATTTTTATGTTTTAAATTTCATTTACGAATACATAGTTGTGAATTTTTGTTATCAAATTTCAAGGAAAAATTAAAATAAATATAAATGCATGCAAGCAAAAAAGCACGTACGATTATTTTTTATGCAAACGTTTTTTTAATTTAATTTAATTTAATTTAATTTAAATTTTGTTTTTTTTTTCTTCAAGCAATTTTGTAATTTTTTCTTAGAATTTTTTTAGTATTACTGCAGCTTTTCTAGTTTATAAAACTCAAAAATTTAAAAATAAGAAAAATAAGCTCGTCTGATCTTTCAATAGGGATAACTACTATATAGCACCATAAATAGAAAAGGGTCACAACTCAAAATACTAAAATTTTTAGGAGAAACAAAAAACTCTGTTTATGTGCAGAAGGAACACACTTAACATAAAAATAGACATAACGGTATTTTTCTAGTTAAATAAGATATTGATATGAGAGAAATTTTTGCTTAGTTAGAGATATGTACTCTGAATTAATTTATGGAAAAAAGTCAGTTTTGGAAAATTTTGAGTTGTGACCCTTTTGTATATTAGGGTGCGATATGTCAAACTATAAACTGTTATATTTCTTACCTTCTTTTTAGTTAGTTGTGGCAGACGCTTTCAAATTGTGAAAAGTTATTTTAAAAATTAGTGCTTGTTAGTGCTATTTAGGCTTCGTCTGTCCACCACAAGGGACATTTTTCCTACAGACCACGTTTACATCTTTACAACAAGATTCAGTTTGTTCAAAGAGTTGAAGCCAAATGACGAGTTGCATCTATTTTTTAGAGGTCAACACAACTCATACCATGAATGAAATAAGACCAGAAGTTCTTGAAAAAGTAAAAAATGGAATTGATAGGAAGCACTATATAACAAATACAATTTTTAAAACATCAAACCATCGCCTTAATGTTCTAAAAATTATATCTGATAGATGACAACAGAATAAAATTATCATTAACTTTTTTTATGTTTTATTTCAAGCTAGCTATCCCCGGTGCGCTTCGCTACATCCATGCACAAGAATAAAATAAACACTTGGAAGAAAAGTATAGCTAACCTTTAACCCAAAAACGGACGCTATTCTCACAACAAAATTGTGTCAGTTTATACGCAAGGTACGACGCCCACTGTTCCCATACAATCTGTGTTTTGACAGACTATGCGTAATAACGTGATATTTTATTCTTAATGGGAGGTACCACTCCCACTATCCTAATACTTATATTATGCACATTAGTATGAGGGTTACTTATTGTAGTTCTTTAGGTACACGATAATCATTTTTCATTTTGTATGTAAGGTACCACGCCCACTATCCCAATTCAGTCTGTATTTTGCTAAACTATGCACATTAGCATGAGGGTTACTTGTGCGAAATTTTTTAATCCTCTACATATTGCAGATCTACAGGTAGACTATAATAATTGATCGCTGTATGGGAGGTACCACGCCCACTATTCCAATCCAGCCTGTGTTTCGCTAAATTATGTATATTATTACGGGGGTTTCTGGTGCAAAATTTCAAAGATCTACCTATTAAAGTTCTCTAGCTACTTAAAAAGTGAGCGTAAAAGTAGGCGTGGTCAATGTTTCTTACCCTAAAAGGTATGATGAAGATTTAAAAAAAAAAATTGGCCAAATCGGTGCAGTCGTTCTTAAATAATGCGATTACCAACGAACGACCTTTGATTTTATTTATATACAGTTTTCTCTCAACAACATGTCGTAAACTTTTTAGATATGGACGTTTATTGTTGGTTATAACGGTTAAATTCTTTCAACTTTAACAGAATTTCATATCCTTTTTTCTTGTTTACTTTGTCTCCTTTAGATTTAATCTTATTTGCAGAAAAGACGACCATTGAGTAAATTTACATGGAAGATATAATAGGGACATTTTTCAATAATTTTATTTAACTTGCACAAAACAGTAAGTGTTTGCAAAAAATTATTAAAAAAAGGACAAATTTTTTAGTGAATTGCGTTTAATAATCTAAAAATGAGTCGTGGTGTTCATACAACAGATGCGGAGAAAATGTGACGATAAACTTAAAAGTAGATGATTTATCTTTAAAAAAAATTATTCAGACAATAAAGTACTGCAAAAGTAAAGTGTTTCACGTAATACACTCAAAGGTAACTGCCGAAACTAGAGGAAAATATAGAAAAATAATAGAAATACAGGAAATCAGAAAATGTGCATCACTGGTTTAAATGCATCAAAAACAAGTAAAATGACAGTTGGACGTCAAACATCGCCATATTTTTATTTATAAAGGTAAGTTAAGGTACGGTCGATTCCCGGTTAAAAATTGGGAATCCTGCAAATAAACTTTAACAATTTATATTAATAATCTCACTCCGAATTATTAGCCAATAGGAATATAGTTTGGTGACGTTATTAATGTCAATTTTATTTTCGTAATGGTATAATCTTGTTTTTTATCAATCTTGCTATTGAGTATCCAATTGAAAAGTATTGAGTAGCATCGAGTAATTTAAGTTAGTATTAGTGGAAGTATTACGGATTCTATATTCCCTGGCCTTATAATACATACGATTTGAAATCGCCAGTGAATATTGAAAAAAAAAATGCAAATGAAATGACTAACTTTTATAACAAAAAATTTTAAAAGAACAAATAAAATTGTCCAAATCATTAAGTAAAGCTTGGTCATATGCTCTTGAAAAAGATTTAATGTAAATTTAAAAATATTTAATTCATGAAATCATCCTTTTAAATATATTTTTTACCAATAGCGTCTCTTTATTCCCGTCGCTAGAACTACTGCTTTTTTCTTTAGCTATAATAGGCATTTTCACTGCACATAAATATTTGTAAAAATCGGTGTTTAAAAGGGAGACATCTTGTTCGCCGAGATCTCCTCTTAAGAACGGTTTTTCTACATACTGTGTGTCATGAGCAAACTTACTGAAACGACATGTCGACCAGAATCAGCCAATGGTTATGGGTTTTTTGATCTCTACAAAAATGTTATTTTTCGAATATTTCATTTAAAAAAATATACACCAAGCCGCTCCGCTTAAAAGAATTAGATTTAGAGATTTACTCACATCAGCGTATTTTAGAAATATGAAACTATAGCCACTTATACTTGTTTACAACACAAAGCACTATACATTATGCTAAGCAAGCATATTTAGCATGACTTAATAGTTTTGTTTGTTTTAGCATGAAATATTTACGAATTTATGTATGTATGTATGTATGAATGTATACAATCAACATAAAATTCTAAATACAACAATTTCAAATTGGTGCTTATTATTGAAAGCAAAAATATATAAAGCTCTTGTTTCAAAACTTCGTACTGTGTTTAATACATATGCAAACATCCCCAAAAAATTGATTTAAAAATACATGGTAATATGTAGAAACGTTATCGATAAAATTCAGCATATGATTAGTTTGTTTAGCCCTTCAAATCTATACATATAATAAAACTGTAATAGGACCATTTCTGTACATGAAATATTTTTTAAAAATTTTGTTACCGATGCAAAAGTAATCCAAATGGAATACAAAACATCAATTTTTGGATTTTTTTGTCATCTGTCCGTCAGTCGGTGTTCGCATCACTTAAAAATGACTGGATTAACTTAGACTTGTTTATATAGCGTACTAAATTTTAATTACTGCTTGCATATTTTTAGTGTATTCTTCCTACAGTTGAAGAAAAAAGCACATATTCGTAAATAACACCTCTCTATCGGAACACCCTATAAGTTTTAGTATTTGCTACTATAGTGGCCACAGCTATACACTTTTTGTGAAAATTTCAAGCATCTACCTATTACGGTTCAAAACTTAGGCCTTATACATGCAAATCACACCACTATTGGAACACCCTTTAATTTTTAGTTTTATTTTTTATAGTTGTTTGTATAGCGAATTAAGTTTTAATTACTGTTTGTAAATTTCAAGTGTATCCCACCTACAGTTCAAGAAATAGGCACATATTCGTGAATAACACCTCTCTATCGGAATACCCTATAAGTTTTAGTATTTGTTGATATAGCGGCAACAGCTATACACCATCTGTGAAAATTTCAAGAATCCACCTATTACGGTTCCAGAGATAAAAGGCGCTGACATACGGACAGACGGGCAGACATTGTAGCGAAAACAATAGGGTTACGTTTTTACACTTTGTGTACGGAACCCTAATAAAACGAAAAATCAAAGGGTTTTATGATTCAACCGTTTTACAAAATATAATATTACAACAAATAATGACAGTTAAATTAATAAAATTGAATTGGAGAAGAATAAATTTAGCCTAATATTGTAAACGTTATAGGCAGACACTTGGAATTTACACCGAGTATTTAATACGATGCTAGCTAAAACAAAAGTATAAAAAATAATTAACCATTAAAGGGTGTGATTGACACAATCCATTTTCGAATATGATAAAAAGTTATTTATTTTGAAAAAACCTGAACAGGATTCTGTTTAGAATTGGACGGCGATAAGTTTCTTTTTAATATTGTACTCGCATCTGTTAATTAATACAACTTTTGCAAAAAGAAATATTTTTATAGACCGTTTCCTTTGTTTGCTTAAAGTAAAATAAACTCATACACAGAAAATAATTGAACGAATTAATTTCATAACTTTTTGCTAATACCAAGGCGAAATAATACTAGGTGATAACACGGATGAATTCAGTCATTTTCGCTCCCTTTGCAGTTGTCAAAATCCATATACATACAATAAAAAATTTTTATAATTGTTGTTTTTTTATTATGTGTTTGACATTTGTATTTCAAACATATGATCAGATTTTTTGTCACTGCAAACACCTAGTATTACTCAAGGCGAATCCATAACAGGTAAACTCGAGAGCTCAGCTGACTATTTGTTGTCACCATCTTACAGTGTCAAAATGTACTAACATTTTTTATTTTGACAGCCAAAAATGATTTATACAACAACAAAATGTACGTATTTTTATTACAGAGTTGTACTCTTTTTTCGCCGCGAGTCTACCTTGTTTATTGTGCCATGGGTAATACCTTGGTATAATAATACAGGTAAAACTGTTAGAACAGCTGTTTAAATTTGCTTATCTGAAAATGTCAAACCTTGTATAAAACATCTGTTCGCGCACTTAAAAATTTGTAATAATTTAAAAAATTTAAAAAGTTGTTTATAATAATCAATGCATTGTGAACTAATTGCTGTATTTTATTCAATCCTGTATTTAATTTGCAATGTTTACTTAAAGAAAAGAAAAAATATGTATGTATGTTTTTTAAGTAAAACTTCAACTAAATTGAAATCAGTTCTCTTAGGCGGAAATTTGGTATTCGGCATAACCTGATGACAATAAAATAACATAGTGAGCTGGATTTAATGTTGCTACTATGGCCATGTGCAGCCCACTGAATTCCTAACTTGCTGAAATCACCCATATAGGCTTTAAGCTCGTTAGGTTTAGTTCACAAGTACTGCATATTTATTTAGGTGTCGTACCTATATCTGCAGGGTTCCTGTATATCAACAGATTCCTTTAATGAAGGCGAAATCCACAATGTCTTTACATGCTCTTTTAAATAATGGCAGTTATCTTTATATTATGGCTTGTACAGGTGACCAACCAGAATAACTTTGGAAATTGAACGTAAGCAATTTTAGTCTCGATCAGAATGAATTATTGGAAATTGATTTTAATAAATTTTAGCTTTTAAATTAAATATAATTACTTACATATGTTCAACAAATATCAAAATTTTGTTTATACTTCTATGTACGGAGTATTGAATATTTAAAACCTTTTCTGAAAAATGCTTCCTTTTACATATAATTTGTTGCTTAATTCTTCTGAATTCGCCTTGCATATACCTGTATTATTATACCATGGGTAATACAAAATATGAATTACTTTATATGTACAGCTGCGGTCAGAAAAATAGCACCAAGCCTAAGAAAATATATCCCCGGTACATATTTTCCTATAGGTTAAACTGATATATTTCAAAATTTGTTATAAGACGCTTAGGAAACCGTATATCTACGTAAAATAAAAAATTTTACTTTTACTAATTATTTTATTTTGAAATTTATACTTTATTTAAAAAAAAAACTTGAAAAACAAACAGTCAAAAAAATAGCACACGTCTGCACAACGTTTGGCATCGAATTTAGAAGATTTTGGCATCTTTCCTTTGGTATTTTATTAGAGATTTGCGCTCCGTTGTTAGTTGGTTGCATTTGAGGCACTCTTTTTTTATATCTGTCCACAAATTCTTAATTGGTCTGTCTGGGCTCTAAGCGGGCCATTCCATCACATTGACTTTATTGTCCCGAAACCACTATGTCGCAAGGTTGCTTGTGTGCTTCGTGTCATTATCTTGCTGGAAGACCCACACCAATGGCATTTCTTCAGAAGCATAAGGGAGCATTACTTCCCCGAGTTTACCAACATAAATGTTCTTATTTTGGTTTTGTAGGTACTACACCATAGTAACAAAAACTACCTCATACCATTACGGTAGATCCATCGTGTTTTATGGTTTTAGTTGTTTTGGGTTGAATTTTATGTTTGGGGATCTTCTTACGTAGGAACGTGATCTGTTGCTTCCAAATAATACAATTCTGGACTCATCTACCATTTATTTTTCCGTTGGAATGAAACTACATTCTGTCGTTGGTGCTTTTTTTTTTAACGGCACTGTATATTGTTCATTTTTTAATTTATTTGAAAATAAAAAAACTCAAAGTTGCTTGAAGAAAAAAGAAATAAAATATTTTAAAATTTTCTTCAAATGCGATTTTGTCTTTATGCGAAAAAGGCAAGTAACAAATTTGAAAGATAATAGGGCATAACCAAAGTCAGAACTAACAAAATAGAAACTAAAAAATAGATCATAGATAGTTATAGATCTCATTCAATTCATAACTGCTTTCAGCTGATAAAAGAAATGCAGCCCTGCGTATTGGCACGTAGAGAAAATAAAATGTCGAAAATATTTTTAACGATATAAGGCCAGTACGCAGCTCAACTGAATTTCAGTTTGCCGTAAGAAGAATGTATGTGTATAAAAAACTGCCTGAAATTGAGGTTTGAAAAATTTCAGTCAACTTTCCGTTTGGTAGTACACAGCTAAAAAACTAATCGGAATTTTTGACTATTACAGGGATCTTAAGACAAAAAGAAACAAAAATGTAGACTTTTTTCCTTCAGCTGAAAAAAAATTATGTTCAGGCAATTGTTTGTTAGCAGAATTTATGAAATATCATGTTTTTGCACTTTTAAGATATTTTTTGTTAATTTCTGTGTTGATATTATGTTATTATTGTGTACAATATACAATAAAGTTTTAAAAACACGACTAGACTACATGATTTTTATTTCTACAAACGGCCACATGATGAATTTTTGTTTTGTAGAAATAAAGGCAAAAAACAAACCTGAAATTCCGTAGAGCTTTGTACTGGGCTATATATTGTAAATAATTAAAAAGCTTATTAAGCTAAGAAAAATAAAACTGGAGTGGCCTACACTCAACTTTACCATACCCAATGGAAACATATATTTTTAGGGATATATTACATAAAGAATAAAAGTTCAAAGTATATTCGAATCGAAAAATTAATTATTTTTGGTTTGGGGTGTTGATTAACTACCCCTTGCCCATTCCCGATTCTGCCCAAAATTTATACAAATTTATACATATCTCCATAAACCAAAGGAACATACTGAATTTCATTTTTATATGTCATATGATAAGACCTGTAGACCGTTCACAAAATCTGGGGTGAGGAAACTACCCCTTGCCCTCTCCTGATTATGCCCAAAAACTATACAGCTCTTCACCTTCATATACCAAAGGCACATACTAAATTTCATTTTGATATGTCAACGGTATGACCTGTACAAGCTCCATAAAAAATAGTGGCATAAACACCCCACAATAAACATAAGTTTAATGTTTAAACTGGTTTTACACGGCGTGTATTTGTCATATGACTTGTCAGTTTGATAACCCATATGTAATTTCATGTGTTTGTCAAAATAGCCATTTTACATACGGTTTTAATTTTTGCTTTCAAACGTACATGTGTAATTACATGTGACATAACCTACAATATATAATTTTGCCGCCACACAGTTTTTTATTTCCAACCACAGCTGATGCAAAGATGCAAACCTAGTGCTTTTACCACATTTTTAGCGCTTTTGGTACCACAAAAATCATAAAATAAGAAAATATCAAGTTGGCATTACAGGATGTCAGATGCTTTGTCACATCAAAATAGAACAATGTCATATGTATTGTACACATAGAAAATACACATGTTATGTTTAAAAGGGTTCACACGACGTGTTTAGAATTTACACATGGAAAAGTGACAAGTCATATGACAAATACACGCCGTGTAAAACCAGTTTTAGGAAATAAAAACTATTTACTGTTTCCCATTCCATTTTTAACCGACTTCATTTATTATCATATCAAAAATGTTTCGCTTTTCAATTAACTCACCAAACCAAAGGTTTTGATTTTTTCTGAAGTCAGACTTGTCGTGAGGAATTCGTTAAGACTTTTCGGTAGTTTGTCTGAAATAAGACTTGTCGTAACGAATTCGTTAAGGCATTTCTATAGTTTGTATGGAATCAGACTAGTAGTAACGTTTTCGTTAAGGCATTTTGGTTGTTTGCCTGAACAAAAAAGTATATAAAACTTTCATTTATATGTAAGTAAATAAAATCCAAAATCGTATTAAATAAAAAAGAATTATAATAAAGCCGAACAATTTTAATATAAAAATACATGCAAGGTGGACAATTGAATTGATTACGGTAAAGTACTGCCGTGAATACCAAATCGTTAACTAATCATTATATTTACTTAACTTCCAGAGAACGGAGTTCTAGCTTATACGGTGGTACTTAACGAAAACATGTGGTTGCGATTTCCTACCTACATGTAGTTGCGTCGTTACGAATTCTTTACGAGATCGAAACATTTGGTTTGATGGGAAATTGTAATATGAAATTAATCAGCTGTGGTTTAAATACATTAGTTAGTTGGCATTTGGTTACAACTTTACCCTTAATTAATTTCAAACTTTTCGTCCTGAAAGTAACCAACTGTGAATAACTTTAATAGGTAATTGAATATAGGCCAATATTTATTGTGAAGCGCAAATAATTATCTGATAAATACTTCAACTCACACTTGGACACGAGACAGTTTATATATTAATGTAAACTATTAAAAGATTAGAATTATGCCGTATATAGCCTACATAGTACTAATTAATTAGATTAAGTAATTACTTGAGAATTTCATTAGCATTGAATTCCAAAAATGCTAACAATTTTTTTTTCATAACCATTGTTTTCATCAATGGTAATGGTTTTCAATGAAAAATTGCATTAGTAAGAGTGCACTTCAGACATATTTTATGGTATTACTTCCGAAAAGTCTAGAACGCATCGCACGGAAATGAAGAAAGGCAGTATCGAAATTTGTTTGGCAATTCAAGAAAAGCGGACGGCATTGTCAAATCATAGGTGTGTTGTTTTCCACCATGATAACTCGTCAAAAATTAATAGAACTGGGTTTGGATGATTTATCACATCCACCATATAGCCCTGATATTGCGCCTTCAGATTACCATTTGTTTCGATTCATGCAGAACTCCTTAAATGGTAAAATTTTTAATAATGCAGATGATGTCAGATAACATAACATAACATAACATTTAATTCAGTTTTTTGGTAGCAAAGATCAAAAATTTTGCGAACGTGAAATTTTTACACTGCCAGAACGATGGCAAAAGGTCATCGATAAGAACGGACAGTATATAATTTAATAAATTTATATTTTTAAGCAAATATTTTGAATTTTCCGTCTTATTTCTTATTTAATCACTTAGTTGCCAACCCAATATTTTATAAAAACACGTTATGTTATCGGGTATGTTCTGTAATCCGAAACCGTATGAAATTGAAATCGAATAAATTTTTAAAGAAAAATACAACTTAGTTGCGCCTATTATTTGAAAACATAAGCAATCAAGGAAGTTATGTGAATTGTCTTTAATCAAATGTATAAAAAATAATATTAAAATGTTGTAATATTTAAAAGTTATGACAATTTAAAATTTCATTCGGATTCAATTTCACTCGGTTTCGGATTACAGAACATACCTGAATATTTTTTATTACTATGACCATAAACTGAATAAAAAAAGTTTTAGAAAAAAAAGTCATGTTCGATTCATAATATTTATGAAAAAAATCGTGGGATATGAGTATTATTTTTAACCGACTTCAAAAAAGAAGGAGGTTATCAATTCGTCTGTGTGTTGCTTTTTTTTTTTTTTTTTTTTTTTTTTTGTATGTTTGTGCCTTCATAACTCGGTCATTTCTGACCCGATTTTAAAAAATTTTGCGCCATTAGAAAGGTTATGGCTACAGATTGGTCCCATTTTAAAAACAGTTTAACAGTTTAAAAATTAAAGGGTGTCCCCATACAACATACATGTTTTTTACGTGTATTATGAACTTTATAGGTCACCCATTTAAAATTAGAAAAAAGTGCGTATCACTATAGCTCCCAATAACAAAATGTAATTAAAAAATAAAATTAAAAATTAAAGGGTGACCCCATAGGTGACGTAATTTCACCATTATGGTCCTATCTTCTGAACCGTTATAGACAAACACTTGAAAGTTGCACATAATGTTCGTTACTATGTCTATTATAATAAGTATAAATATTTTAGAAATTAAAGGGTGTCCCATTAGTTGTATTATTTTGATATATATATGGCAAAACTTATGAACCGTTATAGACAGACAGTTGAAATTTACAAAGAACTTGTATTGCTAAGTCCGCTAAAATAACAAGTGTAAGATATGAATTTGGAAATTAAAGGGTGTCCCAATAGTTAATGTAAAAGTGATATATATGGCCAAAGTTTTCAACTGTTATAGATAGACAGTTGAAATGTACAAAGAACCTATATTGCTTAGTCCGCTATTACAACAAGTATAAAATTTGGATAAATTAAAGGGTGTCCCTATTATTGATGTAATTTGACCATTATGTCCTCATCTTTGGAACCGTTATAGACAAACACTTGAAAAATAGACAGAATGTTCACTACTATATCTGGTATAACAACAAGTATAAATATTTAAAATTGGAAACTAAAGGGTGTCCCAATTGTTGATGTAATTTGATGTATATGGACACAAAGTTAAATTTTACAAAGAATCTGTATGACAAAGTTCTCTTTAACAAGTATTTATATTAAAATTTGAATTTAAAGGGTGTCCCAATAGGTGACGTCATTTGATATATATGACCCTATTTTTTAAATAGTTATTGACAACACTTAACAATTAGACAGAATGTCCATTACTATGTGTGTTAAAATAAGTATAAATATTTAAAATTATAAACTACAGGGTGTCGCAATAGTTTATGTAATTTGATGTATATGACCAAACTTTTAAACCGTTACAAACAGACGGTTGAAATTTACAATGAACCTGTATTGCTACGAACGCTATAACTAGTATAAAATTTGAATCCGGAAATTACAGGGTGTCGCAATAGTTACCGTCTTAAAGAAACATGATTTTAAGTTTGTCTGTTTTGAAGTCGGTTTTTTTTTGCAAGAATTATTTTCTGTGTAGTGTATACATGTATGTTTCTCATACCCGCTTTCATATACGTATGTATGTACATACATATGTAAAAAATGTAAAATATAGTGATATGACAAATATAGCGATAAGGTCGCAAAAAAAGAAAAGGAAATATTTACAATACGAATAATTGATCTTGTTACCTTTTACCGACTTCAAAAAAAGAAGGAGGTTATCAATTCGTCTGTGTGTTGCTTTTTTTTTTTTTGTATGTTTGTGCCTTCAGAACTCGGTCATTTCTGAACCGATTTTAAAAATTTTTGCACTATTAGAAAGGTTATGGCTACAGATTGGTCCCATTTTAAAAGAAGTTGAAAATATTAAAAATTAAAGGGTGTCCCCATACAACATACATGTTTTTTTACGTGTATTATGAACTTTATAGGTCACCAATTTAAAATTAAAAAAAGTGCTTATCACTGTAGCTCCCAATAACAAAAAGTAATTAAAAAATAAAATTATGGCCAACTTTTCAACTGTTATAGATAGACAGTTGAAATTTACAAAGAACCTATATTGCTTAGTCCGCTATTACAACAAGTATAAAATTTGGATCTATAAATTAAAGGGTGTCCCCATTATTGATGTAATTTGACCATTATGTCCTCATCTTTGGAACCGTTATAGACCAACACTTGAAAAATAGACAGAATGTTCACTACTATGTCTGGTATAACAACAAGTATAAATATTTAAAATTGGAAATTAAAGGGTGTTCCAATAGTTGATGTAATTTGATATATATGGACACAAAGTTAAAATTTAAAAATAATCTGTATGACAAAGTCCTCTTTAAAAAGTATTTATATAAAAATTTGAATTTAAAGGGTGTCCCAATAGGTGACGTCATTTGATATATACGACCCTATCTTTTAAACAGTTATTGAAAAACACTTAACAATTAGACAGAATGTCCATTACTATATCTGTTATAATAAGTATAAATATTTAAAATTATAAATTACAGGGTGTCGCAATAGTTTATGAAATTTGATGTATATGACCAAACTTTTAAACCGTTACATACAGACGGTTGAAATTTACAATGAACCTGTATTGCTACGACCGCTATAACTAGTATAAAATTTGAATTCGGAAATTACAAGGTGTCGCAATAGTTACCGTCTTAAAGAAACATGATTTTAAGTTTGTCTGTTTTGAAGTCGGTTTTTTTTTTTGCAAGAATTATATAAAGCTTTTTTACAATTTGTTTTTTATGTAAGTATGTATGCATATGCAATTAATTTTATAAGAACTTCACTCTTTCAAATTGTACCAACCAGCTTTTTAAATTGTACTTTTCGAACAGAAATTGTATTATATACATTTAGTTTGTGAATTTAAATTTAAAATCAACCTTCAATCGAGATATTGGACAATTTTATTCATCTGTGTGCATGGACATGGCATCAACATCGGCAACGGATCGAAATAGAAGAGATTTAAGAAATCCTAATCTAGGTATGAAAATGTTAAACTAAATTTACCACCATAGTTCTGAAGTCGGCTGAGATTCTAATAAAATAAATTAATTGAAGGACATTTTATGCTTTGGTTATTGGTTATTGCATTGGGACTGTATAACGGAATTTGTCATAGTGATGAGATTGAGGAAAAGACGTTTCATCTGTCAAGGTTGACAGAAGAACTGAATAATTTAAATATTTTCTTTAATTGTAATTGTGGTTCTAGTAAGGAACCCAGACAGCGGGATTTTCGGGAGAAAAACATTTTTCAAGGTTTTACTCGCTATTTTCGTAAGTTCATCTTAATTTGATTTCTTTCATTTGCTATCTTAAGATTCAAATTTATGTCTAAGATAGTTTTCCTATTTTCGTCACAGTTAATACAAAGAAATCGTTATGGAATTTTAATTTTTCGCTTAAAAGTTGAGGATTTGTGTAATAACAAATGAGAAGGGTAAAACTAAAGTTTTTTAAAGTTATGAAAATCAAAATAACCACAATAGACTTTTAAACTTAAAGCTAGCAAAACTTTTCAATTGTACCAAATTAGTCATTGGTGTACCATTGTACTTTTCAAGTTTGAAAGTGTACCAAAAAAAGTTCAATTGTACCAACTTTACCAACACTGATTCGTAGTATTGGAAGTGTATTTTGATTGGCTTAATGCTCTTCGTTATGAATACGCCAACCCACACATAAAATTGAAATGTTGCCCACATGTTGGGCTAATGACGTCACGAATACTCCTCCTATTAGCTAATAATTCTGATTGGCTAATAATTCAGATTTTAATTGCGGGGCGGACCGAATCCAATTGACTTAATACCAAAGGAAATTTCATTTGGATAGCGCAGATGACCAAAATAATTTTTGTCACGATACAAAAAAAGAGGAACTATTTTTAAAACGCCATTACTGCAAAGGGGGTGGAGTTGTGGTTATTAGAAGTGAAAACCTGTATATTTGAAATTTTTTAGAGAAAGAAGCTAGCACCCACCCACTATTGAAGTCTCTAAAATATTATCAATAGACTTAATATTGAACTAAAAAATAATGCAATTTTAATTAAAACTAATAAAATGGTTTTTTGCCTTTTTCTGAAAAGGAGACTTTAAAATACTGTTGAAACAAACTGTATTTTTTGATGTTGATATTTTTGTAATCCTTCCCGATAGTAATAAATTTTTAGCTGTCGCAAAAAAAAACTTAAAAAGGATATGACCTTTAATAAACAGAAATTTCTTTGGTTTTAATCACGATCTAGAGTGTTACTATGTTACTATTTCAAAATTTGAAAAGTATCGTTGCAACGATAAGTATATCGGCTATACGGAAATTTCGGCAAATTCGTGATATTACCTCCATATCGATATCGGATGCATTCCTATTAAATACACGGATGGATGTGATAGATGATTGGACATAAAAAAGTTTTCGGCTACACTTCAATTAAAAATTCTCAAATGACGACAAAAACAGCAATTTGAGGTTCGAACACGTTATTTTGTAGCTTTTGCTCCCAACGACATTTTAAGCATCTTCCAGAATGCTGATAAAAGTTAGAGACTCGCTGGATAGTTTAAATAATTAAAAAAATACTATATTGCAAATACAAAAACAACTTATACAAATTGTTTGTTTAAAATTTGTAGAGACTTCCCTTCGTATAATAACAAAACTAAAAAACACAATTTTGAGAATGCTAACTTATCACGAAATTGTTATTGGATACTAAAACTGAACACAATCAAACAAACAAACAAAAAAACAAACAAATTTTTAATGTTTGTAAATTTTGTAACCCAGTTGGCCATGTCTCTTAGACATTTTAGGCGACTAGTACAAGACAATAGTAACTCGTCATAGTCATATTAAGGACAGCTCAAACAAATCGTTAACGAAATTTTAAACAAATAGGCTGACTTCCAAAATGTATCAATATAAAGACTGTATACATTTTTGCTACCGTATTTAAAACACGTACATATGCAAAGTTTCGAAACAAATCATCAACTTTAAAACTGATGCCTTAATTGCTTTTTCTACTGCATATTAGTACTTGTCGACGGCGTTTTGAAAGGGTATACATGTCAATGTTTTGTATTTCGGCGATATGAAACACTATACTATGTTCGAAGGCAAAGCAATTGTCGTTTTGGAAGTCAGCCATAGCCACAAAATCACTAGACATAAAGAGCGACAATTTCCTGCACTTTGTCGTCGACGATTACATAAGTGAGTTTACTTTCTCCCCCTTGTCATCGACGTCATTTTAAGCTACAATTTCATCTAGCTTGCCTCATAAATGGCAAGTATCTAAATCTAGACGACCATTCCGACGACACTTTTATTCAAACTGTCATCAACGATATTATGAAAGAAATTGCAATCTAAAAAATAAAAATATTGAATTTTTTGGTTCACGTAACTAGAGCGAATCTCCATATTATTTAATTACTTTTAATTATTAACTGATTTTTTTTAACATTCAAAGGCTTTGGCGTTCAGCCCATTATTTTGACGTTAATACATTTAGATAGAAGACAGAGTACAAGATGTTGTCGCCAGTAATGTCATGTAGACGAATTCTCTTAAATTGTCTTTATAAAACCTAAACAACAGAGAACAAATTGTGCATAGATACAGTTTGACCAACTGGGAAGAGATTCATCTGCTTGGATGTATTTATGAATCAAAGCAAAAGCACATTAAATTAAACTGAAGCCTGCCGTTGTTTTACAATTATTTCGCAGAAAAACTTTAAGATAATTGCAAACTTGCCACAGAAAAAAATGTTATTTAACAAAAGGGTTACAATGTTTATGGAATATTATTAAAATTTTAATTAAGTAAAGGGTTTTTAGTTAATAAAAAAGTTTATTTTTTGTATTTCCGATTACAAAGTAAGAAATAAAATCAAAATTAAAAAATTCATTTCATTAAGGCTTAACATTAACAGAATTAAGATTTGTGATAAAAAAAATATGAAGAAACCTTAAGAATAAAAAGAATACAGAAAAAACAAAAAATTATTAGACTTGACAAAAACTAAAAGAAATTAAAACTAATTGAAGCGCGAAAGTTGTATTTATGTAAAATACAGACTTGAGACATGTCATGTTTGTAATAAATCGAAACTTAAAAGATTCAGTTGCAAAAATACCAGGTTATTATACATATAACGAAATATTAAAAAATTTCATAAAAACGTAAAAGCCAATTAAAATTTCCTTAAACCAAGTTAAACCAACATCTTCAATAATGTCCAGAGTTCAAACTAATAATGCTTAGAATAATGATTGTTTCCATTCATTAGGTTTTACAAGGTAAAATTTACATTCTGTCGAAATGGTCAGGAAAATATTTTACCCCATTTTTCCCTTCGTTTCTTAAGGATTTCTGTGAGTTTGAGTCTCGTGAACTGGTGGCTGTCCACATTAATCACAGAGTCTCTCGTAATGACTTACATTTGACTTAGGCTAAGGACCTCAATAACATCCACATATAATTTTTCTACCCGTGGTGTAATGCTATCTAATGTTGGACAATCACAGACAATGTCGTCTTCTGCGATTGTAATCTTGGCAAGATGATAATTGAAAAACTTTTTTTGAATTCTTACCGATGATCTTTAATAAAAAGATATTGACATATTTTCATAAAAAAGTTATATATGTATAAGCAAAAAGTAAGTTTACTTTTAGAGCCTTCCTTTGGGCTTTATGGCGCAAAATAATAATGTAATTGCAATTTCTTACAAATGAACACTTTGCCCTAAGAGAGAGCGAAACATATTTGAAAAGAAGTATCATAACAAAGATGCTTAAATTATTCCAAAAATATTCTTGAATGCCTCAGTTTTTAAAATCTCAAGTAGAGCTTTTTAATTGGTATCGGAATCGTTAGGGATATCTATACATATAATAAAATAGTAACTCATTTCCGTCTGTCTGTCTA
Organism: Phasia obesa; assembly: GCA_949628195.1. Taxonomy (NCBI): domain Eukaryota; kingdom Metazoa; phylum Arthropoda; class Insecta; order Diptera; family Tachinidae; genus Phasia; species Phasia obesa. Next base: position 172,873,316 of record OX451215.1, on the reverse strand, counting down.
CTACTACTGGATGGATTTTAACAATTTTTGTGAGGAGGTGCCTTAGCATCCTGATTCCAATATACAATACTTTTTTTCCGCATAATATCTCATTTCAAAGTACGTAATTTCCGGTTTAAAGGTATTGAAATTTTCGTTTTAAAACTGGGATATATTAAACACTACTGCGTAACATTAGGTTTTTTTTAATGAAAAAAATTTTCTAAATGTCCTAATAAGTTCACCTTTTTGGTTAATTTGTTTTATTTCGAAATTATATCAGATGCCGAATTCACCGCATTCGTGATCATCAATAATTAATTTCTAAAAGTATGAGAAAATCGTCAATCGTTGAAAGGGGTAGATAGAACAAAATCTAGTTTACGGCCACATCATAAAAATTAATAAAAATTCCAGCGGAAAGAGTATGAGTACCATATGAATGGTACTACAAACTAACTGAAATTCATGGAAGAAATTTCAAGTGAGCACAGTTTTTTTTTTATTTTATTCTGCGCCTGGCTATCTATATATGCATATAGATGAGGAAATCCTTTTGTCCGGGCAAAGACCAAAGCAGGTGTTGGTCATACCAATAAAAATAAAAATAATATATTTTTGTTTTTTTTTTAATAAAAAAAACTATTTTTGTTTTTGTTTTAATTTTTTCATTTATAACAATTTAGTTGTACTTTTAATTACCATTCCTATGATACCCATTTGAACTAATTCTACCATTAAAGTAGACATACCTATACCATATTATACATACAAACTCTGGGATGTCCGTAACTCCACAACTAAGGGCTACCCCCAATTTTTTACAATTTAAATTGTTTGCTTAAAATTGCATATTACATACAATAGGCTACTTTTTAATTTTTATGATGTGGCCGTAAACTTGTTGACGTTCCGCGATATGCAGCTTTCACCGTAATACAGTATAGAAAAAAGGGAGTTCGAAAAGAAAATGCCCCCTTTAAAAGTCCAAAACGTCTAAAGAATTTAAAACAGGGATCGCAAATAATTATTATTTTATAAATGTAAACCAAAAAAATCATAATAAAGGAGAAATACTACACGCTGCAAAAGAAAACAAACATAATCGTTATGTTAGCAATGATTTTTATTTGTTTGTTTTATTATAAAATTAAATTTAAAAATTATTTATTATTTATTTGCTTACAAAATTTTTTTTTTTTTTTTTTTAATTTAATTTTTTTACTCGGAAAACAATAGTTATTTTTTAAGTTTTATTTTTGGAAAATAATAGTTATTATTAAAGTTTTATTTTTTGCTTAAAAAATAATTTTTTTTTATCCAAATGTACCTATATACATAGATTTTCTCAAGTTTTGCATAACGTTTACTGTAAATAGAGAACCCAATTTATTTTCTAAGCAAAAAATAAAAATTAATAAATAATCATTAATTTCTAAACGAATAATAAAACTTGAATTGTAAAATTTAATTTTAAGAAAAAAATGTTAAATAATAAAATTGGGGGCGACGCTTAGTTACAAAGTTACGGACCCCCAAAGTTTCTATGTAAAGTATAGTACCTAAGTACATATATCTCGAGTATTTTATGACGGAATTAGGCTACATGGGTATCATTGGAATGTTAATTAAAAGTACTATCCTACTAAAGTGAAATTAATAAAAAGAAAAAAATGGAAAAAATTTAAGTAAAAGAAAAATATTTTTTATTCTGCGACCGGTTACGCATGAAATATTTAGTAAGCGAAGCCGGTGTTTGTTATACCATAGAGAAGAAAATCCTTGCGTCCGGCCGGCTATCCTAAAAATCTTTAGTAAGCGAAGCCGGTGTTGGTTATACCATAGAAGAGAAAATCCTTGCTTTACCCAATCCTTGGCTTTACCCAAAATCTTTAGTAAACAAAAAATTTTGCTTTGGAAATATGTAAATGTTATTTGTTCTCACTCGAAATTTTTTCATTCATTTTATTTTAGTTGGATAGTACTTTAAATTACCTTTCCATTGATACCCATATTACCCCATTGCGAGATAATATATTCGAGATATACCATACTTCACATCTAAACTTTGGGGGTCCGTAACTCCGAAAGTAAGAGTCACCCCCAATTTTTTTACTTTACATTTTTTGCTTAAAATTAAATTTTAGACAATAGGCTACTTTTTTTAATTTTTATGATATGTCCGCAAAACTAGATTTGTTCCTTATATACCTATTATCGAACGAAAGCCTACTCAATCCCGAATGCAGTAATACGTACAGTTTTATATATGCAAACGGTACTGGTTAAATATGCTTAGAACAATTGCATATAGGTAATGTCTTAATAGGAATGCTAGAAGGGGCAGAGATACCATAGTTTTCATAGATACATATCGCATACTAAATAATAAACAGTCACAACTCAAAATTTAAATAAAATATTTTTTTAGTAAACCAGTTCACATATCCAATCTCTAACCTCCACGAAAATTCCGTTTTCATCTCTGTGTTCTTTAACTGGTAAAATACCGTTACTGGGGAACTCAAGTTGATTATAAATTTACAACCATGATTACAGATACAGTTTTTTGCCTGTCCTAAATATTTATGAATTTTGAGTTGCAACTTTTTATGATTTAGTGTACGATATGTATTACAGTTCCAAAACTAAATAAAAAATTCTAAAAAACCGAATAGCCGTATAGGTATACTATTCTAAGAAATAAAAGCTTTGTAAAAATTATTGAGACATACATACATACGTAGAACTCAAATTTTAAATTAAAACGTATTTTTAAACGCATAAAAATACTAATGAATCCTATTAAACATTTTTTTTTTGCTTGATTTCAACAAGGAGCATACATAGGTACATATTTATGTGCAATAGTGATCCTTTTGATAGTAAATGGAAAACTTACGAAAATACCAAAACACAAAAATTAAAATTGTATTTTTTTTTAATTTTTTTGTAGTGATAATAAATAGCATAAATTGCTAAACAATTTAATTAAAAAAGCGCTAGTTAGCAATTTATAAATGGGTTTAATGTACCTGTGAATCATTAGTTTTAGATTTCATAAAATAAAAACAGAGCTTACCAACTTCTTCTCCAGTTTCCTGGTTGCTGTAGTGATAAACTTCCCCAAAAGCACCCGTTCCTAATGGCTTAACGAGGTGCCACTGCCTAAATGGTTTTAATTCTTTATTCATATCTTTTTTGCACCACCCACGCAGAGAAAATAAGACGATATAAACAAATATGTATAATGATTTTGTGTCTACGGAAATATCACTTTCACACTCCAAACCACTTTAACATTAAATATATAATGGAAAGCAACTCAATGTTTACGACAGAATATTGATAAAAAAAAGAAATGTTGATACTTCTCAGCTGTTGCTGCTTTTAAAGGGATGCCGTATTATTCGCAGTAGGTACAACAAATTAAATCAGCGATGGAACGTACAACAATTAGAAATGTTAAATCATAAAACTTGCACCAAAAACACAGACACTTAACAAATTATACATATTAAAGACAGTTTATTACATTTAATTAAACAAAATATTAAATGTTTATATCTATAAATAAATAAATAAAACATATTTGAACCAATTTCTTATACAAATCTTGTTCTAAAACACATTTCAAGTAGGTTTTATTTATTATGAATATGGGCATTAGTGTTTTTTATTAGGGTGCCCTACACAAAGTGTAAGAAGGTATTCCTATTGTTTTCGCTACAATGTCTGTCCGTCTGTCAGCGCCTTTTATCTCTGGAACCGTAATAGGTAGACTCTTGAAATTTTCACAGATGATGTATAGTTGTTGCCGCTATAGCAACAAATACTAAAACTTATAGGGTGTTCCAATAGAGAGGTGTTATTCACGAAAATGTGTTTATATCTTGAACTGTAGGAGGGATACACTTGAAATTTACAAATAGTAATTAAAACTAGTTCACTATATAAACAAGTATAAAAAAATAAAACTAAAAATTAAAGGGTGTTCCGATATTCACGAATATGTATTTATTTCTTGAACTGTAGGAGGCATACACAAAAAATTTACAAACTGCAATTAAAACTTAGTTCGCTTTTTAAACAAGTCTAAAAAATAAACCTAAAAATTAAAGGGTGTTCCGATAGTGATGTGATTTGCATGTATAAGGCCTAAGTTTTGAACCATTATAGGTAGACGCTTGAAATTGTCACAGAAGGTGTATAACTATGGATACTATAGTAGCAAATTCTAAAACTTATTGGGTGTTCCGATAGAGAGGTGTTATTCACGAATATGTGCTTATTTCTTGAACTGTAGGAGGAATACACTAAAAATATGCAAGCAGTAATTAAAACTTAGTTCCCTATATAAACAAGTCTAAAAAAATAAACCTAAAAATTAAAGGGTGTTCCGATAGTGGCTCGATTTGCATGTATAAGGCCTAAGTTTTGAACCATAATAAGTAGACTCTTGAAATTTTCACAGAAGGTGTATGTATAACTGTGGCCACTATAGCAATAAATACTAAAACAGTGACGTGATTCTCATGTTTAACTCCTTATTTCTTGAACCGTAATAGGTAGACTCTTAAAATTTTGTACAGGAGATATGTTGCCACGGCCGCTATGACAATTACTAAAAATTAAAGGGTGTTCCGACAGCGACATGTTTTTCACGTATAGTGACTTATTTTTTTATCGTAATAGGTAAACTCTTGATATATTCATAGAAGAAGAATTTCCATGGCCGTTATAACATTTAACAAAATTAAAGGGTGTTCCGACAGAGACATGATTTTTACTTAAATAGCCTTATTTTTTGAACCGTAATAGGTAGACTCTTGAATTGTTTACAGTAGATGTTGTACTTCGGGCGCTGTAACAATTACTAATTACTAAAGGGTGATCCATGACTTCTTAAAATTAAAGGGTACCCCATAAGACATGAAAAATTAACAACTTGAGTTTTAAAGGCGTACTAAACATAGTACGGAACTCTACGTGTGTGAGACTAACTCGCACTTAACTGATTTATTACGTACTCATTCATGTTTTATTTGTTGTTATCCAATTTATCTTTATTTATTTAGTGATAACACCGTAACAGGGATGGTAAATTCAGTACTATTCTACTTATTACAATAGTAAAACCCGTTACAAAATCTTTTTAAGCTAAATTATTAATTAAATCAGGTTCTATAAACGATTTTTTATATTGAGTTGCGAATATGGTTGACGCTTTCTTTTAACCGCAACCACGTAAATAATTAGATATCGACATTTTTTCAAAGATTTTTCAAGATTTGCAAGTTTATTTATTTGATAATAAGATAAATAAAACTATACATAGTCTGCCTTCCTTAAACTTGATTATATGTATGAACATTGATATTTTGGTTTTTGTTTTTTCATTATTATCTAAGTAAGGTTATCTAAGGTTAGGAAGGGTAATGCTACGTATTTTACTTAATACAAAAATATTACAGCACTATGTACTCAAATCATTTGTATACATGCCCTGAGGTGTTGATTAATAAATATCGTTTAAGCATTGAGGAGATTATTTAAATTATATTATTTCGTCATAATTATAATTTCTCGGGGGTTCCAATTGTCATTGCAGTACATTCTCAAATGCCTTGTTCACTCGGGGAAAATAGGGGCACCTGACGCTAGGGTTAAAACATACGGGTTCTCTTCGAGGCCAGACCAGTGCCCAAAGGACTGGTACCACGGGAATCGGTAGCCCCACAGAGAGCCTATCCTCTCTGTGACCATTTTTGGTGAGGTCCCCTTCGGAGGTACACGTGGTGGTTGTGGTTTAAGATCGATTTATGTAGGTATGGTGCACGGTCGATCAAGTGTACTGTTGCACTCTCAACAGAAGGAGTTTGGATAGTCTCCAAACCCCTAAGCAAGAGGCTATAATATGGATCTAGGCTTGCCTTGGATAAGGCTTGCCATATTATATAAATTGCTACTCATTGTGACTGTATCACACACAAAGTGGGATTGGTGGCAGTCGTAAAGTCACAAATTAACGTAAAGTGTTGTTATACTACACAATGAGGGCGCTAGCCTACGCTTACATTTCACTCGGTGGTAAGACCACTGTGAGATTAGGCCATCTAGGGAGGTACTCACGTTAATCTTGTTCCACAATTGTATTTTATATGGTAATAATTTTTCATAATTTAATGCCAAAGGTAAGGTTATTAAAAAGGGTATTGGTTGTTAAGACATATACTATATTCCTAATAAGCTTTATTATTTGTCATTAACTCACCAGATTCCTATTATAAATCTGACTGTATCATCAAGCTGTCATCAAGAAATATCTTCTAATCAATTGTAAGATCGTTCGCCCTAAAATCCAATTTTGGGCGGCAATGTCAGATGATGTGGTCGAAAGTTTCTATCTCATCTGCGTATAAGTCAATTTTCCCATAAACTAGTCCTTTCTTTAACCTAAGAATTGCCCGTTATTAAAGCTAACCTTAGAACTCTGCAAATCTATAGTAAGTATTGGGTCATTGTATTCACTTATTATTTTTATTAAATTATTTATTATTATTTCTTTTAAATTTAATTAAGCTAATTTATTAAGTTTATTTATTTAATTTTGAAAAATTTTAATTATTATTAGTCGAACTATTTATGTATTACATACAATGAAATTTATAGTCAAGCATTAATTAAATTACAAATTAGGTGATAATATTAAAGAAAAATTGGGAAAATTTTATTTTTAGACACCAGCACGAGCGGAATGCACATTTTCTAGGCAGCCACGTCCGTCATCAGCACTCTTGTATCTAATCTACTTAGGGTAGTGTTTTAGTTGTAAGCATCATCTATTTAACCAACCAAACCCAGATAAAGGAATACGACAAAACTTGTATTCAATTATCATTCGTCAGTTGGTGAGAACGAAGTCTACCACTACCTTAAGCTTCCCTCTTATTGGATATTTTTACTTTTAATGTATTCCACCTTATATTTGTTTTATTTATTTATTTAAAAATGTTTTTGTAATTAAAAAATTATATTATGAAAAAAACTGTCAAAAATCATCTTAAGCAAGCCACAGACGATACGACTGTAGAACCATCTGAGTAGGTTGTACGCGATTTGTATGCGAATTTTCAACCTTTCTAGGCTTGTTGTATTAGGTTATGAGTCAGTTGTACGAAATATCAAAAAGTTTTAATTTTTTTGTTTTGTTATGCAACAAGTCGCAACGTTGGTGTGCGTGTCGTATATTTTTTGTAGCATCTGGGTTTATTAATGTTGTGACCACCTTGCAGTTAACATTGTGTGTTAAGTATTATTTATATTTGCAGACGACGTCAATTTTAGCAAACGCGATAAAAATATCGAATTGGATAAGGTAGAACGGAGATGAATTTCTGATAAAATCTGTTTGAGGAAATATATTTTCGATATCTTTTAAAATAAATCAAGTGTTTAAAAGTTTTTTAACCGTATGCAAAATGTATGAACAAGAGTGGGATTTGCTCAAATGTTTTTACGAAAAAATGCCTATTATATATACTATAAGTTATTATTTATGATCTAAGCAGTTAGTTTACAATATAATGCAGAACAACCCCAAAATCAAAACCAGAGCAAAATATTTTTGACAATTTTAGTTTTACATATTTTTTGCTTCTTTTTATATGTTCTTATGTAGATTATTACTAGCGATTCTGCTTTTCCGCCCTCATTGCCAAAAAAATAAACTTTTGTAAATAAAACGCCAAGCTTTAACTCGAAAGCGCATGTTATTCTCAAAGTTGGCTATTGCAGTTCCCAAATATAGGATATTTAAATTGTATGGGTTACCCAGTTTCTATCTAAAAACTAAGCGAGATACGATGCCCACTGTTTCTTCTAACATCAAAATTCTATGTATTATAGTTCTCGAGTTACATAACAATAAATACTTACTTCCAATACAATCAGTTTTTTATTTGTCAATGCACATTAACAATGGGGTTTTGTCTGGTACACAATAATAATTTTTCGCTTTGTGTGGGAGGTTCATTTCCATTATTCCAATCCAATCTGCTTTTTTAGACTATGTACATTAATAAATCGCTAACTTTAAATTTGTATGGGAAATATCACGCCGACTTTTCCAATCCCTTCTGTTCTTTTCACGATTATGTACATTGTAACTTGATAAAAATTTAAATTTGTATTGGAAATATCCCGCCCACTTTTGCTATCCCATCTGTTCTTTTCACTATTATGTACATTGGAGAGTTGTTCTTGCTAAATTGTAACATTGTAATCTTTAGAATAATTATTATCCACTTTATATGGGAGGTATGATGACCATTGTTCGAAATCAGCCTGCAAAGGATAAAATGTTTTTTTTAAATTGTTTATACTTGTGCATTGTGATAGTGTATTAACTTAAAAAGTAGATACTTATCGCACTTGATCAACAAGAGGGTATTAACTCAAAATTTTTAAATTTTCACTTTTTGAAAGAAATCAACCAACAACCCGCATATGATACCATTTTCGTGATAGATATCCTGATTACCTTTATATCAACAAAAGGTTATTATTTTTATTTGACAATACATAACTGCAAAAAAAATTAAAAGAAAAACAGTGTAAATATATTATAAAAAGTAATTTGCTTACTATAATATGTTCGGATTTTTTAATTATCTTAAAATGTAATCACAGTTTTGTACCTCTACTGAAAATTTTGAGTCAAAACCCTCTTGTTGATCAAGTGCGTTATGTACTTATATGATTTGTTTATTACTATCTAAGCACTATACAAATCTTGCATTACTTTTGACTGATCTTTCGTTAAAAAATTCAATGGCCTACAATAAGCTTTACCATACCTTATTGAAACAGATATTTTTATAGACACATTACATAATAAAAAGTAAAAGTCCCAAGTTATTCGAATCGAAAAAATAATTATTTTCGGTTTGTCAAGTAAACTACCTCTTCCACTTCCCGATTATGCCCAAAAACTATACAGCTCTTCATCGAATTATACCAAAGACACATGCTGAATTTCATTCTGAGCGTTCACAAAAATAGTGGCATATAAACCCACCGGTAGACATCATTTCAAAAAATAGTAAAAACGGATTCAGGACACCTCAAATTAACGAGGTAAAGTAAAAAGAAAAATATGAAACATGTTCATAGTACTTAATTTTTTAATTTTGAATTAATACCCTATTGTTGCACAAGTGCGATATACTTATAATTTTTTTACATTTATTGTATTTTGAACTCAAATATAAACATTGACCCTTTCAGAAAGTAAGCAGTCATATGTACATAAATTTATATGTATGTACATACATACATATGTATGTATGAACTTACATATTTTATGCAAATTGATAATTTCTATCTTATATTAAATTTTTTACTTACTTATTTATAAAATGTTGGAATATATTGATGTTATAAAATATGCCATTAAAAAACATTGTAGAATTCCGGTTTAACGTTTTCTTTTAAAGCAACAATATTCTATGTGTGTGGAATAAATTTTGTTATTTATTAAAAGTAACTAAATTAACAATATGTTTAATAAACTTCTAACTATAATAATAACCAGTTCCTATTTTAATCAAGCTATCTACCACATATTGCACTTAAATTTCGTAATATTTTCTGTGATAAATTATTTATTGTTAAATAAGGAAAGTCCCGAATTAAAAACTGGCATTGTCATTTCAGGACATGGGCACAGTTGCCAGATATATTTTATTACTTGGCAGATACATTTTAATACTTGTCAGATACTTTTATAACTTGTCAGATACATTTTATTTTTTGTTTTGTGCATTGTAAAATTTACATTTATGCAACTTCTTTAAGATTGTTCAGTTTGAATATAGAGGTTAAAGGCCGTTTACTTTTGAGGAAAATGAAACCCTGATATAATGAGTTGTTATTTTTTTTAAATTTCAAGCAACGATTAGATGAGGGTGGTATTTTATTAAAACATATTGATACATGCATTATAATGTGAAACGGCGTTTATCATTATGTTTGTAATTTTTACAATATTAATTTGCGCCCTATACTGCATGGCCGTTTTAATGTTGAAATGGATTCCCCGAAACCCCAAATAAATTGTGAGATCTCTCTGAACTAGTAAAATTGGCCCATAAATGGCGAAGACATGAGCAACAAATTGCACACATTTCCATGATGTGGTTGAATTTTTCGAAAGTTAACAAAAAAAAAATGTATATTTTGCCCTAAAATTTCATTTCGCTATCTTAATTTTGTTGATTAAATAGATACAACTATATTTATAAAAAAAATGAAACTTGTTTGAACAATTTTTTCTAAAATAAATTTCAAATATATATTATTTTTTATAAATATGGAAATAATGTTAAGACCTCAACGCTATCGCAGTAGATACCAAGAATGCCAAAAAAGAATAAAGCTATACAGAAAATTAAGTACCCTTCATTTTTCTTTAACCCTATGCGGTAGTAAAAATAATTAATTTAAAAAGCAAAAAACTTAACCTAAATTAAGAAGCAAAGTGAAAACTGGCCTAGATAAACAATATCCCTCCTTATTAGTAAAATTTAGCCACGGTCAATTAGCATGTTCGGAAGAGTTTGCGATTCCTACTGTAAAAAATGGAACGTTAAGATCTTTGTAAAGTTCAGAGTTTTTGTAACTTTCTCAAATGAAATTATTCTAGTCATCTTGTTTTTTGAAAACTAAAAACTTCTCTAAAGATTGAAATTTAGCATAAAATTCCCAATATTATGAAAATATTACTCAAAATTACAAAATATCGAAATTTCACTAAACACTATAAATCTAAGATAAACTACCCCTTGCCCATTCCGATTATGTTCAAAAACTATACTCCTCCTCCTTAGCTCCTTATCTCCATATACCAAAGGCACATACTGATTTTCATTCTGATATGTCAAACGGTATGACTTATAGAGCGATTATTCCCAATAACTATACAGCTCTTTATTTTCATATGCCCATATACAAAATAATAGTGGTATACATACCCACCCACAGACATCATCGCAAAAATGGTCAAAATGGATTCAGAAGACCTCAAAACATACAAATCCGTGGAAATTCCGACATCGAGTTTTTTCGTGATTACTATTACAAGATAGATTTTTCTACTATGTTAATTTTAATTTCAGTATTTATTAAGTAATATTACGAAAACAACATTATAAGATAAATAAATCACTATGTTGGATGCTGTATAAGTTTCGAAACGGTCTAGGTACTGTTAGTAGTTTACGATAATGAATAATTACAAAAAATATAAAAAGTGTGTAATAAGAAAATTCCGTTTTTTACGGAACGTGAATACAAAATTTAATAAAAATTTAATTTTTGAGGATTAAAATTTCGTGTAGCAAAAATATGTACATAGCAATTGATATATACATACATATATTGCACTTCGCACTTTTTTACATGTTTCACCAAAGTTAGAAAGCATTTATGTACTTATGTATGTATATAAGTTTGTCATGGCATTTTAATTTCTATAATTTTAATATATTAAACAAAACTTTGTTGGTTAAAACTTAAGTTCTATTATGTATATGATATGCTTCTAAAATGCTATTGAAGTTTTTAAAATGTATCCTTAATGGTCTGAGCGGTTAAACAGTTTATGTTAACCTTGAGATATAATTCTAAAATTTTATTACATATAAAGTAGTTATTAAGGAACTCTTTTTTCAGAAACTTTAAAATTTCGATTTTTTTAATTTGACGATGACGCATTAAAGGAGCTATATATTCTGGGTCTTATTGTTAGGGAAATTAGGTTTTAATTATATTCGTCTGGTCATGTTTAATTCAATACGCTTTATAAGTTGACAATATAAAGCTTCATTTTTAGGGTTTCGTACCCAAAGGGTAAAAACAAAACCCTATTGTTTTCGCTACAATGTCTGTCCGTCTGTCAGCGCCTTTTATCTCTGGAACCGTAATAGGTAGACTCTTGAAATTTTCACAGATGATGTGTACCTGTTGCCGCTATACTAAAACTTATAGGGTGTTACGATAGAGAGGTGTTATTCACGAATATGTGTTTATCTCTTGAACTGTAGGAGGCATAGACTCAAGATTTAAAAACAGTAATTAAAACTTAGTTCGGTATATAAACAAGTATAAAAAAATAAATCTAATTTTTGAAAATTTTAATTATTATTAGTCGAACTGTTTATTTATTACATACAATGAAATTTATAATCAAGCTAAAGTTCGTTTTTATTCTCTCTAAGAAAGAATTAATTAAATTACAAATTAGGTGATAATATTAAAGAAAAATTGGGAAAATTTAATTTTTAGACACCAGCACGAGCGGAATGCACATTTTCTAGACAGCCACGTCCGTCATCAGCACTCTTGTATCTAATCTACTTAGGGTAGTGTTTTAGTTGTAAGCATCATCTATTTAACCAACCAAACCCAGATAAAGGAATACGAGAAAACTTGTATTCAATTATCAATCGTCAGTAATTAAAACTAAGTTCGCTATATAAACATGTCTACAAAAATAAACCTAAAAAATAAAGGGTGATCCGATAGTGGTGTGATTTGCATGTATAAGGCCTATATTTTGAACCATAATAGGTAGATTCTTGAAATTTTCACAGAAGGTGTATAACTGTGGCCACTATAGCAATAAATACTAAAACTTATCGGGTGTTCCGAAAGTGAGGTGTTATTTGCCTTTCTTTCTTGAGCTATAGGAGGCAACCACTTAAAATTTGCAGACTGTAATTAACACTATGTTCGCTTTCTAAACAAGTAATTAAAATAAACCTTAAAATTAAAGGGTGTTCCGGGTGTGACGTGCTTTGCATGTACATGACCTAAGTTTTTAACGATAATAAGAAGACTCTTGAAGTTTTTACATAAAAATTAAAGGGTGTTCCGACAGTGACATGATTCTCATGTATAACGCCTTATTTATTGAACCGTAATAGGTAGACTCCTAAAACTTTTTACAGGAGATATGTTGCCAATATGACAATGCCGATATGACAATTAATAAAAATTAAAGGGTGTTCCGACAATGACATGTTTTTCACGTATAGTGACTTATTTTTTTAATAGTGATAGGTAAACTCTTGATATATTCATAGAAAAATAGTTTTCACGGCCGTTATAACAAATAAGAAAATTAAAGGGTGTTTCGACATAGAAAAGATTTTTACTTAAATAGCCTTATTTTTTGAACCGTAATAGGTAGACTGTTGAATTATTTACAGTAGATGTTGTACTTCGGCCCCTGTAACAATTGCTAATTACTAAAGGGTGAACCATCAGTGACATGTTTTTCCCGTTTATTACCTTATTTTCTTAACCGCAATAAGCAGGCCTGATATTTTTATACAAAGTGCACTACCATGGCCGTTATAACAACAATTCCTAAAATTTAAAGGGTGTTCCAATAGCGATGCAATTTTCGCGAATATGACTTTGATTTAAAAAAAGGGTGCCCATTAGACATGAAAAAATTAACAACTTGAATTAATAAAGGCCTACTAAACCTAGTTCCGAACTCTACATGTGTGAGACTAACTCGCACTTGACTGATTTATTTTATTTTCCCATGATAGCAGGCTCTGCAAAACATACTTTGTGTAATTTAAAGTGTCTATATACTTTAGGTAACCTTTAAAATCGATACTATAAAGGTTTAAAAGTAAGGATATATTTTTTATAGTGAATATAATCTTACAAACTTTGTGTTAATTTAAAGTATCTTCCTACTACGGCTTAAAAAATAAGACCATTTAAATGAAAATCAACTTTAATTTTTAGTATTTGAATTAACCTTTTGTGAAAACTTCAAGAGTCGACTTATTACGCCTTAAATATACATTATATATATAATACAAAAAATAAGGCCATATACGTCAATAGAACGTTATATATAATTTTTAGTATTTTTTGGTAATTTTTGGGTGAAAATTTGATTTTTTTGCATAGCTTGTATCTTTTTGAGAAATATAGTTTTTAGTTTTTGTTCTTTGTAAAAATGTAATATTTTGGTGAAATTTCGATTGTTACCATTTTTATTTGAGTTTTAAGTGGTTTATTGCCATAAAAGAGTTTAGTTTTTTGTTATAAACTGTTTTCTCATACAAATTTTAAACCATTTATTTAATTGTTATTATTAGTCAAATAATAAATGAATTTATATAAGGTGTAAGTACCAAAAAATTATCAGTAATTTTTACCCTTATATAACATAAATCGCATAAATATGATAATTAATAATGTAAACGATGTGTTTTTGAAACAAAGTAATAAATTTAATTTTTGCAATTTAATTATATATAGACATTACTATTTTTTGGGAAAGTCCGGGAACACCGTTTCTTAATAACAGCGTTGACAGTTTTCCGTACTATTTATCGGCGTAAATAGTACGCGAAGCAAATAATGTTAAATTCCATCACCAACCTTCTACTAACGTTGTATTAAATTTAGTTGTCAGTTTGATTTCGAAAGACGGCCGGCTAAGAACGAAACAACACAGGATAGAGTTGAATAAATAAATCATTACAAAGTGCACATTTCATTCTGAATATTATTTTTTTAAAGTGAAAATCTTATTATAATTTTCTTTCATTAAAACAACGCCATCATGCCTTACCACAAGCCAGAAGCTAAAGCTGTCCAAGAATTAAAAGATATTGCCCATCGTTTGCGTATCCATTCTATAACCTCCACACAGGCCTCCAAATCTGGGTAAGTTTAGAATGTGCTTTTATCATTGAAGATGTGAGTGTGTATGTGTGTGTGATTTATTAAAGGTTATAAAGCAAATACTTAGGTATAAATACTTATGAATTAAGTTAACAGTGTAGTGGAGTTGATATTTTACGAAAAGAAAAGTACGTTTTTAACCTTCATCATTCATTTTTGTGTTTAATATTTTCAACATATTTTAAAATTGCAAACCTCAAAAACCACGTGTTTTATATTGTACATAGTAAATAGATAGCTGTTGTTACTGCAACCTTATTATATTCTGATAAGAACTTAAATATTTTATTAATTCATGACCTATTCGACCTTGGTTAACATTACTTGCAAGAAAGTGTTTTATTAAAATATATACATACATACTTACATAGGTACTTACTAACGATTGTTGAGTTTCGAATAATTGCAAAGAGAAACATTAAGCACGTTTCCCTTTCGCAATTTTAGTTTTTTCTTTTAGCTTACTTTGTGTTCTCACAAAGAAATATACCTACCTATTTTCAGAACTTCCAGGTTTTTTCACATGCATCCATATGTTTAATTCATATACTTACATAAATGTAAACTTTTGCATTGCAACATGTTAACTTTAACGGCAAGTACAAATTTCTTTACAATATCTATGGGATTGAAAATGTTTGTTAACTCTTTAAAATCTGAGACAAAAAATTTTAATGAACACTAATTTATCCTTAAAAGATCGATACATACTTAAAAATTAAGCAAACAAACATATGTACCTGTTAAAGGTATTCATAGTAAGTACATGAACGCTAATTCAGTCGTAAATAGGTATAGGTATAATTTTAAATAAAAAATTAAAAATGTTTAATACGCTTTTATTTGCTTCAAATGTATATATCGTCACCTAAAATGCAAAAGGCCGTAACTACTCAAAAATTCAAAATTTACTTTTTGATTGATTATGACGAACTTAACCGAAACACATCTACACAGCAAATTTTACATGTATACGTCCAAAAATAACGACTTTATTGGTGAAAAACAAAAGGCCGTAACTGCAACGTCAACTAAACCAAAAAGCCGTACCTGCACTTTTCCAAAAAAAAAAAAAATCAAAACAAAGTTGGCTTTGATTATCTTTCAATGTGTGTTATGTTTGTTTTCTAAGTTTGAATCTAAAATGTGGATATTAAGTTTTAAGTAGTCTTTAATTTATAACGTTTATTCCTTCTCCTGTAAAAAACTAAAAAGTGTAGTTACGGCCTTTTGCATTTTAGGTGACGATATGTATATACACACATAAGTATGCATCATCAATGTAATACAATTTTTCGAATTACTTGTAACAAACTTCCTGACGTCGGAATAATTTAAAATTTTTTACATTGTATGTCAAGAACCGGTGTCAATAATAATGTAATTTGATAACGAATTTAGGACTGGTAGTTCAAAGTTAACTTTTATGTTCATCCCTAAGGTATGCTTTAATAGTAAAATAAACTAACAGATTTCTTTGCTAGTTGCATTTTATATCAACGATAGCTTTTCTTCAAAAAAATAATTTAGCAAAGCTGTTAAATTGCGATTACGATTAGTAATCAATTAGATAAGGTTAGTCAGCTGTTTGGGGTTTTGTTTATCAAATATTAGGTGTGATCTCGTACTCAACTTTGGGATCCCCCCCGGGATCCCAATTATACCGAAAATTGTTCCCGTACTGCAAGATTGGGTAAAAGAGAGTAATTTTGAGAGAGAGTATTCTTCTTCTTCATGCCCAAACTTTTTCTTCGGGTTGAATGTGTAAATGCAAAACAATCGGCTGTTTGAAAGTAAACAATAGAAAATTAAAAAAATTTGTATGTTCATATGCTCACAAAAGTGCACAAAATCTGTTATTTAAGAGTTTTATCATAAAAGATTAATTACATACAATGAAATTTATAATCAATCTTAAGTTCGTTTTTATTCTCTCTAAGAAAGAATTGTATTTTAATTAATTCTTTCTTAGAGAGAATAAAAACGAACTTAAGCTTGATTATAAATTTCATTGCATGTAATACATAAAACAGTTCGACTAATAATAATTAAAATTTTCAAAAAATAAAAGATTAATAAATTAAACTTCTAAAATATGTTTAGAATTCCGATTACATTTAAAATATTTGCGTTTTTAAGTTTTACTATTTACGAATGCATACAAAACTCTTTGACATAATAGGTGTGTTTCTTTACTCAACTTTGAGATCCCTAGGTATCCCAATTTGCACGAAAAGCGTTCCCGTACTTTGAATTTGGGTAAATGAGAGCGGTTTTGAGAGAATAAAATTCTTCCTCTTCTTGCATAAAACAGCCCATAGTTTTTCTTCGGGCAAATTGTGTAAATTGTCAAACAGCTATAAAACATAAACAATAGAAAAATGGAAAAAGAATAATATGTTTAAAAAAGTGTAGATTTTCATTAAAAGAGTGTCTATGTTTTATTTTTAATTAGTTTTTATTTCCTACAGATAAATTACAATGTAAATGTACAAATCAAAAATTTATTCAAAACAAACAAAAATTTTAATTATT
The DNA here is from genome assembly GCA_949628195.1 of Phasia obesa. Taxonomy (NCBI): domain Eukaryota; kingdom Metazoa; phylum Arthropoda; class Insecta; order Diptera; family Tachinidae; genus Phasia; species Phasia obesa. The sequence goes on along the minus strand of OX451215.1, from coordinate 172,856,024 downwards.
TTATCAAAACTGCCAAAAGACTGACTTTATTTTGTGTAAAAATTTGGTTTTTGGTGTTCCCGTACTTTTGTTTAATATTGTCTCTTTATGAGAAAAAATTATGCTTGCCCTCACTTTACCCAAAAAGTAAAGAAACCTAATGTTTTGGGATATAAAGTTGGTTTTTTGTGTTCCCGTACTTTCGGGCTTTTTTGTCTCTAAGAGAGTTTATTTTTGTTTTTTCTCATTTTACCGAACTTTTCCCAAAAAGAATGGGATCGCATCTATTATTATTCTTTAATTTAGCAAGGGAAGAAAAAGACAATCATTAATTTTGCCAGTTTAACTATAGTTTTATTTTTAAACAAAAAATAGTAAGCAAATCGGTGGTGATATATTTGGTACAATTGTATTTTCAATTTACTTTTACTATAACGTTTACAATAGCACTATTTAATAATCAAATCATTTATGACGATATCTCAATTTACTTGTTAATTTTTGCTAGACGTTCGTTTACATTTTCATATTTGGAAGAATAATTTTGAAAACTTCTGCTTTACTCTCTCGTTGATAGTTTCTGCTGAACAGACCTACTATTAATTGCAAATATGAACAATTTCGTCTGTTTATGAAATCTACAGCACGTAAACATTTGTAGTAATTAGCTTTGGAATTTTTTCTTGGTCGACAGATCATTTTCACATATAAATAGAGAGGTATTAAATAATTAACCATTAAAGTGTTATTTAACAGATATAATGACAATATTCAGAGTTTAAAAAAATACATCTTGCAAATAAGTGGCATACTTGTAGAGCAAAGTATTTGTTTGTTTGGTTGCATGCATGTATGCACATATGTACGTATGTATTTAGATACATACATACATACATATGTATGTATACATGTATAATGTAATCACATTTATTATCGCCTGATATTATTAAAACAATATTTACAAATTTATTTCCTATTACCATTTTACTTGCAAATGATAAGAGAATTTTGCTATTTAGCAACAATTTGTACCTATAGAATATACGGGTACCTATATGCGTATCGTTACTTGACTTGTTATTTTAAAATCGATTTTTTTGCATATTTGGATAGATGATCTTCTAATACATACGTATAAATAAAAAAAAATTGTTACAGCATTAAAACGCTAGGAGAATTTAATAAAAAATTGCGTTAAATAATAATTCGCGGCTGCAAAACTATAATTTTTATTAATTTTTTCTTTCTCCTGTAAAGTATGAAAAAAGTTAGTTAGGGCCTTTCTATACTAAGATATCGATATGTAACTATAAATGTATCAATATAAACGTGTTTTATTAATACATCTTAATAGGTATGTTATTTTATTTATGGCGAGATTTCAGGTGGGGCTTTTAATTATTTCCAAAAACCAACAGTTTGGCTCTATTTGTTATACTCTTCACTACATGTAGAATGAGTAAACAAGTTTTTCATTCCGCTTGTAATTTGCACATTATTAATTTGCGACCTCATATCGTCTGGATCGATTAAACGATGACCCTGTCGACGTTTAAATAGTAGTACTACTTATCTCTCCGATAAAATCCTAACGTAGCTATTGACAATCTATAATAATGGGCCTTAGTTTGTTTTCTAGAAGACTTAGAAGGCAAAGGCGTATTGAATTTTAAAAACACTCACCTAATTACTTGTTAAGTCAACTTAATCCAGTCTCAAAATTCGGGAGAAAATTATATAATTCCATAAGTGTTATCATTTGGTACTAGCGTTAAAGGCTCATATCCATGGTATTAGAAGACTAGTTACATAAACGATCTTTTTATTTACTTTGTCAACTACACCAAAATCTAGGATACCAACTTCTGCAGTGCAGTTCGAAATGACTTTAAGAAAATTGTATATACATATGTACATATGTATGTATGTAATTGGTAATTGTAGGAATAATTAATTCGTACCATTATATACCTTGCTTCACTACTGCATTAACGAAATTTTTCCATTACTTCTCAAAAATGTAATACCAACCAAGAACGATACTAACTATTAAGATTTTGTTTCTTGTAAAGCAAAAGAAAATTTAAATGAAAATATATTTTTAATTTGTTGACGGTTCAATTTTTTGTACTTACCCTACAACCAAAATGGTAGTCGACTACGAGAATAACACACTTTAAGCTAACTTTAACTTACTAGGTAGTGTCGTCCGCCCAGCTGATTTAGTAGTTCGACATGTCAAAAGTTGTATGTGTTCAGAAATTTTATAGTGTAGCAGTGAGAAAGCAATAAAACACATAGGTACACGCCTTCTCAATTTTCTTCTATGTTTTTTGACATTCCGAACTACAAAGCAACAACAAAATGGCATGTTGTTCTTGTATTGTTGTAGGGATGCCACTACCTAGTAAAATAAATATACCTTGCTAACTACAATATAAATGAAAAACCTCCCCAAAATCAAAAATAAAAAAAATTATTTTTGACAATATTTTTCATTTAATTTTTAAAATTATAAAATGAAAATACATTATGATTAAATTATGATCTTAATGTTTTTTGGTAGGAATTATCTTACTGCTTTTCGAGCATTTCATGTATTAAAATTTTTAGATAAGAAACCTTCAATCAAAGATGCAGGAAATAAGAATAAACAGCGAACAATTTTAATGCATATTTTTACAAATTCGCTTTATTGCTACCTGATATATGTATGTATATTCAGTTTATAGCTTACTACAAATTGACTAACTTTTAACTAACTTCTGAGTAATCAGTAAGACAATTGACTACACCCTAGGATATCACAATGTTAAAAGAGTCAGTTATTTTTAATAAAAATAATCCAAGTATCAACTACTAATGGTTGCAAAATAGTTAGCTTAAAGTGCATTAAAAGTTAGTTGAGTTGCTTATATATTTATATACTATGTATGTATAATAATTTAAACATTTTCTCATGACCATTCATTTTTTTAAAGTTTAGTATAAGTGTGATTAGATGCAGCTTTTTATTGATTTAAAGTACAAATTTTGCTCTAATTGAGTGAGTGAAAAATTTTTGCACTAAATATGCGTTGAATGCCGGTCTGCTCTCAAACCACTTACATATGATCACCTAAACAAACTTTGAACACATTTGAAAAGAATAAGCGCAAGCTGAAGCTGCAGATGCCGTGCTGACAAAATACAAGTTTTACATGAAAATTTTGGCCATATTATTGTATGCCAGTTCGTGAAGTTCGACTATGCTTTTTCTACTTTAAGTGATCCCGTATACGTAATGTGAGAGGAGACCGGTTGCTGTTGTATGCGGTTCTCCTCTCACACCATACATGATCACCTACACGAAATCGTAAAATATCAACAACAAATTTTGGCCTAAAGTTGATATTTTATGACAAATTAATGGATTGGATCATACTTTATCTGAATTAAATTTATTTAATTAATTAAATTTATGATATTTACAAATAAACACTACATAGATAATAAGTATAAAGATACGGAGAATGCTGAAGAAGGAAAATTATTACGTTTAGATAGTGTTCAAAATAACATTTTTTTTAATGAGTTACCTAATTTGTAGATAGAGAGAATAAACCAACTTGAGCCTACTTAATTCATTTGTACGTTAATAAATTGTTCGACTAATAAATTTATTTAATTAATTTTTTAATAAATTTAATTATTTTCAGCCATCCTACATCATGCGCGTCTATTGCGGAAATCATGTCGGTATTGTTTTTCAATACCATGCGTTTGAATTTGAAATTTCCGCGAGATCCTTCAAGCGATCGTTTCATTTTGTCCAAGGGCCATGCTGCTCCCATTTTATATGCCGCCTGGGCAGAAGCCGGTCTCTTTCCAGTTGAGGATTTACAAAATTTACGTAAGGTGGACTCAGACTTGGAGGGACATCCTACACCCCGTTTGAATTTCATTGATGTTGGTACTGGATCTTTGGGTCAAGGTGTTGCTGTAGCTGCTGGTATGGCTTATGTTGGCAAAAATTTCGATAAGGCTGATTACAGGTAAGACTACGTACAATCAATTACGAATTTGATATGTATATGACATGTTCGCAGTTAGCTATTTATAAAGTAAATTCAAATAAAGAATTTGTTCATATGCACACTAAATCATAAACAGTCACAACACACAAATGTTTAGGAGAGAGAAAAAACTGTTTCTAAAAACATGGTTGCTATTTTAAAATCAGAAACAGTATTTTCCCAGTTAAAGAAGACTGTAATCGGATTGAGTTCCTCAGTAAGGTTAAAAAAAGATTATGATGCTAACAAAATTTTTGCGGTCGTTATAGATTTTATCTGCGAAAACTATTTTGATAAATTTTGAGTTGTGACTGTTTATCATTTACAGTGCGATATATGTATATACTACATATACTAAAGGCAAAAATCAATATTTTTTAGTTTTTTTGTCATTGCGTAATCATTGAAGAAGTCTTTGACTATTCCCCTTCACTAAATACCACAATAGTGGTGTCACATTTTTTACCAGTTCTTCTGCGTTCATCACACTTTTGGTTCAATCTCATTCAATGGTTTTGATTGAAGTTTCACTATTAAGGGTAGCAAAACTGAACCATCATAGTTAGTTATTTTGTGCTTCTTCTTTTTCAAATGGCTTTTTGGGTTGGGTAGAATAAAAATGCTAAAAAGTGACTGGATGTAATTTTTTCACGATTTTACTTCATTCATTTAGTTTTGTTGGCTATATACATAGATAAGTATATTAAATAGCCATTTCCATTTGTAAAAACCCAACAACTTTTCAGGCTGAAGTGTATGCCATCCTCATCTGTGCTAGAAAATGTTTGAATAGAAAGACAAGGGGTATACCAGAATATCTGATGTCAGCGAGTAAAGCTGTACTAAGGGCCTTAAACTCATTTATTCAAAAGGGAAGTCATGGAGTGTGTGACTTCTCTGTAAGAAGTTTGTACTCAACAATTAACATTATGTTGGGTTCCCAATCATGAGTTTTATGTTGGTGCCAAGCGGGGTCATCGTTAAGTCCAGGCGAGTGAGCCGTCCGATTAATATTTATAGGACCGGACCCTTTCTATGACATATTTACTGGCTACGCATACCGAAAGCTGGTCCCTTTGTCGCAGAAAATCTTTGAGGATCTCTGTTTACTCTAAAGCATGTCAGTGATATCTTACTGAAAAACGTTATTAGCTTTATCCATAGCTTCGATCTTTTACGATGAAGATAAAGGCTGTACGAAAGATCCTATGGGACGCTGCACCAGTATCTTTAAGTGCATGTTAATATTTCCAAGAGAAAGTGGAGGAAAAGCAATGAAAGTACGCAATTTTGAATCCGATTTGAAGATACTGCATACTTTAAGACACCTTTTATTTTTGAAAACGGGATATTTTAAACACGGTTGCGCAACAGATGGCGCTGTTTTAAAATAATGACAAAATATTAATTTTGTCATTATTTAGTCTATAATTAAATACATATATAAATTCATATCAATAAAATTAAACGAAAATTACAACACTTATCTTTTTTATTTCTCTTAATTAACAGAACATACGTTTTGGTCGGTGATGGTGAATCTGCCGAAGGTTCTGTCTGGGAATCTCTACACTTTGCTGGCCACTATAAGTTGGACAATTTGTGTGTCATCTTTGATGTCAACCGTTTGGGTCAGTCCGAACCCACTTCTTTGCAACATCAAATGGACGTCTATCGCAAACGTTTGGAAGCTTTTGGTTTTAATGCTTTGGTCGTAGATGGTCATGATGTGGATGAATTGTGCAAGGCTTTCTATGAAGCTGCCAATACTAAGAACCAACCCACTGCCGTTATTGCTAGGACATATAAAGGCAAATCCTTTCCCAATATTGAGGATTTAGATAACTGGCATGGTAAACCCTTGGGCGACAAGGCCAATGAAGTTATCAAACACTTGCAGGGATTAATGATTGATCCATCAGCTCGGCCAGCCGCTTTGAGTCCTCAAACTCCAACCAAGAGCAAGCCAGCTCCAGTAGTTGACATTACAAATGTTAAATTGTCTACCCCACCAGCCTACAAGTTGGGTGAACAGGTTGCCACGCGTTTGGCATATGGCACTGCATTAGCCAAGTTGGCTCACAGCAATGACCGCGTTATTGCTTTGGATGGTGATACCAAGAACTCAACTTTCTCAGATAAATTGAAGAAGGCATTCCCTGAACGTTATATTGAATGCTTTATTGCTGAACAAAATTTGGTAGGTGTGGCTATTGGTGCAGCTTGCCGTGATCGGACTATTGCTTTTGTCTCTACTTTTGCCACCTTCTTTACACGTGCTTTCGATCAAATTCGTATGGGTGCCATTTCACAAACTAATGTTAACTTTGTCGGTTCTCACTGTGGTGTTAGTATTGGTGAAGATGGTCCCTCCCAGATGGGTTTAGAAGATATTGCTTTGTTCCGCTCCATTCCAGGCAGTACTGTATTCTATCCTTCTGACGCCGTTAGCTGTGAACGTGCTGTTGAATTGGCTGCCAACAAAAAGGGTGTTTGCTTTATTCGTACATCGCGTCCTAATACAGCTGTATTGTATGACAACAATGAACCTTTCACTATTGGCAAAGGCAAAGTAGTCAAACAGTCTACCAAGGATCAGGTTTTGTTAATTGGTGCTGGCATCACTTTGTACGAATGTTTGAATGCTGCTGCCGCATTAGAGAAGGCTGGTGTCCATGCCCGTGTCATTGATCCATTTACTGTCAAGCCATTGGATGTAGATTTGATTGTTGAAAATGGACGTGCTTGTGGTGGTCGTATTGTTGTTGTAGAAGATCATTATCAGTAAGTTTTTCTACGATACAAATGTTTATTATCAAATAATTGTATCTTTAACTTTCTTTACAGACAAGGTGGTTTGGGTGAAGCAGTTCTTTCGGCTTTGGCTGATAAACGTGATTTTGTTGTCAAACATTTGTTTGTGCCCACAGTTCCACGCTCTGGACCTCCTACCGTTCTCATTGATCTTTTCGGCATTTCTGCTCGCCATGTTGCCAATGCTGCCAATGAAGTTCTCAAATTGTAAATTTGAAGAACTTTTACATTTAAAACACACACATGCAACTACCCGTCAATCAGTTTAAACTATTTTAATGCATTTTAAAAAATAATTAGCATTTTTTAGTTACTGTAGTTGTTTCTCCTTATCTTTATAGTTTTGTTTTTATATTCACTACTGATATATTATCTTAAAAAAGTGTTTTTCCTTAGTAATTTAAGTCAATATCTGGGCATAATTTATGGTAGTTTATTCCTCACAAAGCATTTAAGATGTCATTCCTTTACTTTTTGCACAACCAACAAACAAATTAAAAAAAAGACAGTAGAAAGAAACAAATAGTTTTTGTTACAATAAATCTTTAAATAGTTTTGATATGTTTTTTACAAGGCTTTTGAAATAAACTTTTACTCTAAAATATTAATGTTGAAAAAAAATTGTTTTATTTGAACCTGTTTATGTTATTGTGGAGTTAGTATTTTTCTAAATGTTTAATTTTTTTAATTTTATTAATAGAATTCAATGCAAAATTTTATTTGAAATTTAATTTTTTAGAAAAGATTTAATTTTCATCTATACCTAGGTAATATCTGTATGGCTTTTATAGTTTTATTTTCTGCTATTGATAAATAGGTATGTACATTTTTTGGTTTAAATATGACTAAACATTATATACAATTAAACATTTTCGATTATATTAGCAAACAAGTTGTGCAATATTTCATATTGTATTATATCGCCTACATGTATGTATGTCGTATTAGAAAGATAGATTAACAGCTATCAAGTCTATATTTTTATTGTACAACCAAGAAAAGTACAAAATGTGACCGCGCACAGAGAAAAGCACAATTGGGACATAATTTACTGGAAAATCGAATGGGAGTGGTATTAAATTCGTGTCGAAAATTTGTTTTTTTTGGTATGTAAGTCAAGTACGAAAAAAAAAACAAAAAATTTTTTTGTAAACTTTGAAGTCTTTCAGTGAACCGTTTTAAAAGGTTGATCTATGTATTTTGTTAATTGTGTTAAAATTATGTGAGAAAAATAAATTTAAAATTCTCAAATTTAATTAAGGTAACGACTCCATAGAAATTAGGCAGCTTATTGCTATTAAAGCATATTTTTGAAAAAATTTGGAAAAGCTCCTCAGTAATTAAGATATTTGTTTTAAAGTATCTCCTGATACTTTTAAAAGTTTTTTTTCAATTTGCGAATAGTTTTTTAAAAGAAATTCAATGGCATTGTCAATAAAGTTCATTGATTTAAAAAGTTAGGAAGATCAGTTTATATGCTTAAAAGTTTCTGTCGATTTCCCGAATAATAATTAAAAAATAAAAATGGCGAAGAAGAAAGACAATAGTCCAAAAAATGTTAAATCGCAGTGTAAAAAATGTTTAACAATAAATAGACTAAATCGCCAAGTGCGAGTGAATCTTACATAAGAAGGGTTCTTTCTGTACCACCATACAATATATATATATTTTTAATTTAAAAGGTACCATAGGGAAGGTGTTTAAATTATCTTAAGTTTCCTATTGGTTTTAAAGTAGTGTACTTATTTTCGTACCCTCTTACCTTTTGGGTATTAAATCGAGAATTAAATTCTTTACCTTTTGGGTATATAAGAGCGTAAAACTATTATCCGTTGTCCTTCCATTTGTCACTGGCTTATATCTCTTGAACACTAATAGGTATATACTTGAAATTTTCACTGAAGGTTTATTAAATATTTTATAAAACAGAGTATAATACACACGCTTTAAAAATACGGCTTTTAAATTTTTATGACAGAAAAATAATTTGCATACCATTAAAATAAAATAACAGGAAGAGATCAAAATGCTCCTTAGTGCGATTGTTTTTTTTTTTCTACTATATACTAGCGGAGTTCAGTGTTCGATGTGGTCTTAGGATAAGGTTAAGCAGGCAGCTCCAATACAGCTTACTTGGGTCCAAGTATTGGTCCCTTTGTGTTAACTCTTGCAAAAGTGCAAGTGCATAATATCATAGCTTTTTGTGAAATCCAACAACAAAATACCTATTGTTTTTGTTAAATATATGTACATATTAGAGGTGAGGGCAAGATGTTAAAAAAAAGTGTACAGAATTGCATGTTTTTGAAACGCAAATATTGATTGTGTGTAGTCGAATATTACTAAACAGTAAATACAGAGAACTAGAGCGCAAACAGTGCAAAAATCAGTGTACCTGATTTGACCAGACAGTCTTATCAAGTGCAATAAATATGCTGAGCATTTCATATTTTCATTTTACTTAAATGTTCTTGAGAGTAAAATCTCTAAGTTTTGAGAGAAAAAATTAAATTAGATTTTTTTATTCATCAATAAAAGTTAAAAAAAATCAATCTACTACAGTTTTCTATTTTCAACCACTCAACGCGCAAATTAATATAAAATAACTAAAATACAAAGTACAAACCCTTGCTTTTAACATCATACATTTACATACATGTTGTCTGCTATAACAGTATTTCATATCAAGAGACACTATTAAAACAAAATATGCACTACTGAAATTTTATTTCAAACAACAACAAATATTGCATTGGTTGGAAGAAGAGCAAATCCTATTGTATGTTTTTATTTAAGAGCACAACAATATTTGTATACACATGAAATCAAGTGCAAGGAAAAAGAGACCAATTCATTATTGAACATTATGAAGTTAGTCTAACAAGACGTTTTATGCTCACGTTTAGTACATACATATGTATATCGGCTGAAATTTAAAGACAAGTTTCGGAATATTTAATAAGGAGCATAAAGAGATACATGCCTGCAATTGTATTCCAAAAAAAAGGTAAAAAATAATTTATGTTTCAACAAAATTAAATCACCAACAAGCGTTTTGAGCAGTGCGTAAATTTTGGATGTCATTTAAGAAATTCTTACAAAAAACTTTTTAACTCACCAAAAAATAATAAAGGCGTTCAAGATGACTTGGTGGAATTAATGATTTCACCAATATTATTAAAGTCTTTTTAAGCACTTATTTGCTCTAATGCATTTTTAATCATGATTATTTTTAACTGAGTTTATTGCTTTAGTCTTCGGTTTTTATAGCTTGTGAAACTATTTTCAAAATATCTGAGCACCGTTTCTCAACGAACCCCAATTTTAATGCGTTTTATTTAAAGCATAAGTAGTAAGTTGGGGATTAAAATAAGTTTTTTGCATTACGATTCAGAGGCAATTCTAAGTAGTTGTATGGCATTGATCTCTAAAATTTGTTAGTATGGCTTCGATTGATATAAAAATTATTAATCAATAAGCTAATTAATGACCAGCAAATTTCGTTTTTCTCGTTTTAATTCAAATTATCGAATTTACTTCAAATTATTTAAAACAACGCATTTCTAGTGCAATGATTTCATTCATATCTTTTATATGTTTTTATTACAATTTATTTAGAAATACAATAGAAAAAAATTAAATAATTTCATTCATATCTTTTATGTTTTTATTACAATTTATTTAGAAATACAATAAAAAAAAAAATAAAAAAAAAATAAATTAATAAATGAAAGGGTAACAAGAACAATCAAATTATTTCAGTTTACATTAAGCAAGATTTTGTAGGAGGGAAAATGAGGAATAACAAGAAGTAATTGAAATTCTGAGATTTAAATTAGTTTTTTTTTTTTCTTAATTTAAGGCAAAAACAAGTTCAAAAAATTGTTTAAAATCTTGATAATTTTTTTCGTAATTGAAAGATAAAATACATAAATATGTAACTAAGTTAAATGTGTAAATGAGTACTAAATGCACTTTATTCAAGTAACGACACATTAAAATAATAATATCTTTTTAAGCCGCTTCAACTTGAATGGATTTTAGAACATTCTTTTCGTTTTCAGATAAATGGCTGACAAACATTGGAAAGTGTTCGCTGCTAGAGAAGTTTTGTAAGAATTTAGTTAGATTTTCTTCCATATTCGCCTGGAATAGCGGATCCTTTAGCAGCTCTTGGGTCAACTGATCATCATCAGTGCAATCATCATCCTCATCGTTAAAATACAAGTCGGAGATAAAACGTGGTTTTGGTGGAGAGGAGCCGGTAGGTTTATCACCTGCAGCACCCGAAGAAGGATCTTCTTCATCATCAGAATCAGTTTCACAGTCGGCTAAGTTGACTTCTTTTAAGTGATCAAGTTCGTTGATAAGCAGTTTATACATTTTAACCAGAGCCGGCATAGTGACCCACTGATAATTTGAACTACTCTGAGAACGTGTTCTAACACGGGGCGTTTTTTCCGTAGCATCATTTGCGACAAAATCTTTAACGGTTATTGAAGTAAGACGGGAGTCTTGAGTGGTAACGCCGTATTCAAAAAGTTTGCATAATGCCATGGTGGTTACTTTTCGTTCATAGGTGCCAAAGAATGATGTCTGTTTAGACAGCCAGTTGGTGAAAACAAATTGCATGGCAGGTTCACCGGTTGGACCAGGCACCGTGGACAAGAAATTCAAAACGGCATCCATTTGTGTTAGGAAAAGATGAGCAAATATGACCACCAAGCTCATGATTACTTTTAAACATTCAACCAATTGCATTTTACTGATGACAGCCTTAAGCAAAAGGTCTACATTTTCACCCAACATATTTCCCATTTTAGTTATAATCGTTATAACTAAACGACCAATCTGACCAGCAGTCATTTCGTTGTTCATAGGATTTAGCAACATTGTGGTCAATTGCATGGTGTAATTTAAACCTTCACCATTTTTGTACGAACAAACTTGTTCGGGCGACACAAAAATAAAAGCCCGTAAACATTCTCCCCCAGCTACCATAACAGCCTGATCATCCGAGCGCAAAACACAGTGAATCATGGCTGGAAATGCATTTTCTATTAAAGCTGGTGGTAGAGGTGGCTGTGAATACTTGACAATTGTAGTAAGTACATCTAAGGCAATATCCTGTTTGGCACTGTTGGCTTGTTCTCCCTGCAGAGATATAATGCTAACAATAGTGGGTATAAATTTCTCCTGTAGTGGCTGTAAGCATTGAGGATTTTGACAAAGAGCTTTAATTAGGTCCTGCACAATTTCCAAAATGAATGGATCCTCTGGATATTTTAAAAACACCGCTATAGCCAAGGGTATTAGTTTGGTTTGGGCCTGCACAGCGAAGGAGGGATCAAACTGTAAGACAGAACTAGAAAATAATAACGTATTAGGATTAGTTTTAGTTTGCTAATTACCGTTATAATCGTTGTTAGAGATTCGAGAAGCAAACCCATAACGGAACTTTTGCAACCTGGTATTATGGTCATTATGCCGTCAACAAACCCAGGTAGTTTTGCTTGAATTAATGCGCGTTTGTCAGCATCGGATTTTTCGTGTGCCTGCACGAATCCATTAATGGCTCTAGTTAAGTAAACAAAATCTGATAATTTCCTATGGATAATAGCAGATATTTATTTTTCAATTACCTTATAGCACTTATTCTCAACACTATGCATTTATCAGTCTGAAGACTCTGAAGGGTAACTGTTAGAATTTCTTCTAACATTTGAGGATTGAATAGTGTCGATTTGGAATATGTGCTTAGAGTCCATAGAGCCCGACCTACTAAATGGGGACATTCTTGATGATTCAACCAATTACGGACAAGAGTCAAATAATTTAACAAATCAAATTGGTCTTCTGAATCCAATATTAATTCACGATATACGTGAACAGCTACCATACATGCTTCTTGTATTTTCCACCAGTTCGCATTACCAGCTGACTTTTCAGCTTCAGCAACATTCATGTGACGTCCTAAGGCCTCCTGGAGTGCTTTCAAGACCTTGGAGCCCAACTCATCATTTAAAGCCTAAACATTTTATTCAATTTATTAACATGATTTATTCTCTTCAACAACATTTGTTTATATCTTACACCCAAAACATCTTGACCCGATATTCTAATGGTTAAATCCACGCCGCCCTCATCTTCATCTTCCACAAACTTTTCCGGATCTTCATTCCATTCTTCAATCTGTTCCATGGGTAGTTGTATATAAACAATCATTATGTATATTAGATCTGTTAATACATTCTTAATAGTTGAACGAAATTTTCCAGCTCCTATAATGCATTGTATAAATTCCATTATTTGTATTATCATTGTGGAGAAATTTGTCAGCTCATCTTCATCGTCAGCATCGGCAGCAGGAAAAGGATTTACTTCAGTTTGATTAACGGTGACTTTAACATAAGTATCAGCGATTTGTGTTAACAACTGCCAAATTATGGGCAAAATGCGTTCCATATAGGGTTGAATATATTTGGGGGTTTCCGTTACAAGGAATGTAAGAACTATGATGAAATTTAATAAAAATGTAAGAATTTTCTATATTCGAATATAATTTCCAAACTTTAAAAATATGTATAAAAAAGAAATTACAATTTTAGTCCAATTAAATAAATACAATTAAATTTAAAAATGTGGTTGAAAAACTGCTTTACTTACTTTTAACAATTTCCGTGCGCAGCATAAAATTCGATGCAGATGCACTGTTCATTGATAAATAATGTATAAGTTTTTCCATGAAATTTGTCAATATGGAATTCATCATGGAAGCTTGTTCCTGTTTATCCATAATATTAACACTGATAGATACAAACAATGGCTTGAGAATTCTTATGGCAGAAGTACGGGTTTTAATGGAATAGTTTTGTTCAGATTCAAATATACGATAGACCTCTGAAATAATGACCGGACCAAGTTCTTTTATTTGTTTTTCATCATAAGAAAAGTCTTGCAATATTTGCATGGCCCCGTGAATGGAATTCTCATTACCGCCCAAACATTTAATAATGATATCAAATAATTCAGTCCAAACGCTGGGCCAGTCAGTGGCGGCAATAGTAGAAATGGTATGTGCTACAGAAAGTCTTATCTTAGAGTTGGGATCATAAAGGCCATTGGGTAATATATTTCGTATGGTACGCTTAGCCTGTTCAGTGGCCACACCTCCAGCACTTGCTTCATTGGGATTGCCATCATCATCACATTCACCCCAATGATTTTCTACGTAACGTGTCAGCATAATACAGGCAATTTGTCTTAGGGGCAAATCAAAAGACTGATTCATAATCAATTCGGAAAGATAAACACCATAACCTTAAAGATTTAAATTTAATATGGATGTTCATAAATCACGCCACTTAGGAATATTAATATAGAAAGTGTTTCAATTAAACCAACCCTCTGTAAATTCCAATTGTTTCATTCTTTGTTCAGCCGACTGTCGCACACCGGACTCGGAACTTAAGAGATTTTGGAGTTCCTCAAACAGGGCTTGCTTGACGGATTCTGCATTTTGAAAAGCCAAAGACATGTTGCTTTCTACTTCCAATTAAACTAAAATATTTTAACAATTTTTCACTTTGCAAAACAACCGTGACGCAATGTGCTTCCGTTTTAAATTTATTTAATAAATCTTTGACAGTTTACGGCGTGTTTTTCGGATTCCTTGTCATCAGTTGTGACAAAAGCTTGCTAATTGTTTGGATGTGCGTTTGTTTATTTGTCTTTCCTCGTTTCTCGTTTCTGGTTTTGCACACCTTTTGGTTTTGGCGCCGGAATTTTCGAATTTGCACAGTAAAGCAAAGAAAAAATGCCGGCAGCTGTTTTTAAAACACCACCATCTGGTTTATCATGATGATAATATTGCGATTTTTAACCAAAATTATTTGAAAATTTTTTCCTAAATATTCTGTAATATTAGGGGTTTTCACGATGTTTATAGTACAAATTTGAATATTGTACATTTGCAGTGCATATTGAAGTAGATCGTGAGGCGTACTTTTTAAATATATTTATTTTTTTGGGTTTTAAATTAAATGGCCAACACTAATAGGTTATAATGCCAGGGTCTGTAAACATGTAGGAGTTTTTTTCCGAAAAATCCAGCCGACCTGTACCTTTGCACAGGAAGTAGAGCCTACAGTGTCCACTCCTAGAGTAATATTGGTCTCCACCAGTATCAATGTTAGTTATTTTTTTGGTACTACACCACGTCAAAAATTGAGGTTACAATCCTCACTTGTGAGTTTTAATTTGTCGTCCACCAGGTTCTATTAGCCAATTCTATATTTACTTCTTTGTATAAAGTAATTTTGAATTCTATTTTTGGTCTCCACCAGGTTCCTTCATCCACTTTTATTTAAAAACGTCTTTCCTCTAGTAAAATCTTGTGTCTTTTTCTTCTTTTCTTTTAAGTTTTTTCCTTCCAATTGTTGAAATATTTATACATATGTACATACTGTTAATTTAACAGTTTCACATCTTAAAACAGAAAGTACAATTACATAAATGTACAGTTGACAATTATCGACAAAAGCATGTGGTTATTGGAAAAAAACCACTAAAACCGTAGATCGATACAGTTATCAGAGGCTAACTATTAGCCAATGCGAGAGTGAGACGCAAGACTCTCGAGGTGAATTTAACAGAATCAGACCTGATCGCCTTTGTCCCGTTCCACACTTGCAATTTTTGTTTTTGAAACATTTTTTTAATTTTCTTTTAAGTTGCATTCGTGTCCATACTTTATAAATTGTGTTTCTGACGACTGTATACTTTTATAGTCATTCTCATGACGAAAAGAGCAAACAACAAAAATAGAGAGTCGCAGCAGTTTCAAGTACATGAAACATTTTACAGCAGACATTTTTTGTCCTCTCCCAACAACAAATACATGTGTTGGACTTTACAAAATAATGACCATGACGCCAGGGTTGTTTATTAAACCGGAGCTGCTTTACGACTGTAAATATATTTATGTGCAAATCATCTAATTTTCTTTAAAAAATCTGGCAACAAAAAGGAAAATAATACATAAAATTATTGTTACGTTTTTACTTTACGTTGGGTTCTTTTAATTGCAAAATAAATACACACTGTTATTACTTTTACTGTAAGTCACTTTATTTATTAATACCACTGTTAAAAAAATACAGCAAACTGTTAAACACTCTTAAAATTCGACAATTTAACTCTTTGACTTTTAAATTAATACAAACAATGGCTTGAGAATTCTTATGGCAGAAGTACGGGTTTTAATGGAATAGTTTTGTTCAGATTCAAATATAGGATAGACCTCTGAAATATTGACCGGACCAAGTTCTTTTATTTGTTTTTCATCATAAAAAAAGTCTTGCAATATTTGCATGGCCCCGTGAATGGAATTCTCATTACCGCCCAAACATTTAATAATGATATCAAATAATTCAGTCCAAACGCTGGGCCAGTCAGTGGCGGCAATAGTAGAAATGGTATGTGCTACAGAAAGTCTTATCTTAGAGTTGGGATCATAAAGGCCATTGGGTAATATATTTCGTATGGTACGCTTAGCCTGTTCAGTGGCCACACCTCCAGCACTTGCCTCATTGGGATTGCCATCATCATCACATTCACCCCAATGATTTTCTACGTAACGTGTCAGCATAATACAGGCAATTTGTCTTAGGGGCAAATCAAAAGACTGATTCATAATCAATTCGGAAAGATAAACACCATAACCTTAAAGATTAAAAATTTAATATGGATGTTCATAAATCGCACCACTTAGGAATATTAATATAGAAAGTGTTTCAATTAAACCAACCCTCTGTAATTTCCAATTGTTTCATTCTTTGTTCAGCCGACTGTCGCACACCGGACTCGGAACTTAAGAGATTTTGGAGTTCCTCAAACAGGGCTTGCTTGACGGATTCTGCATTTTGAAAAGCCAAAGACATGTTGCTTTCTACTTCCAATTAAAATAAAATATATTTTTAACAATTTTCCACTTTGCAAAACAACTGTAACGCAATGTGCTTCCGTTTTAAATTTATTTAATAAATCTTTGACAGTTTACGGCGTGTTTTTCGGATTCCTTGTCATCAGTTGTGACAAAAGCTTGCTAATTGTTTGGATGTGCGTTTGTTTATTTGTCTTTCCTCGTTTCTCGTTTCTGGTTTCGCACACCTTTTGGTTTTGGCGCCGGAATTTTCGAATTTGCACAGTAAAGCAAAGAAAAAATGCCGGCAGCTGTTTTTAAAACACCACCATCTGGTTTATCATGATGATAATATTGCGATTTTTAACCAAAATTATTTGAAAATTTTTTCCTAAATATTCTGTAATATTAGGGGTTTTCACGATGTTTATAGTAAAAATTTGAATATTGTACATTTGCAGTGCATATTGAAGTAGATCGTGAACGTACTTTTTAAATATATTTATTTTTTTGGGTTTTAAATTAAATGGCCAACACTAATAGGTTATATTGCCAGGGTCTGTAAACATGTAGGAGTTTTTTTCCGAAAAATCCAGCCGACCTGTACCTTTGCACAGGAAGTAGAGCCTACTGTGTCCACTCCTAGAGTAATATTGGTCTCCACCAGTATCAATGTTAGTTATTTTTTTGGTACTACACCACGTCAAAAATTGAGGTTACAATCCTCACTTGTGAGTTTAAATTTGTCGTCCACCAGGTTCTATTAGCCAATTCTGTATTTACTTCTTTGTATAAAGTAATTTTGAATTCTATTTTTGGTCTCCACCAGGTTCCTTCATCCACTTTTATTTAAAAACGTCTTTCCTCTAGTAAAATCTTGTGTCTTTTTCTTCTTTTCTTTTAAGTTTTTTCCTTCCAATTGTTGAAATATTTATACATATGTACATACTGTTAATTTAACAGTTTCACATCTTAAAACAGAAAGTACAATTACATAAATGTACAGTTGACAATTATCGACAAAAGCATGTGGTTATTGGAAAAAAACCACTAAAACCGTAGATCGATACAGTTATCAGAGGCTAACTATTAGCCAATGCGAGAGTGAGACGCAAGACTCTCGAGGTGAATTCAACAGAATCAGACCTGATCGCCTTTGTCCCGTTCCACACTTGCAATTTTTGTTTTTGAAACATTTTTTCATTTTCTTTTGAAGTTGCATTCGTGTCCATACTTTTATACAGTCATTCTCATGACGAAAAGAGCAAACAACAACAACAATAGAGAGTCGCAGCAGAGTTTCAAGTACATGAAACATTTTAAAGCAGAAATTTTTATTTCCTCTCCCAACAACAAATACATGTGTTGCATAAACAAAAATTGCAGTGTTGGGACTTTACAAAATAATGACCATGACGCCAGAGTTGTTTATTAAACCGGAGCTGCTTTACGACTTTAAAAATATTTATGTGCAAAGCATTTAATTTTCTTTAAAGAGAGTCGTAAAGTAGTTATGGATTGAGGAACACGTTCGCGCGTCATTGTCATTATCGTTTAAGGTCTTCAAGTGGTTTGCGTCTCCCCCGCACTGGCTGATTGGCTTCCACGGTTAGCTGTACCGTGGTACAGTTAATTTGTGTTTGCATCAATCAGCCACGTGTAATCGCTTGGGTTATCGTGTATAACCTAAATTGTTTGCATAAATTGAAAATCGACATCGAAATCAAGAAATAACATGAAAAATTAACAAATAAATTAGAGAAAAAGATTTACATACATTTGACGAAAGGAATAAAAGAAGGATTTGCAACAAACAAATTAAACAAATAAATAAAAACTACATATGTCCAGAAAAATTCTACAACAGAAAAAACTAATATAAACAACATTGTTTTCAACCTAACCGTCGTTTCTGGACAAGACCAAAAGCTGCAAATAAGAACCTAGTGTTTACGGCAGCTTTTTACCATTTGGCACCAACATTGTTGCTCTGTATGAGCAACAATCCAGAAGAAGAAGAATTTTCTTTACAAAATCTGGCAACTCATAAAAAATTACACAATACAAATAAAAACACAAAAAGGAAAATAATACATAAAATTATTTTTGATTTTTTTAAGAAATAATAAATTTAATTACAAATTAGGTCAAGGCATATTAATCAAGTCAGTTGGTGAGAACGAACGACGATTGATGATTGAATACAGTTTTCTTTTATTCCTTTATCTGAATTTGGTTGGTTAAATAGATGATGCTTACAACTAAACACTACCCAAAGTAGATAGATTCGAAGAGTGCTGATGACGGACGTAGCTGTCTAGAAAATGTGCATTCCGCTCTGCTGGTGTCTAAAAAAAATAAATTTTTCTTTAATATTATCACCTAATTTGTAATTTAAATTATTATTTCTTAGAGAGAATAAAAACGAACTTTAGCTTGATTTAGAATCTCATCTGTATGTAAATAAATAGTTGGAGTAATAAAAACAATTTTATTTAATCATTTTCCTTTTTTAGAAATATTTCAAAAATTGTTTATTTTCATTTGCACCTGAGCAAATATGCACAAATGTTTTTGCATATTATTAGTGCAAACGAAGCAAAAGGAAGCAAATTTCAAGTATGTATATTTTGTTGTTGTGTTGATAAAAACGATGCATTTTTACTCACGTTTGCATCGTTTGCACAGTTTGCACTACCCATAGTGAAAACCCCTATTAATGTTTGGTATACAATTTATCAATGTTTAATTTTATACCAAATTTAAAACGAATTGAAGTGCTTTGTTTTCACGACAAAACAAAGCACTTCATCGGCTCTCTGAATCAGACTGTTTACTCGACACTTGGTTGGATTTTAATTTGTTTTTTATCATATTTTTATATTTAAACATAACAGTTATTTTAAGTGCGCTAAGAAATCGTCGATTTCTTGTGTCAATTGGGAATTTAAAAAGCGGGCACAAAGCGGAGAAGTAAAAATCCCCTGCAATTGAAGATTGGAGGTGCTTTGTTAAGGCCATGATTCATTATCATAATCAGTCGTACGATCTGTCAAAAAACACATGTGTGCATTAGAAAATGTACGTATGTATGTATGTGACAGACTTTTTGATAGGTCTGTACAATTTGATAATCTTTTGAAAAAATTCATAATTTTTTTTTCCATGCGATCGGATTGCAAAATCTTTTTTGTGCGATAGTGTGGCCTCTACAACGCTATTTTGAAACGATTTTTTGAGTAGGACAGAATTCTGTCAGTTTTTTTGTACTTGAATTGTACGATTGTGTAGGATAGCGAATCTTAACGAATGTTTGTGCCAATCACTTAAAATATACATTTTTGTGTTATAAATTTAATAAATAGGGGTTTTATAAAAATACCCCTATTTATTTATAAAAATTGGCAGCATAGTTGGTTTGAGTCTATGAAAAGTATTTATTCACAATAGTCCTTAACTATTGCGAGAGATTGGCGTAAATAGTGTGCATAGCATTTCTTCGAACCTGGTTTGGACTATTTTTTAAGGGGATACTTTTTAAATTTAATAAATTAATTTTATTAATTTTTTTTAATTTGTATATTTTAAAATTAAGATTAGTAATATGTACTGTATGTACACATATAAAAAAAAAACATAAAATAGATATCAAATATATTTGAGTTTTACAATGAAACTATTAAAACAGGACTTACAGACATGAAAGTAGACAAAGCTGGCAAAAAAGGAAACTTATTTTTAAACAGTTTACAGTTTTCTATATATTTCCGAGAATAATTCACAACAGTATAAATGTTGCCAGAAACATTTTAATGTTTTTCCACATCAAAGACTGAGTTACTTATGCAACATTTTTTATGACTTGTTCCTACAAATTTTTTACGTACGTATGTATGTAGTTTGATATCATGCCGCATGAAAAATAAAACAGAGTACCAAGCTAAACATAAAACTTTAAACAATAATTTCTAAAATTTATTTTTCATCCTCATCGAATAATAGATATGTACATAGGTACAATTATTTTTACAATTTTGTTAAACTGTTCAATTCAAATACATATATTCATTTTAAACTGACTATAATAGACAAAAAGTACTAAATATCACATTTTTATAATCCTTTTTTTTAGCTAAAAGATCTTTTAATTTTTTTAACATCTCAAAAAACTTCAATAATAAGATAAAACTTCACAAATGGTAACACTGGATTTTACCTCAATAGATAGTTTTTGACAATAAGCCGCCGTCGATCAATGAATGAGCTGAATTTATGCGGAAGAAACATTTAAAATTGAAACATTCGACCCGATCGAAAAAGATCACAGCGGACATATTTATAAATGACGTCGTATTTCATACAAATTTACATACATATATGGACTGAAAATTCGTCTAAAAAAAGAATTTAGTTAATACCTCACTCACAGAACCCCAGGGGGTTCCAATTGTCACTGCAGGAATGGCAAATGCTTTGACGCGGTTCACTCGGGGAAAATAGGGGCACCAGACGCTAGGGTTCCTAGAGCCTAAATCTGGAAGAAGAGGTCTGCGATAAACATTGCGGGTCCTCTTCGAGGCCCGACCAGTGCCCAAAGGACTGGTACCACGGGAATCGGTGGCCCCACAGAGAGCCTATCCTCTCTGTGACCGGTTATTGGTGAGGTCCCCTTCGGGGGTACATGTGGTGGTTGTGGATTAAGATCGATTTATGTAGGTAAGGTGCAAGGTCGATCAAGTGTGCTGTTGCACTCTCAACAGACGGAGTTTGGATAGTCTCCAAACCCCTAAGCAAGAGGTTATAATGTGGATCTAGGCTTGCCTTGGAAAGGCTTGCCATATTATATAAATTGCTACTCATTGTGACTGTATCACACACAAAAAGCGATTGGTGCGTAAAGTGTTGTTATACTACACAACGGGGGCGCTAGTCTACGCCTAAGTTTCACTCGAGTAGGCAGGTACTCACGTTAATCTTGTTCCACAAATACCTCACTCACAGAATGGTTTATTCATTTTAAGATTTGTAAACCCTTAATATACTCCCAGTCAAATAATTATATGTGCAAATTTTCTTTTCTCTGGATCTTATACTAACGGTAGAGTTCTTGTTTTTGGCGTACACATTCTCTTATAATTACTTTATCTTTTGTTGTTATTTTTGTTGAGTTTATATTTGCACCGCATTCGTAATACCGTTATTTTTAATAAAGTATGTCGAAAATCCCGTGTAAAATATTTATATGTGCAAAATGCATTATTTGTCTTCTAACTGGTGCCAAATCAACAGATCAGCACATAAAGCGTATACATCGCTCCACAAGTTAGTATAGTGTATAAGCAAATGTACATGTGTGGAACAAGATTATCGTGAGTACCTGCCTACTTGGCCTAACCCCACGGTGGTCTTACCACCGAGTGAAACTTAGGCGTATACTAGCGCTCCCATTGTGTAGTATAACAACACTTTACGATTGCCACCAATCGGTTTTTGTGTGTGATACAGTCACAATGAGTAGCAATTTATATAATATGGGAAACCTTTCCAAGGCAAGCCTAGATCCACATTATAACTTCTTCCTTAGGGGTTTGGAGACTATCCAAACTCCGTCTGTTGAGAGTGCAACAGCACACTTGATCGACCTTGCACCTTACCTACTTAATCGATCTTAAACCACAACCACCACGTGTACCCCCGAAGGGGACCTCACCAATAACCGGTCACAGAGAGGATAGGCTCTCTGTGGGGCCATCGATTCCCGTGGTACCAGTCCTTTGGGCACTGGTCGGGCCTCGAAGAGGACCCGTATGTTTTCACAAACAGACCTTTTCTTCCAGATTTAGGCTCTAGGAACCCTAGCGTCTGGTGCCCCTATTTTCCCCGAGTGGACCGCGTCAAAGCATTTGCCATATTCCTGCAGTGACAATTAGAACCCCCGGGGGTAAGCAAATGTACATATAAGATGAAAAACAAATCAAATTTTTGGAATTTTTAGGAAAGGTGGATTATTCAAGGCAATGAGTCAATCCGACATGAAAATTGGCCAAATTGCTGTTTCTGTAAAGAAAAACTGTATCACGAAAACAAATTTCTTAAAAAATCCGGATGACTACGTTATTAATAAACGTAAAAGCCGAATATTCACTATTGATGATACATGATTTGTAAACAAATAAGAGTGAAACTTGGTATAAATGTGACTAAACAAGGTGCTCATCAAATAATAAGACGATATTTAGACCTAGAATATGCCTATCGAGTGCCTAAACCATGTCTAAACAGCATCATAAAAATGCATATATGGTATTTTATGAAAAGTAGAAATTTTGCGAAGATGACCTTGAATCTGTGCTATGCAGTGACAAAACAACCAGATGGTCTCCACAAAAATTGGATGGACGTAAGACACCCACGGGAAGCATGCCACAAACAAGCTCATGGTGCAGGATCACAAATTGTATGAGGGGTTTTTTTTTATCGCGAAGGAAGCCCAAAATAGAGTTTGTGCCAGGAAAATTGAATGCAGAAATCTACATATATTTGTTACAAAGCAAACACCTTAATAATTTTGCTGGTGATTTAAAAGGCGTTAAATGCACTTTCCAGTAGGATAATGTACCGGTCCACGTGGTAAAGAATATTTAGGCGTTTTTTTTAATTTTCGACAAATTGATTTGCTCAAGTGATCAGCTTTAAGGCCTGACCTCAACACCTTCGAGGAGCTATGATGTATACCTTCTGCCAAAATACATGCATTTTCAAGCTATACAACAGCTGGAAAGAGCTAAAACAACATATTTGTTGAATAGGCCAATATTGATGTGTCTGTCCTGAAGAAACTGTCGGAGTCAATGCCCCGTAGTGTCAAATTGATCAGGATCAAGAGCCTCCACGCAAACCCCTAAGGGTCTGTGAGCACATACACAATCTCAACCAGAATCTCACAAAGAGAACAAAACATGTAAAAATTTTAAATCATCAGCATACCAGCTTTCAACAATGTAGGATTGTGTCACTTTGCTAAATATTTAGCAAACCAATGCATTTTCATTTAAACCACTTTTTTGGTTGGGGGCCTTTGGTCAGGATACATAAGAGTAACACAAGCTCTTATTAACATATGTATATAAAACTTTTATTTTATAACTAAAATAATATGTATTTATATCTAATAAATAAAATTTTTGCACATATACATATTTTCTATGGAGATTTAAAGCTTTAATTTTTTTTCCATGTTAAAAAAATTAATTAGTATAATTTTAATATTTCATTTTTATTTCTTTTAACTATAAATTCGAAAAAAAATATCTGTTCCGAATTTCCATTTTTTCTTTTAATTCAAAATTAAGTTAAACCATTGCACATATAATTATTTTTCTAAGGTACATATATTACACCAATAAAATGTTCAATATTACGACATTTAGGGCTACAAAAGACTCAAAACTTCCATAATTTTCATATTTATTCTTATATTTCCTCTTTTATACTTTTTATTATAGAGTAATTTTCGAATAGTTTCATTTTCTTATATTTATAATTCAATTTTTTTGGCATAATTACGCTATATTCTAGCAAGAATCAATGCTCGAGATTAAAACAAAATATTTCTTTTCACCAAAATCGTGTCCTTTCAAATAAATTCCCAAATTACATTAGGAGCTCTACTTTTAAAAACAACAACACCATGCATTTCCACAAACACACAAATGCCTAAAAATCATTTTAAACCTGACAAACAAAATTGTTCACTGCAAATCAAGCAATGAAAATACACATTTTGCTGCTCAAAGACACAAGTAACACTATTTAAAGTAGAAGTAGCAGTTAAACTTGCAGTAGCTGAATAACACGTTTAAAGTGTACCTTCTAGCACCCTAATCAGCATAATATCCGCTGGCCATTTGTTTACATCCGATTCCGCTGTGCGGTGAATAGCCTTTTACAGTAGAGCGTCATGTTGTTTGATGCTCCAAAATAGACTGATTGCTGCATGTTAATGAACAGTGAGGTTGATTCTCTATTTTTTTAACCGACTTCAAAAAAAGAAGGAGGTTATCAATTCGTCTGAATGTTGCTTTTTTTATGTTTGTGCCCGCAGAACTCAGTCATTTCTGAACCGATTTCAAATTTCAGAATTTTGAAAATTAAAGGGTGTCCCCATACAAGATACGTGTTTTTTACGTGTATTATGAACCGTAAAAGGCACCCTTTTAAAATTTAAAAAAACTGCTTATTACTATAGCTGCCAATAACAGAAATTAATAAAAAAATAAACTTAAAAATTAAAGGGTGTCCCCATATGTGACGTCAATTTTAATATATGAACCATTTGCACCATTGTAGACAATCACTTGAAAATTGGACAGAATGTCCAATATTTATAATCAGAAATTAAATATTTATAATTAGAATTAAAGGGTGTCCCAATAGTTGATGTAATTTGATGAACTTTTGAACCGTAACAGAGAAACGGTTGAAATTTACAAAGAACATGTCCATTATAACATCAAGTATATAATTTAAATTTGGAAACTAAAGGGTGTCCCCATAATTGATGTAATTTTACCTATCTAGCCCTATCTTTTGAACCGTTCTAGACAAATTCTTGAAAATTAGACAGAATCTCCACTACTATGTCCCGTATAATAACATTTATAAATATTTAAAATTATAAAGCGTGTCCCAATAGTTGATGTAAATTGATGCATATGGCCAAACTTTTGAACCGTTTTAGACAGACATTTGAAATTTACAAAGAATCTTTCCTTTAAAATAATTGTTTAATTTAAAATTGTACATTAAAGGATGTTTCTTTTTATTACTGTGTCAGTAATAATAAGTGTAAAAAAATAAAGGGTGTCCTCATATCTGATGTAATTTTTCGTATATGGCTTTATCTGCTGAACCGTTATGGATAAAAATTTGAACGTACAGAACGTACAAAACTATGTCCGTTAGAGCAACAAGTATTTCATTTGGGTACTAGTTCTTACAGATTACTTCATTTTAAATTTTTAGTTTAGAATTGATGCACATATATTTGTTTTGTAGTCGGTTGTTTTTGCAAGAATTATTTAATAAATATTTTTTTCATGTTATTTATTGTATCTTTGATATAAATACTTATATATGTATATCTTAAGTTTAAAAAGAAAAAAATATACCTAATTAAGTCCGGCGAGTGCCATAGAACAAATTAACTTTTTATAGTAGCGACTCATCTTAGTGAAGTTCGACCAAGACTATATGCCCTAATCTTAGTTATTTTCTTTAATTTTAAATTCCACTATACCGAAACAAAAGTTTGTAATCTAAGCTATAGATTGAATTAATTAAAACTTACTTAACGGAACGTAATAGCGTACACAGACGACATCGATAACACTCCGTTTGCGTTTGACAATGCTTTCGCACTTTTTCACTAATAAAATGCACACTTTTTCAATTCTCTGAACTACTGTTTTAAATATTTTGAAGACTGTAAATAGGACAGTGATTTGACGTATGCCGACAATAATTAAAATTTTTGTGTACACAAAAAAAAAAATCCAAAAGTATGCCGATTTTCATAATTAAATTCTAGACGCCTATACTCCGGAGACATTTGTCAGCATTTTTGACAACTAATATGTATTTTTTATCATCATGACAGTGTTGTCCAATGTAAACGTAGTGTTATTTCCATTAGCAGCCTTAGTTCAAATGAACTTCTGAAAGTTCATCAAAACCATCCAAGCATGCATGAAACAGGCTCTCATAACAACCGAGGCATGAACAGGCGATAACCATAAATGCTAGCAAGTTTGACGCTATGCTCACTCGAAGGAGAAAGGACGTTGGAGGTAGAGGATGGACCATTAATGTTTTTCGGATCGGAAAGTTAATTATCTAGGCGTTACTCTGGATGAGGAGCTCAACTGCAGCGAACACATTGAAATGAAAATACTGAAGGGAAAAATCTTGCATAAGTTAAACGAGAGTGTGGCCGTAAGTGGGGTATCCCTTCAAAGGCTGAATGCTTTATTTACAAAATGATGGTGCGAACTATAATAAATTATGCATCTGTGGTTTGGTGGCCAAAAGCTTCTCAGAAAACAATTAAGCGTATGTTGGATGGGGTTCAAAAGATTGCTTGTATGAGTACGGCTCCAACATATGCAATGTTGGAATTAATGAATAATTTTTAATCGAATAACTTTTATCCGAATAATAAAGCGTCATCAGATTTTAAAAATTACATTTTTTCAAAAATCATCTCAATTAAGATTGTCAATCGTTTTTGTTTGATAAAAGATGTTAACGAATAATTCAAAATATATAAATAAAGGTGCCATTTCATAGCACCTTCAGGCGAAGACCCAGAGGGTCCACTGTGATTCAATTTAGATAGTTAAAGTGAAAAAAAATTTTGGTTCTTCTGCTTATCATATAGCTACCCGATTTCCCTGATGAAGCCGATGACATCATTTAGATGACACTGAACGATGTTGTTTAACCCGTTGTCAAATTTTCTGATAAGCCATCTAAGCCTGCGATGTATCATTAACCCAGCTGCTGGTTTTCGCACTAGAACTTTCCTGTGCAAACCCAAAAGCTTAACTTATTTGTGGTCTTTTCTTTACTATATTTACCCACTGTGCCCACTCTATGTACACAAGTATTTTAACACTCACATTCATATATACATACATATACACATTTATAATTATAGACATATGTACATACCATCGCAGTGTGTGCAATATTCTTGCTAGCACACATCGAGCTTATAAACTAAAGTTTTGGGGCTTATTTGCTAAATTTTGCCTGCATACTTAATAAAATAAAGAAATTTCGTAAGTTGTACCTTGTCCTTGCACACACTGTGTTGATAAATGTTGTGAAATTACGTTTTATTGATTTGTTTGTTTCTTCGTTCGTTTGCTTGCTACTGCTGGTCGATGTATTTGTCAACAGCATCGGTAAATGTTTCCTCTCCAGCTGCCAATATGAGCAAAACTAAAACTTCAATTGCTCTGTTGATGTTCGCTTTTCTATTGTATATTTGTTATTTGCCAATTCCCATTCATCTACCAGTACTAGCAGTTGCTTCACTGGTTGCTCGATGTTAGTTCTCAAGGGAAAACTCGTATTCATTTGTTCGTTGCATTATTCGTCTTGTAACACGTGTAAGTATATCCAGCTTGTTTTAGCTTCGCATTTGCCTTAGTGTGTCATTTACATTTATGATGGGAAATATGCTAATTTAAGCATTAAGTTTATGACATATAGAACATGTTATCTGAGATTTGTTGCCTATGATTCATTATTTCCAAATCAAATATCTTTCAAAATCTGGTTTAAATGTATAAGCATTCGAAATAAGAGGAAATTCAAGGAACAATAAATAGTAAAGCGAGATGGTAAGACAGTAAAGTAAACTTAAAGCTGCTAACATACCTGTTATGACTCCGAATATACCAATTATGACCGATTTTTAAAAATTTTTTTCGGTACCCAATTTAAAACTGAAAAACTAATTTTTCGACCTCAGAAACACTTGGGGTCAATTTCATTTTTCAGTAAATAAAAATCCAATTAAAAAAAATTTAAAACTGAAAGAA
Source organism: Phasia obesa (assembly GCA_949628195.1). Classification (NCBI taxonomy): domain Eukaryota; kingdom Metazoa; phylum Arthropoda; class Insecta; order Diptera; family Tachinidae; genus Phasia; species Phasia obesa. Next base: position 172,827,645 of record OX451215.1, on the reverse strand, counting down.
AAAAAAATTTTTAAATTTTATATTTTTTTTACATTCAGAAAAATTAAATTATCGGCAAGAATTAGTCTGAGAATACTTTTATTTAATTTCGATCAACCTACCCTTAGGTCTATTTATTAGTTGCCCCCGGGGGCACTAATTGTTACAGCTTTGGCGCGTGCTTCCCGAGTTTATGTGAGCACCATACTTCGGGGTTTCTGGATCTTGAATCTAGAAGAACAGGTCTGTAAATATAAGCCTTTCGAGGTCCGACCAGTTTACAAACGAGAGAGCCGCACATCTCTGTAAACGATAATTGGTGAAATCCCACGTATACCTCGAGTATACGTGGTGGCTGTGGTTTGGACCAAGGTTTGCACTGACGATTAAAAGTTAGGTCAAAAGTTGGTCAATAGAGTGTCAGGAGTTTGGTAGTCCCCAAAACCCCTAAACAAGAGCTTAGCACATGGGTCCAGGCTTTCCATGTTGCATGAAACTTATTATGATTCACAAGAAGAGCGCTAATCTATGTCTTAATTTCAGTCAGTGGTAAGACCACCGTCCGGTTAAGGCCAACACGGCCTGGTAATGACATAAATCTTGAACAAATCTGTCCCTTTGTCTGTTCGCTTTCATATAAATTCATATATTTTGTTTATAATTACAAGAAAAATATACATATATAGTCTTGTAGGTCAGTGTGCCACCAACCAGCCCTTCTGTATATTATCAGAAGTGCGACCAGAAGCTGATACCTAATAGGGTTGCTATACTAATTAAGCCAGGCTGAGAGAAATTACCCCAATCGATTGTAGCAGAGTATAAGATAAAGAAAGAATGTCCAAATGGAGAGTGAGTTTTAATACAAACTTACTTCGTTACGGAATCTCTAAGTAACATTTTTTTACAACAAAAAACCTACTAGCATTAGACTAGAGGGATACTATTCTTTAAGTTGGAGGATCGGGAAAGAGGTTTGCAAATGTTAGGTATTAACACTCGAACGAATACCTTTTGAAAGAAAATATTTCTAGGTGGTCACGATCCTAAAACTGGACGGGATAAAGGTATGGTAGAATCTAAGATCTTTTAAATACTTTTTAAACCTGAAAAGGTGACAGAAGACGTCAGTGTGCCACCACCACTTCTGTATATTATCAGAAGAGCTACTTGATTTTTTTTTAAGACAACACTACCTCTACGAAGATTTTTGCTTTTCTGCAGAGTCTGTGGCGGGAATCGAACCCGCAACCTCCAGACTGATAGACTAGCGCGCTACCAATCGATCTATCGAGGCACTCGATATATCAATGGGTGCGACCAAAAGCTGGTACCTAATATGATTGTATGACTAATTATGTTAGACTAAAATAAATTACCCTAATCCACTTTAGCAGAGCATGAGATTAAGATTGAATGTCCAAATCCCAAGACTTTTTAAGCCTGAAAAGCTGACATAGGACGGCTTGGAACAACGAATATTGGTATTATATATATTTAAGGCTAACGGAAGGGCATTTAAATTCGTTAAATACTCTTAGTATGCTTCTCTCAATGGTTGTCTTAAATTTAGCTTTTGGAAAATACGTACAACATAATTTTAATTGTTGGCAGCAGTGTTCATCCATCATTCCTTACTTTTCTGTTTGTTTTCGAATATGTGCTGTTAGAGAGTGTTTTTATTATTGTTTTTCCAAAATTATTTCTTCTTAAATTTAGCTCTTTAAAATTTATTTATAAATGTTAGAATTTTAAGATAAATATTTCGTAAATAAAAAAATAATTAATAAGTGTCTAGGAAATGCAAACCAAAATATGTATGTAAAATTGTAATGAAAAAGAAAAATTTTGCTAAAAATTTAATAGACAAAATGTTCTAAAAATATAAGTATGTACATATGTATATGTAAGTTACTTACTGTCTTTTTCCTTTAGAAGAAAATATCGTTTTTGAGGTAAGACTAGTCAAAATTTTCACAAATATTGCTTAAACTCTATTACACCTACGATGACCATAACTTTTAAATCAAGATAAAGAACAATGAATAGATCAAGTTTTCTTGCAGAAAGAAAAGAAAAAAGTTCAGACTCCTTTTACTTTTCTTTTTCTCTCCCACAAAAATCAAATGTGCTGCAATAAAACTATAGCTGTATTTAATAACCTGATTCTATTTACAAGTTTTACCACTTTTTACTACAAAAGCGATCTAGTGCACTATAAATAGAAAAAAATCGTATGAATATAAGAAGACATTTATATTTGTGGTATGAACACAACTGGAACGAACGACGAAAATTACACCAAACCACATAAATTAATTAATTTTTGTTTACATTTAGCAGCTGATAGTGTGACCATATTTTAATAAAACACAAATTAAAACACATGAAGTATTAACAAAAATTAAATTAAAAAGGTCTATCAAGTGCTGACTCACACACGAAGGTTTCCGTACTATGTTCAGTACAACTTTAAAATTACAAGTAGTTGATTTTTTTCACGTCTTATGGGGCACCGTTTAATTTTTAACTATTTTTATACTAGATCATAGATAGTACTAAATACCCTGTGTAAATATCATGTGTATAAATTAATACATCTTCTGTGAAAATTTCAAGAGTCTACCTATTATGGTTTAAAATTTAGGCCTTATACATTCAAATCACACCACTTTTGGAACACCCTTTAATTTTTAGTTTTTTATAGTTGTGTATATACTGAACTAAGTTTTTATTACTGTTTGTAAATTTCAAGTATATCCCACCTACAGTTCACGAAATAGGCACATATTCGTGAATAACACCTCTCTATCGGAACACCCTATAAGTTTTAGTATTTGTTGCTATAGCGGCAACAGCTATACAACATCTATGAAAATTTAAAGAGTCTACCTATTACAGTTCCAGAGATAAAAGGCGCTGACAGACGGACAGACATTGTAGCGAAAACAATAACGTTAGTTTTTACACTTTGTGTACGGAACCCTAAAAAGAGGGTTACGTTTTTTACCCTTTGGTTACGGAACCTTAAAAAAAATTCCATTAAAAAACTGTTTATTTTAATTGTTTGAAATAAATAAAGAAGGTGGTCATCAGGGGGCCGTTTCTTATTCTTTTTACCTTTGATTGTAGTGTATTTTTTGTGGGAGCGGGTGGATTACAAGTCCAACGCACCATTTTTTAAAGTTCCTGTTAAAAGATGAATAAAGGTAATGAGGTATTATTGTTATGAAATTTTATGTTCAGATTACGTTGCAGATTTTTATCTTATAAAGATAAAAATTGAATAAAAAAAAAATAACTAATAATTTTAGTTAATTTAACTTATTTTTTAACCGACTTCAAAAAAAGAAGGAGGTTATCAATTCGTCTGAATGTTGCTTTTTTTTATGTTTGTGCCCGCAGAACTCAGTCATCTCTGAACCGATTTTAAAAATTTTTTCATTATTAGAAAGGAAATGCTTACAGATTGGTCCCATTTTAAAAGAAGTTCAGTTTTGAAAATTAAAGGGTGTCCCCATACAACATACGTGTTTTTTACGTGTATTATGAACCGTAAAAGGCACCCTTTTAAATTTTAAAAAAACTGCTTATTACTATAGCTGCCAATAACAGAAATTAATAAAAAAATAAACTTAAAAATTAAAGGGTGTCCCCATATGTGACGTCAATTTTAATATATGAACCATTTGAACCATTGTAGACAATCACTTGAAAATTGGACAGAATGTCCAATATTTATAATCAGAAATTAAATATTTATGATTAGAAGTTAAAGGGTGTCCCAATAGTTGATGTAATTTGATGTATATTGCAAAAATTTTGAACAGTAACAGAGAGACGGTTGAAATTTACAAATAACCTGTATATGTAATTCCTTTATAACATAAAGTATATAATTTAAATTTGGAAACTAAAGGGTGTCCCCATAATTGTAATTGTACCTATCTAGCCCTATCTTTTGAACCGTTATAGACAAACACTTGAAAATTAGACAGAATCTCCACTACTATGTCCCGTATAATAACATTTATAAATATTTAAAATTTTAAAGATTGTCTCAATAGTTGATGTAAATTTATGCATATGGCCAAACTTTTGAACCGTTTTAGACAGACATTTGAAATTTACAAAGAATCTGTCCTTTAAAATAAGTGTTTAATTTAAAATTGTACATTAAAGGGTGTCCCCTAGGTGATATTGTTTAACCTAAATTACCATATATTTGGAACCGTTATTTTTATTGCTGTGTCAGTAATAATAAGTGTAAAAAATTAAAGGGTGTCCTCATATCTGACGTTATTTGTCGTATATGGCTTTATCTGCTAAACCGTTATGGATAGACATTTGAATGTACAGAACGTACATATATTACTATGTCCGTTAGATCAACAAGTATTAAATTATTTGATTTGAGTACTATTTCTTACATTTTTAGTTTAGAATTGATGCACATATATATGTTTTGTAGTCGGTTTTTTTTTGCAAGAATTATTATCTTATCATATTTACACCCTACTAAATAACGAAAAAATAGTCATGTTGCAGAAATTTCTTCAATATAAGGAATTTAACAAAATTATTTTGTTTTACTAAAATCATCTGTAGATTTGAGTAAAAAGTTTGTTAGTTGTATAACAACTACTTGTCTTCAATTCTACACCCCATTTTATAGTATTTACATTTGTAAGTGACTTTAACCATTTTAGTTATATTTATTTAGAATTGTAACTAAAATAAATACATTCGCCTTTATAGACAATTTCTTTTGAAATCTCGCAGATTTTAAATATTTTTTAAATCCTTTATTATTCGCAAAACAATACAATTATTTCCTTATTTCAAAATGTTGTTAAATTATCTTTTAATTGTTGCAAACACTTTAAGGTCTTTTTTAATATACATTGAAAAATAATAGTGTGAAATGAGTCTCGACATTTAGCACATTTAAACCTGATTTAACATGTAATTACTTTAAATAAATACCATTTCCGGTTTCCGTTTTAAATTGAAATGTTCATTTTAGTTTTGGGCCATTTTGTATCATCTACTTTCTTTTTTTGTTTTTTTTTATATTCTGTCTGCTATTCTCGCTTTCTAACACTTATATACTAAAAAGAAAATATTTATACGAATTTATTTGTATTTCCGTTATCGTATGGGTGTTAACAAAAACGTTTTCAAATAAGTAGCCATTATTACAATTGTTTCAATACCAAAACCACAAAACTAAATGTTCAAAATCAAAAGTAGGTAGAAAGTCGTTGTAAACTTACAGTAAGAAATGTATACTATCAAACAATAGAACAAGGAAACATATTAAAATTTATTAAAGTTAAGTATGATTTTGCGCTTAATATATCCTTCATCTTGCGCTGAACCTACCTTTTAAATAAGTATTTTTGTTGTTTTTAGAATGTTAAATAGACATTGTTTTTTTTTCAATAAATTATTAACATCTTTTTGGCAGCATACCGTACGGTGTCGGAGCCCGTAGTCCTCGTTATAACAGGGACTATCCCAATCGACCTTATAGCCGTAGAACGAAAAACACTCTGGAGTAAACGAAGACAAATCGGAAGATTAAAGCGGAAGAGACAACTGTGTGGACGATACTGAGCACACTTTTTACAGATGCCAGAGATGGTGAATTGAACGACAGGCTGTAGAAGAAATCGTTGGAAAAATATCTCCCGAAAACATTGTGGTCCTTATGCTGCAAAATGAGAACAACTGGAAACTCGTAGCGAAATTTGCAGAAAAAGTGTTACGCATCAAAAAGCGGGACCTACACGTAGGAACAACGACAGCCGTTCTATAAGAACAAAAGAGAAGCCCCACCCCGAAGCAATGCGAAAGCGGTACTGGGGTGGAGAAACGGCTGAAAAAAATGAGGGGGTTTTTAGTGGATGCAAGCCCCACATACCAGAACTGTGATGACAGTATCTGAGATGCGTTTAGGCATTTTCCCACCCTACCCGAAAAAAAAAATTATAGATACAAATTTTTGCTGGGTCTTGTAATATTTTGATGTTTAATGAATCTTAGTTTTTTCCACTGTATATAGTATATAGTAAATTTGTGAATTTTACGGCATTTTTAATGAATTTTCTATTCTTTTAAAGAATTTTTTTTGATTTTATTTTCTGAAATTTTTATTTTTAATTTTTTGTTATTTTTAAGGATTTTTTTAATCGCGTTTTGAAAATGATGTCTTAACATCGAAAGCGCTCGCCAAACGTACCAAAACAACAGCCAGTGACGACGGTCATCACCGAAAGGTATGAAAGGTATATAAGTTTGACGTTCCGTTTGTAATTTCTACAATATTAATTTTCGACCCCATAAAGTATATATATTCTGCATTCTTATAAATAGTAAAGTTAATTAAGCGATGTCCGTCTTTCCGTCTGTCCAGATTCCGCCTGCTAGGGGCGATTTTTGTTTATTTTTAAAGGCCTTTATGGAAAGCAATACAAATGGAGGTAGCCGATAGACCCACACTGGAAACCAGGAGCAGTCAATGGGCCAATATGACTCCCCAGTCTTATTCAGTCTGACCATTTTAAAGCAATATAGATTTCAATTAGGTCCTAACTTATACAAAAAATTTTCTGTCATATTTTTACAAGAAACTTTCTGTAAAAAAACTTTCGTTAAAATATTCTAAAAAATTTTTTTGAAAAAATTTTTACACAAAATTTTCGATAACGATAAAACTTTTCCATAAAATTTTTACAAAAAAATTTCCATAAAACTTTTACAAAATATATTCGATAAAATTTTTACAAAAAAAATAGTCTATATCTTTATTATTATTTTTGTAATAATGAAGTTAAAAATCATAAAAGTGAAAACCGAATGTATATTATTCTGAAATTTGAAATTACTGTAGTGTATGTAAGATTCGGCATGGCCGAATATAGCACTCTTACTTGTTTTTTGTATATTGTTTATTTCTGTTTAAATTTATTGAGAACCGAAAATTAAAAAAAAAATCCTAGACTACACCAACAAATTAGAAATTCACCGAGCAATAGAAATTTCACCAAATTATATCGTTTTCACCATTATTTTACAAAATAATTGAGAATTGAAATTTGATTAAGTATCACAAACTCGAAAAAAATAATAAATATCTCAAACAAGAAATTTTTATATTGTTCCTAGTTCGATTTCAGATTGTTTTTTTAATTAGGTGATTAGTCTCTATTTCTTTTTTAATTAAAAAAAAAAATCGAAAATTTAGTAAAAAATTAAATATTGAGTTATTTTTAGGCTTTCGTACCCAAAGGGTAAAAACGTTACCCTATTGTTTTCGATACACTTAATAGTGCAGTGATTTTAACGTATATGGCCTTATTTTAAGGTATATTGCTATCCATTATTTGGTTAAAGAATCCAAATTATGCATTAAAATTTTCATCAAAACTGATTTTTAAATACTTTTTATCTAAATCAATATATAAGATATATTGTATTTATGTATATATGTATGTATTATTAATATTAATATTAAGTATTTCCATACTTAAATGACTTGTACTGTAAAATATTTATTCTATTTAGGCTACAATTAAACTTCACTCTACTGCAATGTCGTTAAATTATTTTTTGTTCTTTTTGGGGTACGATTTTTTTTTGTTGCATTGCCAACTTGGCAAAAATACTATTCAAATTGAAATGATAATTGTTATTTCAAAAATATGCTGAGGAAATTTCGTTTGGTTAAAACTTTTTGCACGGAAACTGTATTTTCGTTGCCAGCTAAAACGTATAACAAAATTTTGGAAAAATATGTTTGCAGGTATTTTGATGTACAAATTAGAGTTTTTGTGATTTTGGCGGTATTTAAAGCGTTTATTAAAAATAACTTTAAAATTATCAAAATGACAGTCGAAAATGGTCGGAAAACACTGGTATTTTAGTTTTTATACAGTTAAATAAATTATCTTTTAAAAATTGGTAATACATTGTTTATGCTCAAAGAAATAACTAACGGACTTTATTATAGGTTATATTTTAATACCAGATAATATACTCGCAATATAAGCTTTATAAGCAAAATTGCACGTTAAAGCAAAAACAAAAAAAAAAAATTCTTAGAAAGCTTTGAATAGTTAATCTTCTGAGGATATTAACTATTAAGAGAAAAACATGGTTATGGTATGGTCACAAGAACCATCTTATGTTCTCTGTAACAATTTATGGTTGCGATAAACAACTTATAGTTGTTTTAAACATTACTATTGTCACCACAAAACAAGTCTTTATTACTATTTGATCATTAAAGGATTACTACGACCCAAAAATGCAACATGGTTGGTTTCAACTTCACCACTTAATTTATGTTTATTGTTCGCCACCATAATTAAGTTGTAGTGCCATCATTGTGTCATCATAATTATTTCTACAGCTTGTTGTTAAGATTTCTTAAACTTCTGTTGCAGTTCATTGAAGATCTCCAATTTATTTATTTCTTTTGTTTTCCTTCCTCTCTAAGCCGTACAGTTTTTCACCAAATTTGCTATTATTTATTTTTAATATAGGTGGATATCAAAGTAGGCCGCTTCCTTAATGGCTTCTTTTTTGATCCCCTTCAGCCCTTAATGATTCCACACTGTGTAATTTTTTAAGTCAAAATATGAGCTTGAGTAAATGATCATTTTATTGCAAAAATGACATCGAGGCCCCACATCTTTGAGGGCCCATAAAAAAAACTTGGAGGTCTTTGGGCAAAACTGGGAGACAGGGGTCTTTTTTTTTGGTCTTTTATCACGTAGTGGTGTTCGTATATGGTTATTTTTTTCCGTGTTGCACTGTGTTATAAGCAACCAAATTGTAATTTACTGCAACCTTACTTTCATTGAGCCACGTGCCTCAACCAGCCTATACTCTTGACTTTAATGCTTTCAAAGTCTCGACTGGTAACTGTCGCCATACCTTCTCATAAGTCCCGGATTACATTATGCAACTTTTGTCGCAGCAATCTTTCTGCCCATTTTATGTTCAAATGTAAAAGCAGTGTAAGTATTATGCTAGCCAGTGCTGGACATTCAAACCTCTTCCAGGCAAAGTCTGCAAGTATCATGTTCTTCGACTTTCATCTGGGGAAGATGATACTTAAAGTTTCCACGATCTGTCACCAACAGGGTTGTCCAGCTTAAGGTACTTCTATTATATACCGTACTGGCCTTCCTGCCAAAGGGGTCTTTGAGCACTATTCGAGCCTTTCTACATGTAGTAGCCTCCCTCCACCATTCCACTCATAATGAGGTCAACCATTGTTTAACCTGCGCTCTCATTTTCCAGTGCTGTTATGGGTTCTGGGGTGCTGCTTTATTCCTATCTGTTGTGACTTTCTGCCCTTTAACGAACGCCAATGTTACCGCATTAACCGCACTAACTTTTGCTTCAATGAAATCAAATGGATTGCTTATGACCTTAAATATTTCCTGTAGTTTCTCGTTTGTAGCTGTAGAAGCACAAAATTAGTTTGAGCTTTTGCTAAAATCTCTTCAATATTAGCTTTAGAAGCTGCTTGATTTTAGCTCTATTTTGCCCTTATTTCTTTTTGATGTTTTCTCTTTGATTTGAAAACAAGATTTGTATTCAGAGTTGCCTATATCTTATTTAAAGTATATCACTATTAGAGTTATCCAGATCTATGTATGATGATTACTTTTTTGCGAGATACTCGCACCTCCCTCTACCCGGTTATAGGTCCACGATAATTTTGGACTTTGTATTCAATCTACGATGTCCACTGGGTGTAACCCAGCCAGTTTTTCGCTCGACAATACTATGCAGGTGACTCGGATATAATTTCAAAACTCTACCTAATATAGTTCCCATGTTATATAATGATAAGTAGTTATTTTATATGGGAAACACCACGCCCACTTGAAATTAAAAAAAATATATATCTTATTTTACCCACCAAACAGCTAGTAACGAACTGTGGAAATAGAAGGAAGATCGGTCCACACTAGTGGACAAACAAAGAAATAAATTAACTTAATGACAATAGTTTGTTACAGCTGCCCACACTACACACTAACAAATCACAAGTGTATTGGCAGCGTAAGCAAAAAGAAAAAAAAAAAAAAAACATTGTGAAGTTGTAAGTTTTAAGCTTTTATACACAGCTAAGTAAAGCTAACATTGCAGTAGTATGTTTACTTTTAGAAGTACATATACACTGACAACTAAATCCAACATTGTAACGCTATTTAAAAATTAATAAATAGTGATTTTTTATTCCGGAGGTGAAATAGCACGTAGGGAGAGCGCACTCCCTCCCTCTACTGGATTTGTTTTTAATGTTTGCAATTTATGTAATGATTTTTTGGAGTGTTTCTTTGCGTTGTCACTCCATCGCTTTCTTATTTCGAAAATGTTTGTGTTCCTCCTAAGCTTTCCTTTTGCAGTGTTAAAGACTGCGAAAACTGTGAAACAAAATGAAAACAATTTATTCTATTTTTATTTTGTTTTTTTTTTTTGTAGTGTTGGTGTCATATAAATTAGCTAGAAAGTTTAATTTAATTAACAATGAACCAGAAAAGACATTTTGGTTAAAGAAAACTTAGAAAATAGATATTTATGTAAGTAAAACTTATATTGTTTTTATTTAGAAGGTGAGCTTACTTTTTCTTTTCATATGAAACAAAATTAAAATGCACCTAAATTTTGGACAAACCCAAGGCGCATTAATACTAGGTAATTACACGGACATTTTCAGCTTTTTTCGTTTGCTTTGCAAGTGTCAAACTCCATATAAAAAATTTGTTTATAATTGTATGGATTTCGGTATATTTATATTATATTTCGGTTTTAAACCTATGAAGAGCTATCCCCGGTGCACTACACCCATCCACAAAAAATACAATAAACACTTGGAAGAAAAGTATGGCCAACCTCTAACTCTAAAACGCACGCTATTCTCATATCAAAAATGTTTTAGTTTATATGCAAGGTACGACGCCTACTGATCTCAACCAATCTGTTTTTTGCTTGACTATACATATTAACACGATAATAATTTTTAACTTTTTATGGGAGGTACCACTATCCTAATCCTGTCTATATTTTGCTAGACTATGCACATTAGTGTGAGGGTTACTTGTGCGAAGTTTCAAGACTAGCTATTGTAGTACCCTAGGTACACGATAATAAGTTTTCACTTAATATGGGAGGTACCACGTCCATTATCCCAATCCAGTCAGTATTTTGCTACACTATGCACATTACTCTGAGGGTTACTTTTGCAATGTTTCAAGGCTCCATCTATTGTAGTTATCTAGCTACGCTATAATAATTTTTACTTTGTATAGAAGGTACCACGCCGACTGCCCCAATCCAGTTTACATTGGTAGACTATGTGCATTAGCTTAGGGGATACTCGTGCAAAGCCTCAAGGGTCTATCTATTGCAGTTTTCTAGGAACACGATAATAATTTCTCATTCTGTTTCGGAGGTACCACAACCACTATTACAATTCAGTCTCTAAACAATTTATCTTCGCATAGGGGTTACTGATGCAAAATTCCCAGATGCTACCTATTGCAGTTCTCCATAATAATTTTTCACTTTGTGGGAGGTACCACGCCTGCTATTACAATTCAGTCTGTGTTTAGCTAAACTATGTACGTTAATATCATGGTTCTTGTGCGAAATTCCAAGGCGCTACCTATGGCAGTTCTCTAGATACAGTATAATAATTTTTCACTTTATATGGGAGGTACCATGCCCACTGTCCCAAATAATTTTGTATTTAGGTAGACTATGCACATTAGCATAGGGGTTACTCGTGCAAACATTCAAGGCTCTGTCTATTGTAGTTCGCCAGGAACACGATAATTATTTTCCACTTTGTATGGGAGTTACCACGCCCACTATTCCAATCCAGTCTATTTTTCTCTAAACTATGCACGTTAATATAGAGGTTCCTGTTGCAATTTCATGGAGCTATCTATTACCGTTACCAAGTTATACGATGATAAATATTTACTTTGTATGGGAGGTGCCACGCCCATCCAATCCACTTTTTTTTTTTGGAATAAATTTGAATAAAGTTAGTACAACCTAGTAAATTTCTGGGTTTGCCCATTTTAAGAAATATTTAAATCTAACTTCTACCTAACGTGGGTCCAACTAGCGTCCTCATTGTGGTCCAATCGCAGTAAGCAGCAAATAGAATATGAAAAGCCTTGTTTAGGGGTTTGGAGACCACCAAACTCTTGACACTCTATTGGTGCCTTCTGTTGACAATGCAACAGCACATTTTGCCAATCATCTTAGTCACCTCGTGTACCACAAAGAGACCTCACCAATAACAAGTGACAGGGATGAGCGGCTCTGTATTCCATGGTACCAGTCGCTTCGTTAGGCTTTGAAAGACACACACCTATTTCCTAGATTCAGGTTCCAGAAACCTTGGCGTCTGGTGGCACTGCTTCAAAGCATTAGAATGTGTCGACAATGACAATCAATGTCCACGAAAGTTTGATATTTCTTGTGAAAATATATTTTGTTTGTGGGTCCTAAAAATCCATAGACAAACTATCTCATTTACAAAACATATCTTCTAACAATTTTATCCTAAACATTAAAATATAATTGTAGAATAAATTAATAAGAAATAAATTAGAAGGTATAACTAAATTAAAGACTCCATTAAAGTTTAAATTTTTAAGGAATAAGTTTTTGTGTTGTTTTTTTTTAAAGAAGCAAAAACTTTCGTTAGGGACCCCCTAACGATTGGAGGACTGATCGTATTCAGTGGGTATCAGTGTAAACTAAACAATTGTATAGTTACTAGGAAATTAAAGCTGTGTTATAAAGACAAACGATCGGTTAGATCGGTTCGTATTGTAAATAGGAAGAGAAAGGACTTCTCTATATATCGGTATGCTATCTGATTGGCTAAAATAGCCACTACCGTAGCTGCTAGATACATGAAGGAGGAAATGTCATGTCACCTTTTGGACGAAAGTCCAGTACTGCAATATTTGAGGAACAAATTTCTTGGAGCAAACATAATACATATATGATCTATCTAAGCAAATACCAGTCTTAGGACCATTATTATAACAAGCCAGTAGCTTACGTTAAGATTTTATTGGAGCGATAAGTACACCCAGAGAAAAAATGACACCATCCGTGTACAAAGTGATCACATTCGGTGTCGAAAGTGTATCAACTTCGTTTGTGCTCAAACTGTAAACGATCGGTGTCAATTCGACAACGAAATATTGGCAACGAAGGGTTGTTGAAATGACAACGAACGTGTACACTTTGAAACCATATTGTAGTCGAAGTAACACCATACCGGTGTCGATTTGACACCACACCGTTGTAAAGTTGTCACCATACCGTTTTCGATTTATAAATGCTCATTCCTTTCCAAATTTACCATAATAATAAAACAGATTGTAATAGATCATAAATTTTTATAAAATTATTTTATTAACAAATTGTGGTTTTAAATACTAGTACAAAATATTAAATAAATTTAATTCTAAAAGTAGGATATACATGAAATGGTAAAGTTATAAAATCTAGAATTGGTAATCTTTGCTTAGAAAGACCAAAATAATAAAACTAACTATATATACTCACTTTGTTATTTTTATCAGAATATTAGACCTTGACTTTTGTTTATTGTTTATTTTAACAGTGTCTTGAATCCTAAATTATACCATAAATAAATTCTTTTAAGTTGTTCTATATAAAACCAATTGGAATTGCTCTTACCTTAGATCAATTTGCTCAGGTGTACTGTTGGAGGTTTCATCATATTTCCACCATTGCACAAAGGTTGTGTCATCATCAATTCCGAACTGTAATTTTATATGAACATAAAAATAATAAGTAGTTTACTTTGATCATAACAATTAAATCATTATATTACCTCTATGTTTATACTTCTCTGGACTCCATTCGCAGTGCTATGGTGGCACTGCTTCCTTTCAACCTTTCTTTTTTAAAAATCGCTGACTCCTTAATATTACTTATGCAGCTAGAAAAACAAAACTACATATTACACGTTTAGAACAACAAAACTTTGGTTTACTTACATTTTAAGTCATCGGAAATTGATTCCAAAGTGATGGGTTCTAAGGATTTTTTTATTTTTTATTTTCACTATCATCGTTGGCTATAAAGACTGAATCTTTCACCATCACAACGTATATAGTCGTTTAGGGTCAATCTCCAAAAGTATATTTCTCCATCCATTTTAATATTTTTAGAAATGCGTCTGGATAAATTGAATAAAATTTTGATAATGAAAAATATTTCATAACATTGCGTTGTTAATTTGAGCACGTTCGTTGAAAAGTTGACAACGGTTGTTGTCTACTCGACAACGCTCGTTTGCAAGTTGACAACGGGCATTGCCAATTCGAACACGTTCGTTTGTAAGTTGACAACACCCGTTGTCAAACAAAAGTGACAACGTAGAGGTACCAAAGAGACCACATTCGTTGTCGATTTTGCAACGTCGTTTTTCCCTCAGTGTAGTTTTTCGTTATTATAAGTAACCTAAAAGTAACCTTTAACTATAACGTTTTTTAAAGGCAAGTTATAGTGACGAGCCTTAACCTCGGTATTATAACGAAAAGCTGTTTAAATCTTCGATAAAATCCTAAATTAAGCTATTTACAAGTTATAATAATGGACCTATTTTAGATACCTCAATGCGACAAAATGAGTCTAGATATTCTCCAAGTGAGAAGTGTAGAGCAGTGTTTTTGTCAAAACAAAAACGCTTGATTTTCTTTGGTACCTGGTGCATAGCAGGCTCCCTCGCAAACCATTCAATCGAACAACTAGTTTCTGTTCTGTAACTTTTGCAAGAAATTGCTAAAATGAAATTATTATATACGATTTGTTTTACATAGACTGTGCTAGAGTTTGGCTTCAGTTGCCGATGCGCTACTAGATAAGGCGCAAACTGCCGCGAGCCGAGAAATAGTTAATATCCTTCTTGCAATGTAATACAGTCTGTCATTTGGCTTCTAGTTTACACTAATGTGATATGTGGTGAATTATGTATGATGATTGAGGCGCAAGGTCAAGTTCATTTCCTATTCTTCAACAAAATGTTCTAAAGTAGGTATTTACTCAAATTGTCTGCAACGTATTAGCAATAACAACAATTAGTTGCTCCATTTATGATTTATGGTTATTTGATTTATGGTAAGATATTTTCGTACACACAGAGAAAAACATGGTTATGGTATGGTCACAAGAACAATACTATGTTATCTGTAACAATATATATTTGCAAAGAACATGTTATAGTTGTTCTAATCATTACTATGGTCACAACAAGCAAGAACAATACTATGTTATCTGTAACAATATATATTTGCAAAGAACATGTTATAGTTGTTCTAATCATTACTATGGTAACGACAGCAAGTTTTTGTTAATATTTGATCATTAAATGGTTACTACACCCAAAAAATGCAATATGGTTGTTTTGAACTGTACAATTTTCAAACCACAACCAAAGTTTTATTAGAATTTCAAAATAATATTGTATTTATAACCATAATATATTACTAGTAAAAGAAATTATGATAAGGTTGCTCGCATGTAACCACAGTATGACTAAAAACAAACAAATAATGTTTGGTTTTTTGAAGTTTTGTGTTTAGTTTTTAAAACTACACTGGACAAGTTATAGCGATGAGCATTATACTCATTACTATAACGAAAATCTACTTATCGCTCCAACAAAATCCTAACTTTAGCTAAAGGCAAGTTATAATAATGGGCCTTAATGTGTTACATAATTTGTAATTTAATTATTTTTATTTTCAAGCTTTAGCTCGTTAATTATTTTTAGTAAGTATAGTAAATGTAAACAAAAATGAAATGAAAGATCTCAATAAACAACTTTCTAGAACATATGAACTTCCTAGGAATGATTCTTAACACCGTTTAGGTAGCACTTAGGTAGCCGCAAAAGTTTTTCACTTTTCATTCCTAGGAAGTTCATATGTTCTAGAAAGTTGTTTATTGAGATCTTAGGTTCATTTTTGTAGTTGATTGTTTCCTTGAATTTTGAATGGTTTGCTACCTATGGACCTGAACAGGGGAAAAAAGGTAAAAAAATTGAATTTTTTAAAGTTTTTTGCGATTTTGACCTTGAAGATGAAGTTTCTTTTGATTTTATATGTTAACAATTTTTGTTCTTTATGACAAGAGCTACAACTTTGCCTCAGAGAGTATATCAAAATTAAAAACGGTTTGCAAAATATGAGCTTGAGTAAATGATCATTTTTTTGCAAAAATGACATCGAGGCCCCACATCTTTGAGGGCCCATAAAAAAAAACCTGGTGGACTTT
Organism: Phasia obesa; assembly: GCA_949628195.1. NCBI lineage: Eukaryota > Metazoa > Arthropoda > Insecta > Diptera > Tachinidae > Phasia > Phasia obesa. Next base: position 172,811,307 of record OX451215.1, on the reverse strand, counting down.
GGGCAAAACTGGGAGACAGAGGTCTTTTATCACGTAGTGGTGTCCGTATATGGTTATTTTTTTCCGTGTTGCACTGTGTAATTAAATTTTAGTATATAAATGAATGCGAGATTAATTGATTAACCTACTTCTTTAGTGTGAAAATAAAAGCTCGACAATTATTAATTTCTTAAGTTAAACTTCAGATAAGATATTAATTTAATTATTTAAGACTGTTTCTACGCTTGTACAACTATTAATCCAAAACGACCAATTAATATGCGCTATTTTAGGCTTGGGATATTTTTCTTTTGTCTCTTGTAAGCAAGAGATTATATCTAACCGATAACTTAATCTATTACATGAAAATAATCGACAGTGGCGGTAACAACAAGTACAAACAATTATTAAATTATTTCTTGTTTACTAAATGTCTGCAAGTCTGAGCTAAAATATCTTTGTCTGCCTTAAAATTAATTCTCTGTGTGTTTGGTGTATTAATAATTTGTAACATTTCTAGTATGTAATTGTTTTATGAATTTAGTATTGAAACATTATCAAAATTAGGATAGTGATTTAATGAGAGATAATGCTGTTTTTTGCGAATTAATATTAAATTTGAAAATAAAAATAATTAAATTAGAAATTATCAAAAAAGGTCAAATAAACTATATCAAGATAGTGTTACATAATGTTTGTCAAAGTAGGTACCTCCACTTAATTGTGAATAAAATCAACATTTGTGTATCGATTTTCATCAAGTATGGCTTATTTTATTCCTAGTATACCTAGCTTTCCGAAATATTTGCCGATTTTTTACGAGTATTTTTAAGACAAAAAAAAAAACTGGAGTGACCTACACTCAACTTTACCATACCAAATGGAAACAGATATTTTTATGGACATATTACATAAAGAATAAAAGTTCAAAGTATATTCGAATCGAAAAATTAATTAATTTCGGTTTGGGGTGTTAGGTAAACTACCCCTTGCCCCTTCCCGATTATGGCCAAATTTATACTGCTCTTCATCTCCATAAACCAAAAGCACATACTGAATTTCATTTTGATATGTCATACGGTATGACCTGTATAGCGTTTACGATATTTGGGAGTAAGTAAACTACCCCTTGCCCCTTCCCGATTATGATCAAAAACTATACAGCTCTACATCTCCACATACCAAAGGCACATACTAAATTTTATTATACACCAACCCACCCACAGACATCATCGCGAAAATAGCCAAAATGGATTCAGGAGACCTCGATTTTGTTCATGATTACTATTTACCTTATATTACGTATGGTTAAGTAAAAAAGTAATTTTTCCAGTAAAATATTTTTTTTCGCCACCAAAAGCGGATTTAAATTTAACGAGTTGAGATCACTATATTCCACATATTTATGTTCAGGGAGCAATTTTTTTTGCAGACCAGTGTTAATAGAATTTAATTTTTCGGGTTTCTTTCAAAAAATTATAATTTATTAATTAATTGTTTCTCATATCGAATGCTTAAAAAAAATCTAACAAATAATTGTGTGTGTTATTAAAAGGTATTTTTACATTAAGAAATAAAGTATATTTATATTTCAATATATTTATTAATTTATTTCATAATAAAATGTTATATTTTACTTTGTTATTTTTAAGATGGACAATAATATGCTAACATAATAATATTATTACAATAATAATATGATTTAACTACAACCATACAAATCAATCTTAATATGTTGCTCTTAGATGATTGTAATCTCAACCATGTTTTTCTTCGAGTGTAGATTATGTGTATCCATTCAAACGTTTAATTGTTGTCTTATGGCATAATTTTTGGAATTTTTTAACGCAAGGTTATGGTATGGTATGGTCGCAGGAACCACATTATGTTCTCTGAAACAATGTATGGTTACGATGAACAAATTTTAGTTGTTTGTAACTAAAACAAATGATTACTACACTTAAAAAATTTAACATAGTTGGTTTTAACTATACAATTTTTGGAAAGCTGCAAACCTTAACCATAATATAATAATAATAAACAAAATATGTTAACTGTATTCATATGTAACCAAATAATATTTGTGTTTATTCATCGGGTTGGACAATTTTTTGTTTATTTTTATTTTTTTTTTAACAATAAGAAAAATATTAAAAAAAATGTGTTAACAATAATATACAAATTTAATTATTATTTACAATGTTAGTATTATATTTTGCTAGTTTATGTATCAATGAAATCTGCATGAAGATTTCATTCATTTTCATTTCATTCTAACAAAGAGACATATTTTTAATCTGTGTTCGCTTTTAAACCTAGTTGCTTGCTACTTAACAGCCTCTTGAGCTCTTTCAAATAGCTGAATGATTATATTTTTATTACAAATACTTGTTATTCATTGCTTAAGGGCTTTTATATATATGAAGAAAAAAAGGGTGGTCTTTTTGATTTTCTACGCTTAACAATGATTTCTGGTAGGCGATTGATAATTCACCACTACATACAATTATTTGAGTCTCGTGCTGTCATGAGACTCGTGCTGTCATTAGACTTTCACAGAGTCTTCAGTAGTTTGCTAAGATTTGGACCCCATAGTATCTACATTTAATATTTATTAGCCCATGCGTGGTCCTAACACTACCAGTAGCTAGCGCTACCGTATTCTCCAGCCTCTTCTGGTCTACAAGTATCATCTTCGATTTTCATATTTGCCAAAGGAAACATTGTTTCCCTGACCTGTAACTATATCTAGTTTGAGGTCCTCCTACTACTTTAGAGCACCTTTCGGACCTTTCCGTCCTAAATGGATCCAGACCTAAATGGATCCAGACGTAATTGAAGTGAGTCGTATATTATTCGTAAAAGCTAAAACGCTACACTTCCGTATAATTATTTCTATTTGTGTAAAAAAATTAAAAATAATATGCAGCGTTTATTGTTAATGTTTCCATTGTTGTTTTACATTCAATTCCATTTTTCGCACCCTCCACTTTTATAAATATTTTATTTAATTTTTAGTTTTTTGTTTTCTTGAATCGCCAACAAAGTATCAATGTCGACTTGCTTTCGATGTAGGAGACGAAAAGAAAAACAAAAAGGGAGGAAAAATAATTGCATTCGTTTTAAAAGCTTAACAATTATAGTTGCAATTATTTTGATTTTGTGTTTTATTTTTTCTTTATTTTATTTTATTTTATTTTTTTAATATTTTGTTATAAGTTTTTAAGTCCTGACCTATTTTTTGCAAAATATTATAGAGAAGGAGAAGCTTTTTATTTTGTAGAATACATTTTCTTTTTTCCCTCAATTATTCTGGTATTTGTATTCAAGGAAATGGTATTTGTAAGAAGGAAATGTTTCAAATATAAAATATGTGCTGTACATTAGTTTTTGTTTTTTTTTTAGCATTCAAATACTTTATTTTAAGTAAATTTATATTTCGCCATCGTTATATGTAAATGTAAGAATTGCTTGTTTCGTAAGCAGTAGTTGTTTAAAATTATGGAATTAAGATACAATAGGTATGTTCTATCCAAAAATATTGGATATTCCTGTCCAAAAATATTGGCCATTTAAAGTACTGAGATTAAAATGTAAACCGTTTTCTTCCTTGGTCCAATAACTATCACTACAATAGCGTTCTGCCAAGCAAGGACTTGGTTCTCGTTTTGATCTCAGTACTTTTTTACCTGCCAAAATTGTTGAATAGGAATGTTATAATTGTCGTTTGGTTATGCTTTGCCCAATTTTAAATTAAATTTTTTTTTGTAAATGGCCAACTTATATAAGATGAATTTCTAGGGACTATCAACTTTGGCAAAATAATTGTTAGTAAATTAGCAACACAAAACCATTACTCTAAAATACCCTAGGATAATTGTTTGGATTTGTCCTATTTTAATGTTGAGTTGATGTACGGGTAGTGATGTTGATCCAAAAAATAAAGAAACAAAATACATGTTTCTTTACCTACGATAATCTGTTCGTCAAAAGGCAGACCCCCAATCCTCAAAACGTCAGTTCAAACCCAGTAATCGTTTTGTACGCGTCTTTGTTCTAGACGATTTCTTTATCAGTTCTTTGCTAAAACGGCTTCGTGTAGCAAACAACATTAACTATTTGGACATGGATATAGAAGGTTAGTAATATACAGTGAGGTGCAAAAATGAGTACATGTTTGTACTTTGAGCACTTCTTGTTTCATAAATAAGCAAATCCAAAAATTTTCATTGTCATTTATTAAGTATCCACACTGAGGGAAAAACCACGTTGCAAAATGGACAACGATTGTGGTCACTTTGACGTCTGTATGTTGTCAGTTTTGTTTGACAACGGACGTTGTCAACTTGTAAACAAACGTGGTCGAAATCACAACGACTGTCTTCAACGTGTTTGAATGTCAACGAAAGTGCTCGAAATAGCAACGCACGTTGACAAATTGTCAACGAAAGTGCTCAAAAAACGTAATGTTGTCAAAATCCACAAGTTCTGTAAAATATTTTTCATTATCATAGATTCATTTATTTTATACAGACGCATTTTGTCTAAATAACAAAAAGGAGCGATCTACAAATTGAAGATTGGCTCCAAACGACTGGAGACGTTTTGATGGCAAGAGCTTTATAGCCAATGATGAAAGTGACGATGAAAAATGAGAAACAATTAGAATCCATCAACTTCGACCAGTTAAAATGTAAGTTAATCAGTTTGAAAGAACATAATATTTACTTTGGTTTTTCTAGCAGCACAAATAACCTTTAAGAGTTTGCGGTTTTTAAAGAGACAGAGGAGTTTAGACAGATCTTTTTCTGGAAAACAACAGAGGTAAGATGGCGTTGAGCAGAGGTAATATGGCGTTGTAATTGTAATGATCAGTTTTAATTACATTTTTATGTTTATAAGTATAAATTCATGGTTTGGAATTGCTGGTGACACATTGTCTGGGCAATCCAACGTTGGGCAATGTTGAAAACGTGATGAAACTGCAGCAAATTACTCCAAAAACGAGGAAGTATTATCCAAGGTAAGAGAAATTCCAATATATCTTATATAGAACATCTTAAACAAATTTTTTTGTGATATAATTTAGGATTTGAAGACACTGTTAAATGAAAAATCAAAGGAAATACAGCGTTTAAAAATGCTGATGAATAAAAACATTTAAAATTTTTTACTGGTAACAAAAAACACGTTTTGTAAATAAAATAGTTTTTAAAAATGTATAATCCATTACAATCTGTTTTATTATTATGGTAAATTTGGAAAGGAATAAAAATTTACAAATCGGCAACGGTATGGTGTCAACTTGACAACGGTGTGGTGTCAATTCGATACCGGTATGGTGTCACTTCGGCAACAATTCGCTGTCAAAGTGTACATGTTCGTTGTCATTTCAACAACCCTTCATTGTCAATATTTTGTTGTCGAATTGACAACGGTCATTTTGTGGTCATTTTGTACAAGGATGGTGTCATTTTTTCTCTGGGTGTAGTACTTAATAAAATTATATAGAATTTGTAACAAATATACACAAATAGAAATAATTATACGGAAGTGTAGCGTTTTCAGCTTGTACGAATATTATACGACTCACTTCAATTACATCTGTAACCATTTAGGTCTGGATCCATTTAGGACAGGAAGGTCCGAAAGGTGCTTTAGAGTAGTAGGAGGACCTCAAACTAGATATAGTTTTAGGTCAAGGAAACGATGTTTCCTTTGGCAAATATGAAAATCGAAGATGATACTTGTAGACCGGAAGAGGCTGGAGGATACGGTAGCGCTAGCTACCGGTAGTGTTAGGACCACGGAAGGGCTAATAAATATTAAATGTAGATGCTATAGGGTCTAAATCTATCTTAGCAATTACTGGAGACTCTGCGAAAGTCTTATGACAGCACGAGTCTCATGACAGCACGAGACTCAAATAATTGTATGTAGTGGTGAATTACCAATCGCGTACCAGAAAGCATTCTTAAGCGTAGAAAAAAAAAACGAAATAAACCAAAATAACTCTTCTGTACTCAATGTTGCACCTTTGCATTTTATGATTTTTATTATTTTTTTTTTTTAAGAAGACATAAGGTAGACATTATTTAAATCGCGTGTGGTAAAAACATTGTGCAAATTTTTGAACAAAAATCAAATAAATACCTAACAATAATAAATAATGAAGAAACTTTCAAAATTCCCCGAGGAGAGCATCTGGATCATGACTGAAAGAGGCTGGCCCTACCCGGGAAATTGCAAAAGAACTTAAAGTGATTCAATCAGTGGTCATAAGGGTACAAAAACAGTGTTCCCTTGTTCCCAAGCCTCAAGTTAGAGGTGGTAAAAACCTTCTAACTAATGCGGACGCACGTCTAATGATAAGAGACATGAAAAGAGATAAGTTTTTAACACTAAAATATACTTCGTTAGCAATCGGAAAACCTGTTAGTCGGTTGACGGCATGTAGAGGCTTTCGTGGCTTGAGTTATATTGCAGCAGTAAAAAAACAAAAACCTGCATTGTCGGAAAAAAATGTAAAGGCACGGTTAATATTTGCCAAAGAGCAGAAAACTTGGACAGTGGACGACTGGAACGTTTGATCTGGTCAGACGAATCCAAATTCAACCGTTTCCAATCCAAGGTAAACGATATTGCTGGCACAGGCCTGGTGAAAAATTTCAAAGGCCATGTGAAGCAAACTGTGAAGTACGGTTGAGGAAACGTCATGTTATGGGGTTTCTTTACGTGGCGGACCTTGGACCACTGCAAAAAATTGATAATATAATGAAGCAATTAATGAAGTGGCCAGCACAAAGTCCCGACTTCAATCCGATTGAGAATTTGTGGTCAATCGTGAAGAGACGGTTGGGACAGTACCAATCAGCCCCTACCAATTTGGACGAGCTTTGCCAGCAGATCCAAAATGAATGGAAGAATATTCCAAAAGAAATTGTACAGAAGTTGGTGGAGAGTATGCCAAATCGCGTAAATGATGTCTTACAAAATAAACGGCTTTGTACTAAGTATTACAAATATTCGTATTCCGCAAGATTGTTTTGTTAAATACCTAATCTATATATATAAAACAGGATGTGTGTATGTATGTAACGTATGGACTCCAAAACGGCTTCTTCAGAATATTCAGGCGGATCTTACTGTGAAGGCTGATTTTTGATTTTCGGTCTGCGGGGGGAGGCGCGTGGCAAAATCCAATTTTAATATTGCACCACCAATGACATATTTTTTTGCTTTTTTTATTTTATTTTTTTTTAAAAGCCGTTTTCATGTTTTTTATAACGAGATATAAAACTCTTAAATCGGTTATGTTAGTTAAGATATTTACATAAAACCTATGTATGTTAATAATAATCCAATATCAGAATTTTAAAACTTTCGAAATGTTGCATTAAAAAATCCGCTTTTTGGTTTATTTACAAAATATTTACATCATTTGATAACACAAGATATTCCGCGCTTAGTAAGGTGCAACATTGTACAAATTCAAATTCATTTTAAATTGCCCGGCAAATTAATCAAATACAAATTGATCGACACATTAATGGATGAAGAACAAGCCGTCAATTATCCCACTGAATTTTTGATTTCATTGGAACCACCCGGAATGCCACCGCATATACTAACATTAAAGGTTGGATCACCGGTAATTCTTATTCGCAATTTAAATGCACCAAAGTTATGCAACGGAACCAGATTGATCACCAAAAATTGTTCACCAAATTTAATCGAGGTATAATATTGATAATATTTTAAGTCTATTAAAAATAAAACCAAATAAATTTTTTCAGACGCGTTGTTAATTTATAGAAGCTGTTGTTGTCAGGATTTATGAGATGTACGAACCATTAAAGACAGTAAAGATTTTTTTTTTCATTTGGGTTAAATATTGAAACCGCTAAGTTGATTTTGAGTTACGTATATAAATTCCATAAATAAAATGTACCTAAGTTTTCCAAAATATATTTTAGTAATTGCTAACAACATAAATATAATATTTCAAAGCGAGAGTACAGGGGTGTAATCACCGCATTCGATATCGAGTAAAATCTCTTGTAATTTTTCATTTTTGTATCATGGCACTCGATATCGAATAAAAAGTAGCGGAGTTTCATTAGAAAGGAAATGTTTTTAAACCGTTTCTTTTTGTTCACTTGTTGACTTATTATTAATCTATTACAATTTGATTAAAATAACGAGTCGATGCATGTCGAATGCATCGTCTGTTAGTCTGTCCGTATGTCTGTCTGTCTATCTGTGTTCACATCACGTAAAAAGCTACCTTTGTATCTCGGTTCAAATATAGAGAAAAGTAGCGGAAGTAAGCAATTTTACCGATTTAAAGGTACAGCAAACTTGACAGTATCTTTTATTTTTGAAATTTAAGAATTTTGTATAAAGCCTTTGTTTCTGAGTACCTCACAGCTATTTTATAATTGTGTTAATTTTTATATAAAGCTATGTGATCAGATATTATCAAGACTTGATTTTGAAAATAAACTTAAAGTTCTAGGCCAAATTAATCTATTTAATGAAGAAAATGGTTGGTTTCCTGAAATTATAAAAAAAATTAGAAACTGAATCATCCAGGCAATTAAAATTACACAGTGCAACACGGCAAAAAATAACCATATACGGACACCACTACGTGATAAAAGACCAAAAAAAAGACCCCTGTCTCCCAGTTTTGCCCAAAGTACTCCAGGTTTTTTTTTATGGGCCCTCAAAGATGTGGGGCCTCGATGTCATTTTTGCAAAAAAATGATCATTTACTCAAGCTCATATTTTGCAAACTGTTTAAAATTTTGATATACTCTTTGAGGCAAAGTTGTAGCTCTTGTCAAAAAGAACAAAAATTGTTAACATATAAATAAAAAAACTTGATCTTCAAGGTCAAAATCACAAAAAACTTTAAAAAATTCAATTTTTTTTACCATTTTCCCCTGTTCAGGTCCATAGGTAGCAAACCGTTCAAAATTCAAGGAAACAATGAACTACAAAAATGAACCTAAGATCTTAATAAACAACTTTCTAGAACATATGAACTTCCTAGGAATTATTCTTAACACCGTTTAGGTAGCGCTTATGTAGCCGCAAAAGTGAAAAATTTCCCGAAAATTTTTAAATTCATTTCGGCTACCTAAGCGCTACCTGACATCGAGGCCCCACATCTTTGAGGGCCTATAAAAAAAACCTGGAGGGCTTTGGGCAAAACTGGGAGACAGGGGTCTTTTTTTTTTGGTCTTTTATCACGTAGTGGTGTCCGTATATGGTTATTTTGCCATGACTTAAAAAATTACACAGTGTGTTATTAGACCAAAAAAATATAAACTTATTGCATTATTGGCAAAAATATGAGAGTGCAAATGAGGGATTCTAGTCTTTAGTTTCCTATTTTGACTAAATTACAAAAATCCTTGTTTTACCATATTCTTCAGCAAATGTGAAAAGACTATTTAGGTAAATACAAATAAGACTAAAGTAAGAAAGATCTCTGTGTTCATAAAAAATCTGTTTTATTAATAAATTTGTTAATTCAAGAGCTTTTTGCTATGTTTTAGCTTTTATAAAAAATTTTTTATTGGTAAAAAAGCGTTTGACGTTTTTATGACGATTTTAATAAGTTATTTTGACGATAATGATGAATTTTTCCATAAATATGACGATATTACCTCTAAAAAATCTGGCAGCTATGGCTGTGCCCAACACTTCATCAGCGTCCTTACAGTATTTTGTTCGATTTTGCTTTAAAAGCAATCAACACCAAGTTTTAAGACTTTAACTTTGTAGAGTTCTTTTAATAGTGATTGCAATTTTCGGCTTGTAAAAACAAAGTTGTTGAAGCTTTAATATTCTGTAATATTATTCTATTAACATGCATAATTCTCATTGTGTTTTGTAGAATTTTATTACTTATAGAGTATTTTTGGCTTCTCTAAAATTAGGAAAAAGTTTCCTGATGATCTGGCCTGAGCAACCAGTGAAATACGTATAGGGACTAGCTCTTTCCCACAACAAATAAATTGCATTTTTATTATAAAACGTTATGGGTAATTAGCATAATATTAAATAATTAAAGTTGCGCCAAGTTTCACAACTTTTTCACTATTTGCTCTTGGAAATATTTTTACGGTTAAAAAGTATCCTATATTTGAACCAAAATACTAAGGTACCTCCTCACAAAATTTTATTAAAATCCATCCAGTTTTTACGTGATGCGAACACAGACAGACATTACATTTATTTGATGTATGTACATTTTTTAATTTATGTATGTATAGATAGAGATTTATAGATGTGAAATGAGTGTAAAAATTAATATTTTCATCTTTCATCTTTTATTATTATTTTTTTTTATTTATTCCTCTAACTCCCACTGGAGCATAGGGCGCCTTATAAGTGATTCGTTAGCAAATTGTATTTCAAAAAGGTGAGTTGCTGGCCCTCCTTTCTTAGATTGGTGATAGGACTGCTATCTATGTCCAATCCCAGCAAACATTCATGTACTTTACCTACTTGCCTGAGACGTTAAGGTGTACTGTAACCATTCAGGCTACATGACTGGGCGCGTTCTCACTCTAGCTAGCTTTCAGAGGAATCTGAAAAGCCATTGCGCGGGATATACTTGGTCTAGGACCGGAATTAGTGAGCTGCTTGGACATTCAAACAGAGGAATCGTTACTGGTCATTCCCAAGTGAATGACAGTCAGAAAACTTTCCACACTACGTGCAACTCTGGTTAAAGTCCCAAATCCCATTATTATTAGATAATAATAATAAATATTTCTATTAATATTAAAATTTATATTAATAATTATTATATAGATAAGTGTGTCCATCTGTGGCTGTTGTTTTGTTCGTTGGAGTATCATTATCAAGACATTTATATTGCAAGAGATTCGGCAATGCTAAATGTAGCACAACAATCTGACTTGCCCTCATTTAAATATGTACATGTTCGTATATAAATTTGTAGTAAACGCAATTGTGCGTTTTGTTTGTCTTCTTTTTTTTTAATTTGAACGTTTGTAATATTTAAGGTTGATTGTTGATAAGAATGTTGGTTTACTCTTTTGTTTTATTTAATTGTGTTTTTTTTTTTGTAAATCCTTTTGGTTGTTTGTTTTATTCATGTTTAAATTACTTTTACATCTTTTTTCCTGTCATATGATTGACGTTTAATTTAATTCCTACTTTTGCGCTTCGTCGACTGTTGGTTTCCTTTTACTGAGCGCGTGTAATTTATATGCATTAAAATGCATATTTTCATTGTTTTTCTTTAATCTTAATTTTGCTGCAGCTTAAAATTGAATATCAGATATTTTTTTGTACTTAATTTGGAGAGAAGTAAAGTGAACATTAATTAAGAGTTACAAGATGAGCATTTTTAAGAAAAAGTAAAGTAAAGTAATGTATTTTTTTTATAATAAAAGCTGCATATTGCATGTTTTTCTTACAGTGATATAAATATAATTAATAGTTATTATTCAGAATTTTTGGGAAAAAATAATAATAAAAATAATAATAATAATAATAAAAATAATAAATCAGTCAAGTTTGAGTCATACTCACATACGCAGGATTCCGTATTATGTTCAATTTAACTTTAAAATTAAAAGATATTCATTTGTTCATATCACTTATGGGGCCCGCTTTAATTTTTAAAGGGTGTTCCAGTAGTGACATCATTTGCATGTATATGGCCTAAGTTTTGAACGATAATAGGTAGACGTTTACTATCACACTGTGTAATTTTTTAAGTCATGGCAAAATAACCATATACGGACACCACTAGTCATAAAAGACCAAAAAAAAGACCCCTGTCTCCCAGTTTTGCCCAAAGTCCTCCAGGTTTTTTTTTTATGGGCCCTCAAAGATGTGGGGCCTCGATGTCATTTTTGCAAAAAATGATCATTTCCTCAAGCTCATATTTTGCAAACCGCTTGGAATTTTGATATACTATCTGAGGCAAAGTTGTGTAGCTCTTGTCATAAAGAACAAAAATTGTGAACATATAAATCAAGATCTCAATAAACAACTCACTTACGGGAGAAGGCTTCATAGTATCTCAATGTTGAAGTAAAGAAAAAACAAATGAAATTAAAAAATTTTCGGGAAATTTTTCACTTTTACCTAAACGGTGTTAAGAATCATTCCTAGGAAGTTCATATGTTCTAGAAAGTTGTTTACTGAGATCTTAGGTTCATTTTTGTAGTTGATTGTTTCCTTGAATTTTAACGGTTTGCTACCTATGGAGCTGAACAGGGGAAAAAAGGTAAAAAATTTAATTTTTTAAAGTTTTTTGCGATTTTGACCTTGAAGATGAAGTTTTTTTGATTTTATATGTTAACAATTTTTGTTCTTTATGACAAGAGCAACAACTTTGCCTCAGAGAGTTTATCAAAATTTCAAACGGTTTGCAAAATATGAGCTTGAGGAAATGATCATTTTTTTTCAAAAATGACATCGAGGCCCCACATCTTTGAGGGCCCATAAAAAAAAACCTGGAGGGTTTTGGGCAAAACTGGGAGACAGGGGTCTTTTTTTTTGGTCTTTTATCACGTAGTGGTGTTCGTATATGGTTATTTTTTTCCGTGTTGCACTGTGTATTACTATGGCCCCAATAACGAATAGTAAAAATTAAAGCGTGTTATAGGCAGACACTTGGTATTTACACAGGGTATTTAGTACTATGCTGTAGTATAAAAAATAATTAAAATTTAAAGGGAACCCTAAAGCCGTGAAAAAATTAACAACTTGTATTTTAAAAGTTGTACTGAACATAGTACGGAACCCTACGTGTGTGAGTCTGACTCGCACTTCACCGATTTAAAATAAGGCCAATACGGTCAAAATTACGACTTCTAGGTAATACCCTTTTTTATAAATTTTACTTTTGATACTTGTTGTAATAGTAGACGTTGCAAAACCTAGGCTGTGTAAAATTCGCGTCAATATCGCAATTGTTAATATATCGCAGTACGTCCCTGTTTATCAGGCAGAATTGCTTAGGTTGCTGCTTGCGTTGGATCATCTGCTGGAAAGTCGGTTATAACACGAATGAGGGAACTGAACGTGTACTCCAAATTAGTGCTGTTTTAAAAGTTAACAGGTGTGACTCGGTGATGTGGATTAAAGGACACATAAGCACCTCTGGGAGTGAAGCAGCAGACCAATTGGTAAAAAGGGGATCTGCTGTGAGTTGCTGTGGACCAGATCCCAGAGCAGCACTGGAAAATGGCCTCAGATATAATAAAAGTACTTTAAGCTGGATAACTGCATCATCTAGCCAAGATGAAAATCGAAAAATATAATACTTGCAGACTGTGCCTTGAAGAGGTTGAGACGAACATTCACACACAATGTGGGCTATATTGTGTGTGAATGTCCAGACTTACAGCCACGGGCAGAGACTTGTTAAATTTGGATGCAATTGGGAATCTAAGCCTTGGACAAATGCTAGCAATTACTAGAGATTTCGTCATGAGAAAGAAGGTCAAGATTACAGGTCTACAACCTGAAATCATGAAAGTCAAGAGTAAAGGTAAGTGACTCAACGAAAGTAAGGTTACAGTAAATTACAAATCTGTTGCCTATAATCATTAAGGAGGGAAGAGGGTCGAAAAGAAACCTATTATGGAAGCGGTCATACTAATTTATCAATATACCTTCTGCAAAAATTTCAAAAGTCTGCCTATTACGGTTCTACAGATAGTAGGCGCTGACATACGAAAATAATTTGTCTCGAAAACATTGCAACCCTAAAAATTAGTTAACCTAGCAGGAGCTTAAATGCAGAATTTATGCCACTGGCCACAGAGGCAAAGATATATACATAGATAAGTATAAGTTTATTTTTTCGTTTCAGCATTCAAAACTTTGTCCGGTGTAGAGGATACAATTGATTTTTCGAAGACCATAGAAAACCAATCTGAAAATTATTAAATATGGGTAACTTGCTTGCTTGCTTGGTTTTCTCGTAACAATAAAATAATAAAAAATATGGTTGTGATGCACAACTTACAGTTGTTTACTATGGTCACAACAAACAAGTCTCTGTTACTATTTGATCATTAAAGGGTTACTACGCCCAAGAAAATGCAATATGGTTGGTTGGAACTATACAATTTTCATACCACAACCAACGTTTTATTTGTATTCCAAAATAATATTGTATTTATGACCTCAATATATTATTAGTAAATAAATAATGATAAGTTTGATGGTATCTAACCAAAGTATGACTAAAAACTATCCAATAATGTTTTTTTTTTGAAAATTTGTGTTTAGTTTTTTTAAATTATTATACCCGTATTTATAAAAAAATAAAAATTTCAAGCAAAAGTTGTTCTAAAATACATTTCAAATATGTTTTATTTTTTTTAAATATGGGGGTTGGAATATAGTTTTACGAGTTTATTTTCCAAAAAATAATAATTTATGAATTGAGACATTTCAAAAATAAAGTACTAAATAATTGTGTGTTTGATTATAAGATAAGTAAGCATATAGGGCATGTTTTTATAAATTTATATCTCGAATTTGTTTAATTTATTTCATAATAAAATTTTATATTTTACAATGTTATTTTTAAGTTAGACAACAATATGGTTCTAACATAACAATATTATTATTATGATAATAATATGGTTTCTCTACAACAATATAATTCCATTATAATATGATGCTCTTATGTTATGGTTACCTCAACCAAGTTTATTCTTTGTGTGCGTATAATGCTAAATATGGATGCATGAATACGCCTACGATACCGATAATCCTTCTAGACTTAGTTTAAAGATAAAATAAATAAAGCAGAAAAGTTGTTTTTATTATTATACAAAATTAATATAAAAAAGTTAAATTTATTGTCAAAAAAAATTCCTTTTCATATTCTGTATAAGAAATTGCGTCAAAAAGCAAGTGAAACTGAGTCTGTAGATGCATAAGAAGGTTTTAAGTATCTCTTGTCTTCTCTTCTATGATTATTAAAGCTGGATACTTAAAGCTAAAAATAGACTGGGGATCATCTTGCTGGGACTGTCTCATCATTTTTTATAGCTGATTAAAAACAAAAATATTCTCAATCTCTTCTATCATTAGCCACTCTGTAGTCCTCCAAGGGGCATTATATTATCTTGTTAAATTTTAACACCTTGTCGTCAATAATCTCGAGGTATATGAGGACCAGTCCACGAGGCTAGTTAGGGCTTGAAACTGAAAGATAAAAACTTCGAAGTCCAACACAACTAATACCACGGGAATCGGTAGTCCCACAGAGAGGGCCTTCGGGTGGAAACTTGGTACCTATAGCTTGGATCATAGTCCGGTGTGCTGTTGCCCTACTCCATAGAGGCACCCATTAAGTGCCAGGTGTTTAGATATTCTCCACATCCTAACCAAGAGGTATGAGTATTGGCCCCGCCAGCCATGTTCTGTAATTGCTACTTTTTGGATCGCTATGCACAGCAAGGGCAATTGAATTCGCATTGTTTTCACGCAGTGGTAAGAACACCATTAGCTTAAGGAAACACGCCAAGTACTGACGTAAATTTGTAACACATCATCCATTCTGTTGTGTAACTTCTACTGGAAGCGCCGTAACGCCCTTAGGGTTGCAATGTATGCATGTTAGTATTTTGAAAGTATAGTTGTATTGGTATCGGTAAGAGATCGTTCTTTCTTTAGATGCTTAATCCTATATGCAAAATGATTATAACTTTTCAGAAGAACACTTCTTGTAAAAAAAACAACTTTAAAGCTAATCTGTCTGATTTTTTAGCCATCGAAAATAATAGTAGCTTTTTAAACACTGATTTTAAATATGCACTTCTTAAACATGATATTATATATTACGAAGTATTTTAAAAATTTTAAGTAACATTTTATCAAATTTTATTTCTCCATTTTTAATCATACACAAGTAGGTTACATTTAATCTACGGCATCATAACATATTTTTTTTGGTGAAAACAAAAAGTTGTTAAACCCAACTTTTATGAAAAATCACAGGTAAGTCCTTTCATAAGTTACACCTTTTTGAGCAGTAAAATATTAAATAGATACTTTTTAACGTAATTTTCCACACCAAAATGTATAAAGTCATAAAATAAGTTTTAATGTAAAAAAAAACAAGAGAACCAATATGAAAAATAATAAAATGAAACAATAAAAAAGAAATAACCATTAAATTGTTTAGAAATGGTATTAAAAAAATTTTATACCCAACAATGTGTTGTGGAAATATGTATAAGCGATTCTACAATTTTGATGCGCTGATGTTTACTTCAGAAACAAAAAATCAAAATCAAAATAACACAAAAAAAAAATCTAACAGAAAAGAAAGTAGAAAAAAAAAACTTTTAAACAATACACATGTACTCATAGATGTACGGGTATATACATATGTATATACATACATATATACAACGTTCAATAAATCATAAAAATGATATAAAATCCTTAAAACAAAAATGTTTGCTATTTTTGATTGTCTAAAAAAAAATATGTTGAGGGAATGAGAAAAATATACACAGCCACACACACACACACACAAACTTTCTGTATTCACAGTTGAACTTTCAAATTTATACTTGAATATAGAAAATATTTTTTAAGTTATTGACATAAGAACTGACAATCAGACATGTGTTACTTTTGTTGCTGTTGTTGTTTGATTGTTGTTTTTGAAACAGACAATTTCTTTATGCAATTTTTATACTAGGGTGACCTAATTTTAAACGAAAGCTTTTAAATAAAAACAATTAAGATAAGTATATAAGCACTGCATGTCTTTACTTTCTTATTATAAGTGATATAAGAAGTTATGATAGAGGGCACATTACGTACCTGATTTAAAAACGAAAAAAAAAACTATTTTATATTCTTTGTAACAGTATCTGTTTGAGGCAAACAAATAATCGTAAAAAAGTGTGGTCGTACAAGTACTGGAAATTTTTTAATACTTTCAGGTACTTGATACTCCTCAATACTTTTCAATTGGGTACTCAATAGAACTTACCTAAAAGCAAGACGGATGTAGCGATCCAGAAAATGCATTACATTCTGCTAGTGTCTAATTTTTCTTTATCTCTTTATAATAAAGAACTTAAACCTGTACAATTATCTTAAAAGTACCGATTAACTACTTTGGAGTGTTGAGTACTTAAAAAGAATTAAATGCTCGATACTCAGTACCCACTACTCAATACTTTGCCAGCACTAGTTCATACAAACGGGCATCTCTATGGTCCTGACGGCATCTCTATGTTAATGTTAAAGAAACTTGGCATAAAATCGCTGGAATATCTAGTACGCCGTCTAGAACTCTCGATTCATCAGCTGGTGATTCCAGATATATGGAAGGTTGCTCGGATAATTCCCCTCCTAAAACCTGATAATCCCGCTACAAAAGGAGAATCATACAGCAAAATCTCCCTTTTATCACCCGTAGCAAAGGTTTTGGAAGCTTTTTTATTGCCATCCCTGAAAGAGCATTTCTAGCTTGCATCTCACGGAATCTTATAGTATCAAGACAGCTTTGAATTTGATAACCAGATCGCAAATGGCCTCAATCAGCAGAGACCGTGTGAACGCACAATTGTGCCTTAGACTTACACGCAAAGAAAAAACATGGTTATTGTATGGTCACAGCAACCACACTATGTTCTCTGTAACAATAGATGTTTGCTGTGTACAAATTATATTTATTTAGAACAATACTTTGGTCACGATAAACAAGTTTTTTGTTAACAGTTAATCATTCAATGGTTATACGCACCAAAAAAGCAACATGGTTGATTTGAAACATATTAAAATTCAAACCACAACCAAATTATTTTTAATATTTAAAAATTATAAACATAATATATTATTATTAAACATAGTATGTTAAGTTTGACTAAAAATAAACAAGTAATGTTTGGTTTTACAAATACATATTTTGGTTTTGACATTCTTTCAGTTTAGAAATATGTGTGTAAGCTATCGGTTCATGTAAAACCGTAAAAACATTAAATACATATTTTTTTGTCAACAAAAAATTAGTTTTTTATTATAAATGATAGTTTTAAATTAATAATATCAAACATATAAAAAGGTAAGCAGAAAATATCAAAATATGTATGTAAGTCTAAATGGAAATTTTCGTGTATTTGTTTTTTGTTATTTATAAATATATTCATACGTTGTCACATATAACCATTTACATGTTTCAAAATATATTATAGTATGTTTATATTACAAACATAACTATGGTTGTATTTTACAATGTTACTTTAATGTTCCAACGACAACAATATTATTTATATATATAACCATATAATTCAACCATAACATGTTGCTCTTAGTTTATGGTTACCTCAACCATGTTTTTTCTTTGCGTGCAGATCGCAAATGGCCTCAATCAGCAGAGACCGTGTGAACGCACAATTGTGCCTTAGACTTATCTAAGGCATTTGACACGGTTGACCACTCTTTGCTGATTAATGACATCTCGAACTCTACACTTCCCAACGCCAAACGCTGGGTTACCAACTATTTAAGTGGCAGACAAGCGTTTGTTGAGTTCAGAGGCCAGAAGTCTAAATATCGCAAGATTAAAATGGGTGTGCCATAAGGATAAGTACTGTCACCTATACTCTTCAACTTATATCTTGCACAACTTCCTGTCCCACCACAAGATGTCAAGATGGTGTCTTATGCAGATGATTGCACCATCTATTCATCTGGTATTAACATTCAAGACATAAGTGCTAAAGTTACCCAATATTTGGTCACCATCTCACAATTTATATCGCAACGTAGACTTCAGCTATCACCCTCAAAGTCTTTGGTGTCTCTCTTCACTTCCTGAACTAAATAAGTTAGGATGGAATTAGATATCTCTATCGAAGGCCGAAGTATCCCTATGGTGCAAAATCCAAAAAATTTAGGTGTGGTCTTCGACAGCCTCCTTTACAGCGCTTTGCTCGCCACACAGTGTTGTGAGCGTTGCCATATATAGAAAAATCCAATTATAGAAATAAAAAAATGGCTAATGGCATTTAATTAAAGACACTTTTACTAATAAGCGTAAAAAATTAGATTAAAATAATAATTTTTTCTAAAGTTATGGCTCTTCAAAATTGTGGTTTGAAATAACTACAATTTTGTATAAAAAAGGAATTCAAATGAGCATGTACTTCGTAGGGTTAAATAATTGAATTTAATTGGCAAATAAACCAAATTTGTACTAGATTAGTTGTTGTATTATTTTTTAAGTATATAAGAGGTATTTTTAATTACATATAGTCGCGTTTATTCTTAAACCACGTAAGCGTTTTTCGTTTTCAGAAAACGAAAAAAACTTGATAACTTCTTTAATATGGGTTTAAAAACAATTTTTTTTACAAAAAATGGCTGTGTGACTCTCTGAAGGGTTTAGAAACTTTGTTTTTTTTTAAATTTGTTACTTACAATTAATTGTAGCCAAATCTGTCGCTTACGTGGTTTTGGCGCAACCAGCAAATCGCAAATTTCTGTGTGTAAATTAACATATATTTTTGTATTTATCAAAAAAAAAAAAAAAAAAAAAACTTTTAAATTTACCAAAAATGCTCCAATTGGCCTGAAACTTTCCTGATTTTTTTATTCTTAAATACAAAAAACTTAGTGATTGAGTCTTTAACATTTCCAACTTGAAATATAAAAACCATTATATTTTGCATGCAAATGTCATTTATATGGCGCTTACGAGGTTTTGAAAATGGATTTTTTTATTTTTCATACAATTTTGTTAAGATGAGAATGTAGTCTGGTAGCAAATGTTATTTTCTACCATAAAAACCAAAAAAGCCAATTAAAAAAAAAAAAATGACGCTTACGTGGTCTAAGAAGAAACGCGACGATATGTCGATAACAGTGTATGCATCATTATAAGAATGATATTAATAAAACAAAACAAAACTTGTTGTGATAAGCAAACATATAATAGTGAAGAAAAAAAAAACAAGTATAACCGGGATATTTTTTCTTTAATTTTATAACAAAAAGTATGTTAATTTATAAAAATAAAAATTTAGCTGTGCTTAAGTGCATCAATTTAAATTATTGTTATTTTTTTAGTGTAGCAAAGTAAACTGTCTAGTGGAAAAAAATCAAAAAAAAAAAATTTTCCACGAACCAGAGGTGGTTTGGTTTTTCATGTCCGTTATACCTATAAAAAGTTACACGGCTTTAAAATCGAATTATTTTGATAATATTTTTCACAATTTTTAAGTAACAAAAAATGAGTTTGGAAAAATGAATATCAAGAATAAAAATGCATGCAATTATATATGTTTTATTCAGAAATGTAGCAGAAACAATTTAAAAATCCTAAAATTCAAATGTTTATAACAACATTGCAACAAAAATTAGGCAAAAATAGGCAACAAATATGTATATACTTAAGTTTAAGGATATATTGAAGGTAAGGGCGTCCATTCATCTAATTGAAAAAATATAAGTGTCTTGTCTTCGAAATTAATTAAAAAAATTTTATTTAAATTAAAAATTTTTTTTTTTAATTTTTTTGTGAAAATATAGTTTTTTAGACTAACGTGGGCCTTATCTGAATTGAATAAAATTTGATCAAATCATTAAAAATATCACGTCCAATTACTATAAAAAAAATTTCATACAGTTAACAATTTTTCTAACTTTTATGACACTTATAAATTTCAGGATATACGGGATGGACAAGAATCCTTGTTTCGAATTTTTTTAAATTTTGTTACGTTTTACCAACCTAAATATATGTGCGAAATTTCATCTCTTTGCAATAACTTTTTCTATTTATGGCCACTCGTTATATGAAGTCACGACACTGTGCGCCACCTAAAATCAACCAGAAAGTGAAATTTCGGAACAAAGTCCTAAAAGCTCTTGCAGGCACCTCTTGGGGAATGACTACAGAGACCACAATAACAACTTTCAAAGCAATTGGTCGCTCTCTCTTTACTTATGCTGCCCCTATATGGACCTCGTTCCCCAGCGACCCAGCGACACTAAATGACGAGTTTTACAAACTGTACAAAATAATGCACTCAGAATCGCTACCGGATGTGTCAGGATGACTAACATAAATCACCTTCATGAGGAGACCACGATACTGCCGGTTAGGCAGCAAAATGAGCTACTGACAAACAATACCTGGTGGATTGTCACCTGTCCACCCACCCTAACCATGAAGTGGTCATTCAAGATCCGTCTCCCCGTCACATCCGGCAGGTTTTTCGTCTCTATCGCAATGAAATTCGGGATATTATTCCATATCTTATAGACCGAGTGGCCATTGCAGATGCCCAAAAACTATTACATCAACATGCGGTTTTAGGAGCGATGAATGGCTATAGATGTAATAGGGTCCTAAATGAACACCCCCCAGACAATGAGAAGCTTCTTCTCAGGCAAACAAGAACTACCTTAACACATTTAAGGACCGGATGGTGCAGTATTATTAACTTCTACCGCGAGCGTTTAGTTCCCGGCACTTTAAATCGTTGCCCAGCCTGTCTTTAAAGCCCCCATAATACGGTGCATTTATCTCAATGTCCTAACAGTCCTAAGTATCTGCGCCCCATAGACCTATGGTTAAGACCAGTTGAAGTTACGCAATTTCTCCAGCTCCAAGTTCCACCCATGTGACAGTTTTTACAATAATTAATACTAGATATCATTGATGCGCTTCGCTGCCCCTTTTTAATAAAATAAACACATGTAACAAAAAGTATGGCCATGCTTAAACACGAAAACGCACATGTTTCTCTTAAAATTTACTTCCAGCTAAGAGAACAGCATGTACATACATACATACATATTTGTTTGTTGGTGTTAGTAAGAATTTTATAGACGTATTACTCCTAACGTACTGAACCGATTTAAATAAAATTAAGATTGTGCACATCTGTGAAGAAAAAACTTTCAAACCATATAAGTCTTTCCAAAATCGGTGTAGTATTACGGACGTAAAAGGGATTACAAAAAACGTGTTTGCCTATTAATTATATAGATATACTTAGAGCTGTTACAACAACAACAACAAACGGGCCTAACATATTTTTTATATCACATAATATGATAATGTCAAACAAACACATACTGTTTATATTTGATCATAACATAATAGATTTTTATTATATTATGGTCACATTTTATTTCAATATATTTGTATTACATTTTTTATTTAATCGAACTATTTATTTCAACATATAAATGAATTGTTAAGTAAGTCATCAGATCGTTTATTCAGGAAAGACCTCTGCACGAAGATGATTCGTATGTGGATACGAACTGTATGGCTAAAAACGAATTTTCACAAATGCATGAGTTCTTAATGAAAAGCGTGTTGTACGCAGAAACCTGCGAATATCGGAAACGAGTTCACTAATGTCATTAAAGTAAATTTTGTTGTAGCAACAATAAAACAGAGTGCCTCAATAGACCGATTGGTAGCGCGCAAGTCTATCAGTCTGGAGGTTGCGGGTTGGATTCCTGCCAAAGGAAAAAAAAAAATGGTATACTCTCCAGATATCCCCTCGGGGATACTAATAGTTATTGTCGACATATTCTAACGTTTTGACGCAGTGCTTCCGGGGCATATGGGGATCCCTGGGTTAGGTGGAACCTAAATCTGGAAGAACAGGTCTGTGTATATAGAGTCTCTCAAGGCTCTGTGAGCGGTTATTGAGTGAGGTACACATGGTGGCTACCCTTAAGACCAGCATTGTAAGGATAGCGCAATGCTGGTCAATATCCTGTTGCATACTCAACATAAGTCACCAATATGTGTCAGGAGTTGGATGGTCTTTGCTTTTTCGTTGCTACGCCAGTAGGGGGCACTATTTGACGCATTGTATTTCACTCAGTGATAAGACCACCACTATCAGTAAAGAGCATCATGGTAGGTACTGACGTTATATTTTGACCACATTCCCACCAGATTTCGGGTCAAACGTAGAAGTCATTAGTGAAACAAATGCCTGTTTTGAGGGCATTGAGAAATCTTATTATTTGTAGGAAAACAAAAAGATGCTGGACTAACTGTATCCGCATTGAAGGAGACTACGCTGAAATTTTAAAATATTGTTTTCGAGTTGGCGACCATATAAGCTTCCGCCACGTCAGTGTTGGATTCTGTTGTAGTGCAATAGTTTACCTGATTGAATCGCTCACAGTCTTCACGTTACTCTTCGCAGGGCATCATCGATAATCGGTAAGAGGGATTGGAGAAGTCTACGTGGGGCTACTGGTTTACGTGGCACAATAAATTTGGACAGTGGTCAGAGTTTATATTTGATTATAAAAAATTTTTTGTGTTTTAAACAAAACTTAACAAAAAAATAGTCAAAAACGACCATTTTAAGGAACAAAGTGATATTTAGGACCTATTAGGGTACCCAGATACCCCTACAGATTGTTTAGCTATCTTCACAAATGTAGTTAAATTTTACCATGGCTACAATTTTGTCATATATTGCTAGTGATTTATGAGTCCTTTAAGTTATGATGAAAAAATCAAGGATTCACTCTACCTCCCTAATGTATTAAAATGTTGAAAATTGCTGTACAAAGGTATCTTGTCTTGTTGTCTGGATCTTTCATTTCATTTCATTCTTTTTTTTTTCTTTGTAGACTGTTTTGCAATAAGTTTTTGTTTTTAAATAAAATACGTGACTTTATTACTTTATTGACATTTACATAAATAACAACAACTTTATACTCACAAAAATCTACAACATATGGTCCAGAATGAATGGTTTTTTATTATTTTTTTTTTATTTTCTATCCTTTTTTTATTTTATTTTATTTTGTTTGTAGATTGTTTGATTTTATTTTCTATAATATGATAATGGTTTGCAAATATCAAAAAAGAAGTCATTTTGTATCGTTGTGTATTCGTATGTAAGAATGTGTTCTTTTATGGGCTGGCATAAGTGCGCTAAAAGCAATAGAATTTGTGTGAAAAGGGAGTTTTTATGTTTTATTTTATGATTTTTATTTACATATTTGTAAATGGAAAGGTATGTTGTCCAGGGATGGAAAATTCAATACTACATCAGCACTTGAAGTGGCAATAAAATCACACTGCACCAAAATCGTAGGTAATATTAACGAAAAAAATTAGTAGAACCTTAACGGCAAAAATATTTAAATCAAAATAATTGTTATTCAAATCTATATAGGATTTATTTATTGATATAACGTCACATATGGGGACACCCTTTATTTTTTTATTACTTTTTATTATTGGCAGCTATACTAATAAGCAGTTTTTAAAATTTTAAAAGGGTGCTCTTTACGGTTCAAAATACACGTAAAAAATACGTATGTTGTATGGGTACACCCTTTAATTTTCAAAATTCTAAACTTCTTTTAAAATGGGACCAATCTGTAAGCATTTCCTTTCTAATAAAGAAAAAATTTTTAAAACCGTTTCAGAAATGACTGAGTTCTGCAGGCACAAACATAAAAAAGCAACATTCAGACGAATTGATAACCTCATTCTTTTTTTGAAGTCGGTTAAAAATTAAAATGCAACTAAACTAAGAAGAAACTAACAATAGCAGAATTATATAGCGACACTCAGGTCGTAGTATTCTTACCAAATTTTAGAAATTAACGCTAAATAACAAAAATAATATATTCACATAATAACAACACGTACGCGACTTAAAAATATTGTTACGTTTTATTTATTCAACAATGGGATCTTTCAAAATTAAACACCCAAATAATTATTTTAAATTAAAGACACTTTATTCAGCTTTGCATAAATAACTATTATTGACACTGTTTAACACTTTCTGACCTTCTAACTTTGAACTTAATGTTCAAATAAATATTCACTCGCAACCTGTCTACAAATGTATATGAGCTACTTAAGAAAATTCTGTAATTCAACAACTAAAGCAAACTTAGCAAACTGGGAAAGTCAACCGCTCGTTTCTATTAGGTTTTTGCAACAATGTAATTCCACAAAGTAAAAATACAAATCAAATAAAAATTTTATTCAACTGGCTATTTGGCAGTAAGTAATTCATATTTTATCAGCGGCGTTCTTAGGTGGCCTTACTACGAAGAGGAAATATTAAGGCGAACATTTTTTTAAAAGGAGTTTGTTAGTTCAACTTACATTTAAGGGGAAACGTTTTAAGTTAAACTGTCAAAATCCGCATAAAAAAAAAATTTCGCCCCTCGTAGTGAGGCCACCGGATAAATGTTCCTTGAAATAAACGTTACCATCCCCTATTCTAAATAAAATCTCCCGGGGAAATTTTTCCCATTCCCTTTTCTCTTATTCTAACTGAACTTCGAAAATGGGAGATTTCTCCTTGGGAAAAAAGAAGGTATTACGAATAGCAATTTTAAATTTAATTTTTACTCTCCTTTTATTTTTTTTTTGCTTTCTTTTAACAAAATGTGATAAAGTTGACGAACTTAACTATACTTGTTTTTTTTATTTTATTTATTGGGTAATTCCACGTCAAATCAACGAGGCACTCAAAATCACTACTTCAGATTTTATTGAAACTTTTGTTATTTATATTCCTTGACTCTCTAAATACAAATATAATTTAAATAAATTTAATCTCTCATAGTTTTTTAGCTATACAGCTAATTCCAGTTCTATACGCCCTAGGAAGTTGAGTAATAGCTCAAAGGGGAATTCATACGCTTTAATTTGACATCAATCATGAAAAAAACTAAGTTTTAACTGAAACAAGTTTTTTACTTATATTTAAAAAAAAGTTTTATAAAAATATCTGAGAAGTGTGGCAATCTAGCAACAAGAATGCAGGGGCCAGGGATACGTAGCAATCTTTTCCTATATATATACCAGTTTGATACCCACCTTCGTCAAAGAAACGTAAAGCTGCACTTAGTTTCACAAGTGGGGATGTTGCGAACGACTTTATTCGTGGCTGACTGTGCGACGTTAACTCGTCCAGCAGATATTTA
This sequence comes from Phasia obesa, assembly GCA_949628195.1. Lineage (NCBI taxonomy): Eukaryota > Metazoa > Arthropoda > Insecta > Diptera > Tachinidae > Phasia > Phasia obesa. The sequence continues at coordinate 172,785,342 of OX451215.1, read as the reverse complement.
AAGGCTGACTTATTTACCCTGTAACATTTTTCGAATCTGCATTGCAAAAGTGAAATAATCATAATTAAAATGAACAAATAAATATACACAATAACATCTTTTTATACTCACAACGTCTTTGGCAGCTCAAGTGGATTTTGAAAAATCCTCTCAAGATATTTGTACCAAAACCTACATTTTCCAAAAGTTCCAAAATTAAAGGAATTCCAGTTATACAGTTTCATTAAGCACCCCTTGGAGCAGCATTTGTATATAGTGGTTATATCGTACCCATCCCTATTTTAGTCCATAATGACTAAAAATCCTCTCAAGAAATTTTTATATTTAAAGTCTTTTTTCTTAAGTTATTTTGAAAATCCTTCAATTTTACTTTCAAAAAGTATACCTTGGGGCAACATCCCCAAGTGTTTTTTCAGGATTAGCTTCTCTTCCAAGTTGTAGCCTCCAAAATAATTGGATTGATATTTACAGTGAATGTTATACCAATAACAGTGCCCTGTTGACTGCAAAATGAGCTCTGTAAAAAAAATTTGGTTTTTGTCTCTGCTAGTTAAATTCGAATTTATCCTCACACCCACCCATAAAATTCGATATTCCCTTTCCCGCAATAACATTTTCACCGTGTGTTCAGAATAGGAGAATCTGTTCCCGGGGAAAATAAACTCCCAGCAACTCATTTCCCGGGGAGTAATTAGAATCGGGCTGATAATATTGTTGATAAGTTTCATGAAAATAAATTCTTGTTTTTAAACAAAAAAAACATTTTTTTTAATTCATGAGGTGCTCGATTTGTATTTTTTTCAACAACAATTTAGTCATGATTTTGTTGAACTACGTTCCAAGGCAATAACTTAAATGATGATAAATAAAAAAGTGCATAAAAATTGTTTAATTTCATGAAAATAGTAAAATTAGGAATAATGGACTAAAGAGATTTTTACTGTTTTCATATTTAGGATACAAATCAAAAGACAATTTAGACTGACGAGGGTGGTCAGTAACATCTTTTTTGAATAGGCGGTTCGGCTTATTAGTCACAACATGATCGTACTAACTGAAACATGTTTAAATCAGAATACTTTAAAGAAAATCCAAAACTATTAGTGGTGGTGTTTTAACTGAACAACTCGCTAGTATTTTTAACATGATCGTATATTCCACAAATTAGGAGCAATTAATTTATTTAAAGCTAAACAAAATAATAAAATTTTAGTTTTTGGAGACTTTAATTAACCAATATTTTTTTTTTGGAAGTTCTTACCTCATTAATTTTTTACACTATAATTAAATTTGATACATGAATTTTTAAATGCTATATTTAAGTTTTGCTCTTTCAAAATAAATGGTGTTTTTTAATAAATTTTAAAAGTTGCTACGTTAAGGTTTTGTAAACGCGCCAACTAACTGCTCAATCAATAACTAAAGCTGAGGACCACTAGTATCCTGCATTAGGCGTCAGCTATAATATTTAAGGTAATTTTTGTCAATCGAAAAGAAAAAATTTAAAAAAGTTCCGTTTTAAACGAAGAAAATTTTACATTAATCTAAACAAAGCTGTTTTATTGAATGTATTCCGAAATTTTTGTTCGAAAAATTTCTGGCCCCCATTAAATTCCAGGCAATTATTGATGATCAACATACCAGTATTATTTAAATAACAATTTATTTAAATAAAGTGAAGCAGATCTCAAAACAAGATGCCACATCATTTTACAAATTCGACAATTCTATAAGAAAATCGACTGTCATGTTAGCAAACTCTTAAATAATAAATTCATCAACAACTCTGTAGTACCCAATATGTTGGCAGATTTTTTTCGACAACGCTTTCTTATGGGAAATTTGAACCTACGAACGAATATCCGTTTTCTTTAGTCAAATATGAACCAATAACATTTCCACTTATTTACACTTCCCAGTTTTGAAGGGAGTGATATGGTCCTGACTTTACCCAAAACGCTGCAATGGAGTAGAATCCGGAGAGGCAGGAGTGTTTTGTACACCGGCAACTGTTAAGCAATAAGTAGATTAGAAGAAATGTTGAAATTTTATTTAGTCGAACTATTTATTTTACAATCGGATGAAATTTAAAGTCAAGCTTAAGTTAGTTTTATTCTCTCTAAGAAAGAATAAATTAAATTACAAATTAGATGATAATATTAGAGAAAAATTGGGAAAATTTAATTTAAAAATTTAATATTAAAAATCGCAAAACACCGCGCAATCATGTTTACCCAACAAAGTTAGGTTTGATACTAAAACGAATGTTGGAAGTAAAACAAATACAGCCCAATCATGAATAGAAATTCCCCGGGAATTTTCTCCCTATTCCCTGTTCCCCTATTCTAAATAAAATCTCTCGGGGAAATTTTTATTTATCGCTCCAACAAAATCCTAAGTTTAGCTAAAGGCAAGTTATAATAATGGGCCTAAAACTGTTTGCTCTTCTTATTTTTTAAAAATAAGCTTAAAACCACTTATAACTATCACGTACTATAGGGACAAGTTATAGCAATGAGCATTATCCTCATTATTATAACGAAAAACTACTTATCGCTCCAACAAAATCCTAACGTTAGCTAAAGGCAAGTTATAATAATGGGCCTTATAATATCAGTTTTTTTTACTCTCCTTTTAATTTTTTTGTTTTCTTTTAACAAAATGTGATAAAGTTGACGAACTTAACTATACTTGTTTTTTTTATTTTATTTATTAGGACAGAATTTTATTAGAGATTATTTCCGATAATGTTCCTAATATTTTGGACAAAGAACAAATATTGCGGTGACGCTAAGGACACTTAGCTTGAACTTTCCAAATTGTCTATACCAGCATTGCATTTAAAATTAATGCTGATATTATAGAACGCACAGCAAACATTTTTTATTTTGGGTGTCTTTTCTGGAACGAAGTGTGGCAATCTAGCAACAAAAATGCAGGGGCCAGGGATACGTCGCAATCTTTCCCTTTAGCTGTTTAGTATCCACCTCCGCAAAGAAACGTATAGCTGCACTTAGTTTCACAAGCGTGGATATTGCGAACGACTTATTTGTGGCTGACTGTGCGACGTTAACTCGTCCAGCAGATATTTAAAGGCTGACTTATTTACCTCTAATATCTTTTTATACTCACAACTTTTGTGGCAGCTCAAGTGGATTTTGGAACTTTTTTAAAACGAATTTGAAAAATCCCCTCAAGAAATTTGTACCAAAAACTACTTTTTCCAAATTCGTTTTACAAAAGTTCCAAAATTAATTCAGGAATTCCACTTATACAGTTTCATTAAGCACCCCTTGGAGCATATTTTGTATATAGTGGGTATATCGTACCCATCCCTATTTTCCCATAATGACTAAAAATCCTCTCAAGAAATGTTTATATTTAAAGTCTTTTTGTAGCTTTTCTTAAGTTATTTTGAAAATCCTTCAATTTTACTTTCAAAATGTATACCTTGGAGCAACATCCCCAAGTGTTTTTTCAGGTGTAGCTTCTCCCGACTCCAAGTCGTAGCCTCCAAAATAATTGGATTGATATCTACAGTGATTGTTATACCAATAACAGTGCCCTGTTGACTGCAAAATGAGCTCTGTAAAAAAAAATGGTTTTTATCTCTGCTAGTTAAATTCGAATTTATCTTCACACACAATATTTAAATTCGATATTCCCTTTCCCGCAATAACATTCTCCCGGCGTGTTTAGAATAGGAGAATTTGTTCCCGGGGAAAATGAACTCCCAGGGAACTCATTTCCCGGGGAATATTTAGAATCGGGCTGATAAACAAAAAGTAGCTTTCATTGCTAACCGAAGGTGGGCTGAGGCAACAACAAATATAAGGTGGTAAATATTAAAGTACAAATATTAAAACAAGAGGGAAGCTTTAGGTAGTGCTAGACTTCGTTCTCACCAACTGACGATTGATGATTGAATAGAGTCTTCTCGTATTCCTTTGCCTGAGTTTGGTTCGTTAAATAAATGATGCTTACAACTAAACACTACCGGACGGACGTAGCTCTCTAGAAAATGTGCATTCCGCTCTGCTGGTGTCTAAAAATTAAATTTTCCCAATTTTGCTTTAATATTATTAGAGAATAAAACAAACATAAGCTTGACTTCAAATTTCATCCGAGTAAAAAATGTTGAATAAATAGAAATAATAAAGAAATCCCTATGTTGTACAAAAATACAAATCTGTGTTTTTATTGGTTAGTACCATTTTGAAATTCTAATTTCCCAGGCCTGCATTACAAAGTAAGCGCGACAAAAAAAGGGATAGGGAGTATTTTGTTTACTAAAATTTAAGGTAAATTGCTAGTATTTATTTATATCAATACAAAACAAAATTTTCCATTGATTTGTAGAAAATCATTTTTAAATATTTACAAAATTACGGTTATTTATTTAAGAAAGTTTGCAATTTTTTTTTAATGGCAATATATCATTGTTGTTGTTGTTTTCAATACTTCTATTTCTTATAATGATTATTTTATTTTTGCTTATATTTTATTTTTTATACATATGAGTCGTTCAGTGGATAAAGGGAATGAGTCCATTTTCGGCGTTTTTGAGATTTAACGTGGCAACACTTCCTTTTATGACTAACAAATGTATGGTTAAAATTTTGTTTTCAAATTTCAACGGAAACCCCCTTTTAAAGACAAAACATTTTTTTATACGAAAAAAGACCACGCTTGCATTTATATTGCATTAATCACTTGTTAACTTTACTTTTTATTGTTCGTATTTGTTTCTATTTCTTGCCTCTCTTCGGGCTTTCACTACCTGCCAATTTTTTGTGTTCTTTAAATTGTTGTTGTAATTGGAAGCATAACTGTAATCCAAATTTATGCTTTATAACATATGAATTCGACCTTTGATCGCTGTTATGATATCGCTGTGGTTAGAAGAGTTTCTAATTTAGTAAGAGCAGTGAGTGAAGATCGGTCGTAACCTTCGTCGTAAGTTACAACCTTCCTGCTAAAAAGCACTTGAAAAAGATTTCGTAAAAATATTTTAATTATTTGACCTGTGCATATTAAGCAAGTAAAGTTAAATAGTATTTTTTTTAAATATTATGAATATTAAAGTTTACTATTTAGAAACGAGAACAACAATAATGAGGTCAATGTCGAAAGTGGTGATTCCGATTGTTCATCAGTTGGCTTTCTACCTGTCTCAAAAAGGCGAGTAAAAAGAATTACATCCTAGGATTCATCGTCAAATAAAGATGATGAACTGGCAACGATCTCAGTTGGGCAAAAGCGACGACGAAATAGTATTGAATGGCGAAAAAATGTAAGAAAGTTTCGTCGAATCAACGGTTTACAATACACAAATAGCTCAGGCTCTATTGTATCACCAAAAATATTTGCCGATGTAGTTTGTCGATGCAAACGTAGCTGTAACTCCAAAATTACAGTTAACCAAAGAAAAGCAGCGTTTACATCCTTTTTTAACTTAAACTCCCATACGCAACAAACTATTTTCATTATAGGTTGCGCTGCGTCGAAAATAGTTGAAAGACATCGTCCAAGAAATGATAATCTAAAGGCGAGATTTTGTTCTTTTTCGTATTCTATTCGAATACCACACCAAGGCGACATTCCAGTCTGCACAGAGTATTTTTTGGACACATACCACATAAGCAACAAAGGACTTTTTAATTGCATTAAAAGAAATCAGGTTTCGGAATTAACAGACTAGCGGGGAAAATACATTCGAACTAATAAAATTGATTACACGCCCATCATTAATCGTATAAACTCATTTCCATGAGTCTCATTTCCATGAGTTTCAAAACAATGCTAGAGACATGTTTGTTTGGCCAATATTTAAATGGTTATTATTCTTTTTATTTCTGAACGAATGCTCAAAGTCATAGATTTTAACAACAAAAAATTTGGTGGACTTATTCCCTTTTTCCACTGAAACTCTTGTCAATAAAAATGTATTTGTATGATATTAACATTTTAACATACAATTACATACTAACATTATATATTTACAAATTGTAAAAGAAGCCCTTATAATAAGCAAGCATAGTTTTGAGAGTTGTTGTAACAACGAGTTTTAAAGTCAACGTCAGCTGTTCTGTCGCTTTTCTCCATTTCAAATTTTTGGACTCATTCCCTTTATCCACTGAACGACTCATATATTGGTAGTAAAATGTTGTCACGAAATGTTAACACGTTGCGTATGAGTGTGCAAATAATTAAATATTAATCATACGCAACGCGACTAACATAAATGATTAACTTATGAAATATGTTTAGGGTAATTAGGTGGTGAACTTTAAAAACATTAAAATCTGATTTTATTTATTGTATTGCCTGTCAGTTGTATATCTTGTCAGTTAGTTAAATTGAGGTAAAATTACGGAACATTAAATTTTAATACATTATATTTTACTTGCACTCATAAATGAAGCATAGGTCTGCTGTACTCAATGTATTCTAATTAGGGTTTAAGCACGTTAATTTTGGTGTTTCTTTGAGTGTGAATGACGATATTTGCTGTTGCTACCTTGCGGATTGAAAACCATTGCTTATCTCTTGATGTCATCTGCAGGTTTAACTAGGGAATTGTTCTCCATCTCAACTTACTACTGGTGACTACTTAGTTGCTGCTGAGGTAGTGACCATTAAAAACAAGCAACAAACAAGTTGTTCATGAAAGACGAACTTGCTTTATTATATTTTGGATCCTTATACATAGAGAAGTTAATTAAGCGATGTCCGTCTGTCCGTCTGTCCGTGTTAGTTATGTAATGTCATTTGCCAAGGCACCAGAAGAGATACAAAAAATTTAAGCACACCAATCTGTCAAGCATGGTTTCGAAAATTTTGGTATTGCAATTCAGCAACATCGGATCATTCCTTTGGAGGCTACGGGCCAAAAACCACGCCCATCTATATTTTTTTTACGTTTTTTTTTAATTTTTTTCGGCTTTAATGATTCTGTTTTGCCTTTTTTTGTCAAATAAATATTAGACTGCGACAGGTAGATCGCAAGGAGTGCATACAGATCTCGGGGGGTCAATAACCCCCTGCGTGGGGCGATTTTTGTTTGTTTTTAGATTGGTAGGGTTTTTCTGCTTTGATTTGTATTAGAGACCTTAATAGAAAGCAATACGCAGAGAGGTAGCCAATGGACCCACAGGGTACCCACTGACAAATAGGAGCAGTTAATATGATGAAATTTTTTTTGGTAAGGATTTCTTTTTGCTTTAGTCTGACCATTCTAACTCAATACAGATTGGAGAAAGGTCCAAAATTTAACAACAAATTTCAATCAAATTTTTAAAAAAAAAATTTTTAAAAAAATTTTAAAATTTTTTTTAAAAATATTTACCAAAAAATTTACAAAGCATTTTCAAAAAGATATTTTACAGAAAAATATTCGAAAAAATTTTTTTTTAGGTTTCCAAAAAATTTTCGAATAAAATTTTACAAAAAATTTTTAAAAAAATATTTTTACAAAAAATTTTTACACACAATTTTCGAAAAATTAAAACAAAAATTTCAATATTTCTTTGAAAATGAAATTCATGACTGTAACATAACATATATTTAATATTAAGAATATACATATGTATGTATGTGTGTATATAGAGTAACATATTTTTTAAATGCGTTTGATTTTTAAATAGATGATATCTCTGTTTTAAAACCTAGGTGCATTAAACACATAGACATCATCAGAATACCGACTACAAACTGTCAAAAATGAAACGTTGTGGCTGTCGTCAACTTAGGCTAATTTCTATTTTATTCAACAAAAGAAAATATCACAAAATTGCAAATTAAAAATTAAAATTAAAAAAAAAAAATTTGCAGGAAATATTTATAATTTTTTGAAAAAGTTTTTTAATTTTATAAAAGCAAAATAAGTATTTCTACAACAATGTCAGAGTTTACGATGTAGCTGTCGGCTTCAATATCATTAAGTAGCTGACAACACGGCGACAATTGTAGCAAACGGAATTTGTTTTCATTTGTCTTCTATTTTTTTAACTCATGAATAATTTTTTTTTCTCAGACGAATTTATTTAAGTAAAGAGTCAACAATATGGATAATGCTGTACATGTCTGTATAAATCAAATCACCGTGGTGAAGAGTATAGAAGATTCGGCACGGCCGAATATAGCACTTTTACTTGTTTTTTTTTAGTTTTTTATGAGGCTGGAAAAAATTCGTTTGGAATGGCTTACTTGTCAGAAAAAAACGAATCGATGTTGTCTATAGGTTAGTTTTATGTGGTAAGGTAAGGCTAGTTTAGGAAGGGTAGATTTCCTTCAGGAAATCTAGTACTCCATTTTTTTTTAAACTCTCCAACCTCCTATACTCTATACCAGCTACAATATCTATGAATTCCGGTAATGTATTTGACTATATCATCAAGCCCATAAACTAGTCCTTTCCCTGACTGATTAGAGACTAGGAATCATTAAACACTTTTTGCTTATGCTTAGGAGTATGTTGCTCTTATAATGTCCAGTTTTTGTACCCTTTGTGATCTCTTCTTTTAGAAACATTTTTTAATACATGAACTAAAAATGTTAGAGTTAATAGCGAGATCAGCTCCTGATAAGAATTCTACAGCGGGTCTTGTGCACTGATTTCCTTTGAATTTGCCCTATAAGCAAAAAAAACTTGGTTGAGGTAACCATAAACTAAGAGAAGCATATTATGATTAAATAATATGGTTGTAGTCAAACCATATTATTGTTAAACACTTTAATATGAACATATTATCGTTGAATTAAATGAAATGTTATATGCGAACATTTTTTTATATACAATTTTTTATTTATTATTTTTATCATAGATTTCAATTTAGGTATCAATGAAATCGTCATTGACGATTTAATTGAAATCGTCATGTAGATTTCATTGCTACATAAGCTAGCGAAATATAATACTCACTTTATATAGTCAATAATAATTAAATACATAACTTTGAAAAAAAAAAAAAAATGGTTAACACAATTTTAATAATTTTTCTTCTTATTACAAAAAGAAAATCAGTGAAAATCGATGCACTGTTGTGGCTGTAGCCAACTAAGGCTAGTTTCCTTTTTGTGTATGCGACAATTTTATTCAATAAAGAGAAGAAAATGTCACAAAATAAGAAATTACAAATTCCTTTACAATCAAAGCGTTTTGAGGAAATATATTTACAAATATGTTTTGACTCGTATAAGTATTTTTTGAAATTTTTATTTTATTATTATAAAAGTAAAAAATGTGCGTCTAAAACAATGGCATAGTTTTCATGTAGCTGTCCACTTCAATATAATTAAGTAGCTAACTATAGGGAATTTGTAGTCGGGTAGTAGTGGAGCCGCTGTTGTCTATATTTTTAAAGCATATGACGTAATAGTACACCTTTTGAATTTCCTTAATATTTTCTACCGTTTCTTATATATTTTCTTTCAACTTAATAAAATTTAATTTATATTAAAAAAAAATTTTGCTTCAAATTTTTGTTCCAAGGACATTAAACTTTATTAATTCTTCGTATTATGGTCTGAATATATGAAATAAAAAACCAAAAAAACTAAAACAACTAAGTATACCTTTTCATGCTGTATTAAAACACAATTTTTTGTAACAGGAAACAATTAAAAACCCTTCAAATGGTTGCTTATTTTCTTTTACATATTTTAAAACATTTTAGTTAAAAGTTAATTATGTTCATTTAACTGCTAGTTGAAAATAATTAGATTAAAAAAAACATAACCAAAGAGTGCCTGTCGTTGAAACTGGCAGTTAATTTTTTAAAAAAATGACTTACTGAATTTTTACACAATTTTTCAATATAACGAATTTATTTTTTCTACATGAAAGGAAACAGGCAAATTGTATGTTATTGACGTTAACAGAATGAAGTTTAAAATTTTAGAAAAAGGGCATTGAAAACTATAAAGCAACAGGAATTGTCATTCATGTGCTTTTTGTTAAAGCAAACGAGTAGACAATAAGATAAGATAAGACTTTAAAGTAAAATCTACTAAATAGTATAATAGAAAATATGAAATATAAAATTTCTATAAATATACTATTTTTATTAAATTTTCAATTTATTGATTTTCTAGCTATTGCGTTTTGCTATACCAATCCTAAAAAAGTTCAAGTATAGTTACTATTGCATATCTTTAGATAGAGGACAATTACTTTGTAAGAGGATACCAGGAACTCGCGTTCTAATCAGCAAGCTTTAATCAAAAAACTCACGTTATTCTCAGAGTACAAAATTTTAACACTTTATCATTTATAGTGCCCTAGATTCACGACAATAATTTTTCACTTTGTATGGAAGGTACCACGCCCACTGTTCTCATCCAGTCTGCATTTCGCTAGACTATATACTAATGTGACGGTTACTGTTGCAAAATTTCAAGAATCAGCCTACTAAAGCTCTCTAGGTACAGGATAATAATTTATTTATTTATTTATTTTTATTTCAAATTTAAGAACCGAGCCTTTAAGGCCAAATATGGTTCAAATACTACTCCATTTTCAAAAATTACAAATCAAGAAGAAAAAAAAGTTATTTTTTAATAAACAATTTCTTAAAAACTAAAAAGTTGTATAATTAACCTAAATACTAAAAACTAAAGGCCTTAACTAGCTGATAACAGAAATTTATATAAAAAATTATATGATGAAGTGTGGAGGAGCATCAAAATATTGTTTAAGTTTACGCTTAAAGGTGGTATCTGTGAATTGAAATAATTTTAAATTTATGGGTAGGATGTTCCACACCCTAGTTATACGTACATGAAAAGATCTTTCATATATAGATGAGGATATACGGTGACATATTATCTGAGGGTTTCTACTTAATCTAGAAAATCTAAAATCATCTCTAATGTACTCGGGACAGTTTCGCATAACGACTTTTCGAAAAAGTAACAAAATTCTCAAAAGAAAACCCAACAAAGTCCTTTACAAAGGGAGACACATGATCCCTTAATTTAAAACCCAGACAGTTTTTTTCTACATTACCAATATTTTAGGATTCTAGCTATTACAGTTCCCAAGAAATACGATGACAAATATTAGCTTTGTAGGGAAGTGTTATGCCTGCTCGAAAGCTGTAGCTAACATATTTTTTACTTTTCAATAAATTTTAAAGGTTTTCAAGCTATTATTTTTTTATTATTAACTAATTCCTCGTATTCTATATGTCTTAGAATTTTTATACCTTTAACCACAGGTGGAATAGGGTATATAAGTTTGTTATTCCGTATGTTATTTCTACAATATTCATTTCCGAGCCCATAAAGTATGTTTATTCTGAATCCTTGTACATAGAGAAATTGATCAAGCGATGTCCGACTGTCCGTCTGTGTTCAGGTTGAAATCAACTTCTCCAAAGAATCAGAATAGATACAGAATATTTAAGCCTACCAATCTGCCGGCTGCCAACTGTCCAACTATTGTAGTAAGCAATACCCTGTTGCTTGCCAGTCGACGGCCTAATGCGAGGTTAAGTTATGATCTTTTAGAAAAATTAAGGCTAAATAATGTTAATTTTAAAAAAACCTTCTGATCGACAAAGTTTATTACAATTCAGGAACCATGATGCTTTAAAACTTGCAGGTTTAAGTAGAACAGAGTCCAGAGGCCATGTGATTTAACATTTCATTCATTGGGATTTTAGAACATAACTGTAAGTAAAACTACACAAAACTTTTTTGATATTTAAGCTAGAAGAATGAAAATTTACATCTTAAGATATTTAAAATTGCAATTTTATTTTGTTTTATTTCATTTATTTTATGTTTTAAATATTTTATTTACTTAAAATTTTCTGAAATATTCATGGTATTCTTAATTATTTTTCTACTGCTAATAATTTGTCGCTAACTGCGTTTAAACAATCAAAACACTTTTCAATGTGAATGAATTTTTTTGACATTTGCTTGCCTCAAGCCAATGTGCAATATTTAATTAAAAGTTTTTAAACCATATTCTCATTAAAATTTAATTATATTAGAATTTTAATCAAACTTCGAAAACTTTCATATACTCGTACTAATAGAAAAATGGTTATAACTTTGTGTTAAACAAAAAATAACTTTTTCAAAAGGTGTTAGAATAGAAAAAAATTATTTAAATTAGATTAGATTGTTTTTTAGCAGCAATATAGTAACAATCAAAAGTTGATACAATAAATATATCGTTCGCTAAAATACAAAAGGGCATAACTAACAAAAATATAATTTGGCGTAAGTACTTACAAATATATACTCTTCAATATCTCGGTTATCGACTAATGTACTTACTAAACAAGAAGGTGTAAAGAAGCTGTTTAATAATCTCAATCCCGGTCAAGTATCGAGAAAATATTTGATGAAAATATGACTAATTTGACTATTAGTAATACTATTTTATATGCTAATCATAAGGCGCCTGGGTTTAAAACCGTTTTACCTTTATACTGGAAATTGTGTACTTTTACTGCTTGCTCTCCACTTTCTTTTGGAAATAAGATGAGAAAAAGTATCCTATATTGAAATCAGGATGTCCAGTGGTTTTTACGTGATACGAACACAGACAGGAAATGAGGTACTATTTTATTATATGTATAGATTAACTGTCTATTTTCGGTTTAAATAAGCTATACCAATTGTAATTGCTTATATAATTCAGTTTATTAATTAAAATCAAGTTTAACATAAGGATTTGAAATTAAAGGTTTTTCATTTTACTTAATCCAGTTATTTAGTTTTAGTAAAATATCTTTAATATGCGAGTATAATATTTCATATACATATAAAATTATCCAGGTGGAGTTTTAAAGTAAGGCTTAAGTTCGATTTATTCTCTCTTAATCGAAGAAATATTTTTATTCAAAATTAGGTGATTAACTTTTAAAAGAAATAATGGGGTAATTTTATCTTACACACTAGCAGCATGTAATGAATTTTCTAGATCGTTACACCCATCTTCAGCACTCTTTGCAGCTATCTACTTTGGCTGGTGTTAAGTTGTAAGCATCATCTGTTTAACAAAGGAATATTATTTAATCATCAATCGTCAGTTAGAGAGAACGAAGTCTACCTGTAAGTCAATATTTCTTGATATGGAAATGATATTCTACTTATCAACGTCAGAAAAACATTCATTGATAAGTTGCCCAGTCAATACTTCAAACAATTTTTAACGAAAACCATTTCATTATATTTTGTTAGGAAAAATAAAATTAGTAGTTAAATCGTTTTGCATTTATCAAATAAAAAGACTTGTAGTCATTTTTCATCGCAGAAGTATACAATTTTGTCAAGACACCCAGTTTAATGGCTTTCATAATAATCAATCAAAACGAAGAATTTGATTTTCTTGTTAGTTACGTCCTTTTGCATTTCAGCCAACGATATATCACTGTAAAATTATTAAAATATGTTTAACAAGCAAGTACACCGCTAAAAATAGTAAAACACAAGTAAATTAAAAAAAAATACACAATCTATCTATCGGAAACTAAAATATATACCTGCGTATTAAAAATTGGTATTTTACAAGCATATTATTGTCTAAACAATTTTGCTAATGTAATCATAATTATATTTAAGAATGGGTGCCCCGGTAGTCTAGTAGGTAGTGTGCTTGTCTATCAGTCGGGGGGTTGTGGGTTCGATTCCCACCAAAGACTCTGCGTGTTTCACTACAACGTCTTCGTTACTATGCTTGATAAATTAAGTTAGAATATAATTTGTAATTGTATTGTAACATTTAATAAATAAAAAAAAATAAATATTTAAGAATAAAAATGTTAAAATATAATTATTATGGTCATATGAATTAAATTTTATTATATTATGATCAAACATAAACATTATATGATTAAATTAGGTGATTATAATAAATCTTGCAATACTATTAAAACGTTGTTTTTTAGTTTAGCATAAATTATAAAGTTATAAAAGAATTTTAAAATTGAGGCTCAGGTTCGTTTTATACCCTCTAAGATGAAAGAATATTTTTTAAAAATTAATTAATTAATTTAAGGCAAAAAATGGGAAACAAATATTTTCATAAACTAGCAGAATGTAATGGATTTTCTGAATTACTACATTCCTCTTCATCATTCTTCGTATCTATCAACTTTGGGTACAGTTTAGTTGTAAACAACATCAAACTCAGATAAAAGAATACGAGAAATTGTACAATTGGTGAGTTAATACAAACTTTAAGACTCTACTACAATAAATAAATAATAACATGACATGACAGAAACTAAGTGAAGATAGCCATTTTCGAGAATAGAAAAGAACCATAAAATTTTTTTGACATGATAAATTTTCGCAGGAATTATTCACGATTAGAAAATCAGTGAAAAAGGACGTATTTCGAGAGATTTAATTAAGAATAACTTGGATGTATGCAAAAGTCGGTTAGGGGTTTAAAAAACTTCTCAATTAATTGATTTTCTTGGGACATAAGGATCTTTTAAACTCTGAAGTCTAAAAGAAAAGTACTTAAGAGATCCAAATAATAACAATGATAACAAGCCTATTTATGGTGAAACCCCAGTTACGGAGTTATAAAGCTGAAATTTAAACTCAAGCCGTGGGAAACCAGAAGCAAAATACTTTAAGGAATCGGTCGTAGATAGAGCTGGCAAACTATCGGTAGTCACCAGTTCGATATTTTCGATAGTTAGTTTAAAAAGTATCGATACTATCGATAGTATTAAATTCTTTTATGAATTACTAAATTAACTATTTTTAATAATAGAAAAAATTATATATATATATAT